>JAMJFZ010001881.1:14065000-14472500 GCA_026225945.1 Cricetomys ansorgei
AACTACAGAGTGCTGGCTGCCCAGGCTCCTCCTTTTCTCCCTATTTCTGAGCAGGTTGGAGGGAGGAGCAGATACGGTGCTCACACAGAATATGCCTCCAGGAGGTGAGGGTACGCCGGGTCCCAGAACACAGAGATGCTTATCTGATGTCCATTTCAACCCAATGACCTTTGCTGCCTCGAGTCTGCATGTCTTGAGAATGCCATCGGCACCATGGGGTTGGGAGTGTGCTGTCTTGTTCCTCTTCCCCACCTGGTGGGGCTTTTGGAAGCTGTTTAGCCATGAAGTCAATGTCTGTTGGCCTTGGTGTATTCTACCCAAGGGCCCAGGGTCTCGGTTGGGGAGGGCTGGCAAAGGCCTCCCCTTAGAGTGTGTGTGTTTATCTGACATTCATTCCCTTTGTGAATGTGAACCATCTTTCTCTTCGTGTTCCTTTTGGATAAGATGGGAGAAGGATCAGGGTAAAGAGGAGGATCAGGGAGAGGGAGGAGGAAGAGGAAGAACAGAGGGAGACTGGAGGAATAGAGGGGTGGAGGAAGAGGAGGAGGGAGAGAAACAGGATGGCAGAGGAAGAGCACAGGGAGGGAAGCTCCTTGGAGTCCCAAGGACTCTGACAGGGGAAGCAGAGATTTCCTTGGTCCGGTGGGGAGGTCACTGGAGTTGGGGTCTGCACCCTGCCCCTGTCTGTGGATCTCCCTGGATATCTTTTTCTTCAGGAAGGATACCCTCATTTCTTACCCCATCCAAAAGCAGCACAGTTAATTTCCAATAGAAGTATCTGTCCCTTAGCCCAAATCCCCTCTGTGTTATGCCAAAATTGTAGGGCTGGGCCGGAGTTGGGGAGAGCATTCTCTGGAAGGAGATTAGAAGTGTCTGTCAGAGGTGGGTGGAGCCGGGTGGGGCCCCTGGTTACTCATATCCTCACTAGTCCTTAGAGAGGCAAATTTGGGGGAGCCCTCACCCTCAAGAGCCTGTCTTAGCATTGTCTTCTGAGCTCTTAAGTCCTGTTGCGGGAGGGTGGTAACTTCTGCCTCGGTGTCAGGGAGGGTCAGGTGGGGTTGGCTGTCTGAGGCGCTACTTCCCTTCTGGGAGCAGTTGATACTAAGAAGAGCGCAGGAACTTCAGCGGGGGCTGTTGGGACCTGTCTGGGGAGATAGGACATGCCAGGCAGTCCCAGACACGACCACATTCCACCCAACATGCCTGCTGGGGGCCATGGCGCTGAGGGGCTGGAGGGAGGGGAGCAGAAAGAGGGTGCTCTGGAAAATTTTCAAGCATGTTAGGTACAGGATACCTTGATATATAGACTTCTGAAGCAGAACTAACTGGGTTTTTAGAGATGTCCCTTCGCCCCCAGGAATTCAGGAGTCCGGGAGCTTCACGTCCATTTTGGCTATGCCCTTGGCGCAGTCTTGCCTCATTCCCAGGTGCCTGCGTTCTTTTCTGAAACATGCCGTGGGTGAGCTCCATGGGGGATCAAGAGAGGATGTTTGAGCCAGCCCTCTGCCTCCGATCTTAGTTGTCCTGCATCTGGGAGGCCATCTGGGGCTGAACACAAAACAGCCCTCTAAGCTTTCCCCAGGGGTGTGGCCTCACCCACTTTGAGGCCCAAATAAGGTTCAACCCTCCTGGCCAGACTTCATGCCATATGGACCTCAGAGCTGCGTTCAGTAGAAACAGTGAGTGGGTGGTCTTTGCTCCCACTTTTCAGAAGAGCAGGCTGAGGCTCTGAGAAGTGTGGAGTCCCGGGTTGTACCGGACTCTGCGTTCTTTCCCAGTGCATCTGGCTGCGTCTGTGAGACCTTTGATGGTATAGGAGCTAAGGTGACAGGTCTGTGTGCAGGCTTGTGGTGGGTATTAGGGTTTGTACCCAGGGCTGAGGGGACCTGCTTTGAGTCTGAGCCACCTGGCTGGCTGAGGATGTGACAGAATCCTTTGCATTGCTAGTCCTTAGCAGGTAGGGCTGAGGACGGCCAGCTAGATGCCAGTTGCCTGCTGTGGTGGGCTTCCTCTATGTGTAATAAAAGACCCCCCTCCCATTTAATGGGAGCTAACAGATCAGCAGGTTTATAGGGTGCTAAGGTCCTACTCCATCACCCAAGTTGAGCCCAGAGCGTGAGTTCCTAAGGGCTGTGACTCCCAAGGCCTCATGGGAAAGTGTAGCCTGCAGGTCCACCCCTCCCCTGATGAATCATGCCTGGCGGGATGAGAAAGCCCCAAACACTTCAAACAATGAGTTTCCAGTAAAATATGACAGACATGATGAGGCAGAGAGGAGGGATCTGGCCTGGAGTTGGCGCTGGCCTGAGTGATGAAAGCCAAGGGGAATGGTAACTGCCAGACCCGCCCCCTACTCATGACTATAAAACGCTATCATCCTTTTCTAACTTACCGGAGGAGCTCTCTCTTCTCTCTGCCGACTCGCTTGCTCACTTGCTCACCTCTCTCAAGACCATGGCCACCTGCAGCCGCCAGTTCACCTCCTCCAGCTCCATGAAGGGCTCCTGTGGCATCGGTGGTGGCTCTAGCCGAATCTCCACCATCCTGGGATCCTGCCAGGCTCCCAGCACCTATGGGGGCCTGTCAGTTACCTCCTCTCGCTTCTCCTCTGGGGGAGCCTGTGGGATTGGAGGTGGTTACGGTGGGAGCATGAGCAGCAAGATTGGTTTTGGTGGAGGCTTTGGCGGTGGCATTGGTGGTGGTCTTGGCAGTGGCATTGGTGGAGGCTTTGGCGGTGGCATTGGCGGTGGTCTTGGCAGTGGCATTGGTGGAGGCTTTGGTGGTGGTTTTGGAGGTGGCCTTGGTGGTGGTTTTGGCGGTGATGGGCTCCTGGTGGGCAGTGAGAAAGTGACCATGCAGAACCTCAATGACCGCCTGGCCAGCTACCTGGACAAGGTGCGCGCCCTGGAGGAGGCCAACACTGACCTGGAGGTGAAGATCCGCGACTGGTACCAAAGGCAGCGGCCCACTGAGATCAAAGACTACAGTCACTACTTCAAGACCATCGAGGACCTGAGGAGCAAGGTGGGCTAGCTGGGCTGTAGGACCTGCCATTCAAGTTTCTTCTGGTGCTTCAGATCATCTTTAGACTCAGAGACAGGACAGCCTCCAGTCTCAGATTCCTCTCTCTAAGGTCCTGAATATCCCTGATAGGGCTGGTCAGTAAGATGGTGTCCTTTCCTGGCTTTTCCCCATGGTTTTCTAGCTCCAGCCCTTAGCCCACATGAGACCAATGGTTTCCTGTTGGTTGAAGCTGAAGTTTCGAGTTGAAGTTGAAGCTTTGGGAGGTGTTGTGACTTGCTAAAGATCACACAGCAGAGGGAGGGGGCAGAGCTGAGACTAGAGCGCTGGTGGCCCATTTTCTACTATAGGAGGCAGTTACCTCTCCAGCACAAGGGAGAAGTGAGGCTGTAACGGGACCCACCAAGCTAGACACCCAAACCGCTCATTAGCTTGTTAGTCTGGGCTGAGGCCGCCACCGCCCATGAGCCTCGGCACCAGCTGGCCTCTTCCTATAGCCAGGCAGACAGAAAACCCACAGCCACAGCTAATCATGGTCCATATATTTACCGGGAGCCAGAGGAAGCCTGGCGGGGTTGTGCTTGTAGACTCTTTCTTTCCTCCTCCCGTTAAACCTGCTTGGCTCTGGTGCCTCGCATGAGTTATGGAAATTAGACAAGTCCCTGGCAGGAACTCCAGCCAGGTTCAGGGATCCATTTGTCTTCTTTTCTTCTCTGACTTTCTCTTTTCTAATCCCCTGGGCAAGTTGGGTTTTGTCTCTTGGGAAAGTCCCACCTGAGGTCCATGCCCTGTGGCTTAGAAAGGAATGTGTGTGTGTGTGTGTGTGTGTGTGTGTGTGTGTGTGTTTGTGTGCGTGTGCGCAGAGGGCTGATGGAGCTGGCCTGTATTGAGAGGAGAATTCAGAGGATGAAAGGTATGTAGGGAGCTTAGAGGGATCTGAAAACCCCAAGAACTCATCTTAGGTGTTACAGGTGAGTGGTAGCAATAGGATTAGAAATCTAGGTGTTTTGAGCCTGGGGCCAGACTTATTCTCAGCTCTGCTGTTGATCAGGCATCAAAGTTCTGGGTTGAATCTTGTCTACTTGGGGTTGTCTTTCAGGCTGCTGTGGTGAACAAAGGCTCAGGGATGAGAACAGGACTCAAACAAGAGCAAGAGAGCAAAGGCCAGTGCAGGCTGCAGTGACAGCTGCCTACAGATGTCTGCTTAACAAATGACCCATGACTTTTCCGTTCTTTAGATCCATACAGCCACTGTGGACAACGCCAATGTCCTCCTGCAGATTGACAATGCCCGCCTGGCAGCTGATGACTTCCGCACCAAGTGAGTTTGCAGCGTGATGGCTCAGAGCTTCCAGTGTCTCTAGGGTGGGGCATTTTGGACCAGTGCTTTCTAACCAGAGTTTATTTGTGCCAGGAGAACCCCTGAGGTGCTTGTAAAAACACAAGACTGTTGGGCTCCACCCTTGGAGTCTCGATCAGTTATTTGTAACAGGTTACCTGGGTGATTCTGATCCACAGCCAGGTGTGAGAGACATCACTTTAAGGAGAGGTGTTCCACACTCTCCCCTACCTGCACCTAAAGTGCACTAGGCTGTCATATTTGGAGACTTTGAGTCTTATTGGCTGGCCGAATCTGGAAGTGCCTATTTTAGGCAAATGCCTAAGGATGAATTTCCTTATTCCCTGGGCCCTAGGAATGTTCAGATCTAAGCACTCAATGGGCACTGTGTCTAATCCTGACTCTCCATAACACCCCTGGGTGCCAACTATGGGAATACTGTGCAAAGGAAGAGAGCAAAGCTTTCACTGTGGCTGGGATGGATAGTTCATTCCTTTGCTCTTGGATCCTTCCAGGTATGAGACAGAGCTGAACCTACGCCTGACTGTGGAGGCCGACACCAATGGCCTGCGCAGAGTGCTGGATGAACTGACTCTGTCCAGAGCTGACCTGGAGTTGCAGATCGAGAGTCTCAAGGAGGAGCTGGCCTACCTGAAGAAGAACCATGAGGAGGTGAGAGCTAAAAGGAAAAGCCAGCATAAAAGGTTGGATGGAGAAAAGCAATGGAATGACAGATGACGGGAAGGTAGTGTTCAGGCCAGGATCACCTCTCATTAGAGAGCTCTGTCAGCCGTGAGGCTTCTGACTATGGGACCCTTTCTGCCTCTGCAGGAGATGGCCTCCATGAAAGGCCAAGTGGGCGGGGACGTTAATGTGGAGATGGACGCGGCCCCGGGTGTGGACCTGAGCCGCATCCTGAACGAGATGCGAGACCAGTATGAGAAGATGGCGGAGAAGAACCGCAAGGATGCAGAGGAATGGTTCTTCAGCAAGGTGCGTGTCATTTGGAGAGGAAGGGACCCGAACTACCTGCCTTCTAGGGCTTTCTGGTGTGAATGGTGTTCTCTTTTCCACAGACAGAGGAGCTGAACCGTGAGGTGGCCACCAACAGCGAGCTGGTGCAGAGCGGCAAGAGCGAGATCTCTGAGCTCCGGCGCACCATACAGAACCTGGAGATCGAGCTGCAGTCTCAGCTCAGCATGGTAGGGATGCTGTTGCACACGGGAGTCAGCCTCGGACTCACTGAAGGGGTGTGACTATTCTCAGTGGTCCACTACCCCTTTTCTCTCCTCAGAAAGCATCTCTGGAAAACAACCTGGAGGAGACCAAAGGCCGCTACTGCATGCAGCTGGCCCAGATCCAGGAGATGATCAGCAGTGTGGAGGAGCAGCTGGCTCAGCTGCGCTGTGAGATGGAGCAGCAGAATCAGGAGTACAAGATCCTGCTGGATGTGAAGACGCGCCTGGAGCAGGAGATTGCCACCTACCGCCGCCTGCTGGAGGGCGAGGATGCCCAGTGAGTGCCCAGCCCACCATCTAGCCACGCCCCTTCTCTTTACAGATGTCCCCCACATGTCTAACGGTTCTGCCCTCTTCTGTCTTTGCAGCCTCTCATCCTCCCAGTTCTCCTCATCCTCCCAGTTTTCCTCTGGCTCTCAGTCATCCAGAGATGGTAAGACTCTCCTCCCCATCAAGCCTGGGCTTGGGACTACCGTCAGATCTTCCAGCAGATCTAGGACCTAGATTAGAACCTTCTTGGGTGTTAAGCTAATGTTCTTACTAAGTATCCACCCAGGAGTCTCCAGAAAGGCCCATTTTTCTGGCTCTCCTCAGGGTTAGGACTGGTCACCTTCACCTTGTTCCTCCAATGGGTGTCAGGGTAGACTCCACGGTGATGGAAATCAGAACCACGGACAGCACCTACACCAGCCCTCTCATTCATTTGGGTTTGGTTGGCCCTTCTAATGCATTTGGGTCTAATTGGACAGCGCCACTTGAATAATCCAGTCTGAGGACACAGTCTCTACATGGCTATAGGGTGCCCTGGCAGCACCGAGCGAGGTGGCAGTGGGGTCAAAGGGCATCAGGAGACAGTTCACCCCTCAGCTTCATGGCTTCTCTCCACTTTAGAGCACCCCATCTGCCCACCTCCACTAACGCCTTCTCTCTCCCCTTCCCCAGTGACCTCCACCAACCGCCAGATCCGCACCAAGGTCATGGATGTGCACGATGGCAAAGTGGTCTCCACCCACGAGCAGGTCCTGCGCACCAAGAACTGAGGCATTGTTCAAGGTTAAGAGGCTCCGTGTGGACAGACACTTCAGGAAGAGCCCCTCTCCTGTTCTCACACACCTCAAACTTTACTTGACCCTTGTCCCTTCTGGCAATCAATAAAGCTTCTTTTTTTCTGAGTTGCATAATCACCAGCTCCCTGGTCATTGTCAGAAGTGGGGGTGGGAGGAACGTGGGAAGTGTTGCTTTGGCGCTCATGAGGGCACCTGGCTCTGGCCTGTAGGACTGGGAGAGAGGGCCCGGGGGCGGGCTTGGCTCAGGTCCCAGGTTGGCTTTCACCACCTTGGAAGATATAGACGGCTGTGTATACCAGGTCATAGGGTCTCTTAGGGCAGAGGCAAATTTCCTCTTTCATTTAACACATTTATCAGATATGGAGTGCCTTTAGGTGCCAGACAGTGTGCTAGGTGAAGGATTCTTTAAAACAAAAATATAAAATAATAATATATAACAACAACAACAACAACAATAATAATAATAATAATAATAATAATAATTATTATTATGCATGCAGGATATGTGTGTGAGGGCAGGTGTGGATGTGTCACAATATGGAGGTCAGAGGACAACTCTGGGGAGCCGATTCTCTTCTTCCACTGTGGGTTCTGGGGATTGAACTCAGGTTGTCAGGTTTGAGTCTACCTGCTGAGCCATCTCACTGGCCTTGGGTTAAGGATTCGTAATGATTTTGCAATCCTTTAAGATGACTCTGTATTGGAACTTACACATTTTCCTCCATACATCCTGTCTCCAAATAAGCAGACATCTTTGCATGTGATGTTATGGGGTTCCTAACATCAGAGTTTTAGGGTTTAGTCCCCTAAAACTCTGTGAACCCAAGGTAAGAACTCATGCTCTGCTGGTGGTCTTATCTCCCTGATCTGGGACTGTTTAGAAGTGAGTCTGTTCTTAGTTAAATTAGAGGAAGTCGATGATCCTCTCCAAGCCTCAGTTTCCATAATCTGTAAGATGGGAATGATGATAGTCCTGTCTCCTGGTCTTGCGGTCTTGACTGGAAGCACAACCTGTGAGAACATTGTCCAGAACGGCGCCTGGGGTATGCAGGCTCAACGGTGCGTTAGCGAGGCTGGGTACCATTCATGACAAGGTCATTTCCAGAGGCTTCCAGGATAGGCTAGCTGGTTTCTAACCTTGGCCCTGCTCTTTGCTAGTGACTTTGGAGAGCCTGGCTCTGTTTGCTCACTTGTACAATAAAGATGATGTACTCCGTGTCTTTTGTTGATATACGAATCTAATGAGTAAGTGCACTTAAGAGCCAGGCTGACCTCTGAGTCTGGGATGTCACACATGTCCAGCACTGGGGAGGTGGATCCAGGAGGACTCTTGCGAGTTTAAGCCCAGACTGGGCTCTGTGGTGAGGGCATTAGGAACCTCCCCTTGGTGGAGGAGGATTGAGCAATATCTGGGTGTGCGGCAGAGATGCCAGAGGTGGGGAGGGCTCGATGTCCCGGTCTAGGAAAGAGTTGACTAGCTCTGCATCAGTTTCAAGAGCTTGTTCATTTGGCTGGGTGATGGCAGAGTTGAGTATGGGCATGGGAATGAAGAAAGACAATTTGGACAAGGGGGAATAAAACCTCGGACCTGAGAATCCTGTGCTTGAGTCCTGGGTGCCCACCTTCACCCGACTTGGAGGATTTGGGCAGAATTCCAAAGTCACATTCCTCTTTCACAAGGTGAAGGATAAGTACCGTCACTACATGATGCTGACGGAGTAAACGATCTCATGGATCCAATGAGCGTAGCATCAAGCTTGATGTATAGTGCTCCATCTATGGTAGCTCAGGATGAGGAATTATTAGTAAAAGGAATGAAGCGTTGCTGGTGTCCCTTGTCCCCACCTACATGTCAGGAAAATCATGACTGCTCTGTGATTTTGAAACACTGGGATAAATTTTTGCCTGAGTCTTGGCATCTTGTGGGGCTGAGCTGGGGCGAGCCTTATCTGCAACTGTGCACCCTGGAGTCAGAGGCTCAGGGAGGAGAAAGGGTAGGGGGTGAGAGGGCTGCTGTAGAGGTGGGGAAAGGATGGTTTTCAGGCTCCTGAGTGGTGGGAACCACGTGGAGTGGGGCTCCATGAGACTTGTATGGGTGTTGAACCCCTGATATCAGGGTGTCCATAGGGACAATGAGCTTCCTGTCAAGTGTGATGTAGAATATAGGGAGCAGTTTGCACTTGAGTAGTCACCTGGATTGGACAGAGAGCAAAACACAGCTTCTCTTACTAGTAGGGATGGAAGCCCAGAATGCTGTGGCTTGCTTGCGGATCCAGTTGTCATCCTGCCTGTGACATTTGAGTTTCCCCTCCAAAGGAATCTGCATTGGAAGAATATGGACATGCGTTCATAGAAGGATATGCATTCCTTCTATGGTGGGGACACCCTTAGTCCTTGCTTGGATGGCTGCCACTGTTCTTTGGAAGGAATAAAGGAAAAAGCCAGACTTGTTTGATGCCACTTGGCTATAAGCAAACTCAGAATCGAGGAGTAGGGGAAAGTTAGACAGTGGGCTTGGATTCTAAGGGCCCCAGGAACACAGGGCAGACATCACAGCGGTTCTGGGGTCTCATATAGACACCCACCTCTCCTGATTTTTACTGCCACATTCAGTGAGAAGAGGAGAGCCAACAACTGATTTATTTCTACTGATGACTAGTGCTCTTATTCACAGGACTAAAAGGTTTCAGCATGCCCTGGAGACCTGGGCTCTGCCTCCACCATCGAAACGGACCAGAAAAGTGACTCAATAGCACCGTCTCCTGGAAGCAAGAGAGATTGTTTCTCAGAGTCCCCGGGGCTAGCCAGATGAGGGCTGGGGCTCCACGCCCCTTAAATGTAATTTGGGAGGGGCTAGTTTCTCCACCTACTCTGACCACAGAGCAGAATGGGACTGAGCTACTTGGATGGAGATCATCTCTCCCATCTCCTCTTTTTAGGGAGACCATCCTGCTCCAAATCATAGAGTTTGAACCTGGCTCCATCCAGCCTTCAGGTTCCTTGAAGGAGGGACTGACTATGTGTCCTCAACAACATCCACTTGACACAGGCTCTTGCTCTTAAGGGGGGACCCAATATACCAGAAGGACGACAGTAAGCAAGATAACTGACACCCATGATATCCAGATAACCCAAGAGGAAGGGCAGAAGCATGCCCATTGTCACCGAGAGTCAGGATGATGTCTCACCGTGTGCCGAGGCTCAACCCAGCCATTATTCTGTAGCTTGTCTGAACCTCACACGAAGTTGTAATTATTTTCACCTTCCGAAATCTTTCCTTGGTGAAGCTCACTGCCCGTTAGCCGTGCTGGATGTCCAGTTTGCAATCACTTTACTCCTTCCACATCGGGACATTTGGTTCCTCTCTCAGGGTGAGTCTCAACCTGTTCTTGCTTGACCACTCCTGCTCACCTCCTCTCAGGCGACTGCTTCCGACACTCAGATCATACATCAGGCTTTACTACACATTCCCCATGTGGTCACCAAAAGCATTCACTTTGCTTTTGAGTTTTATATTTACTGGGGGAGTCTGCTTTGCCCTGCTGCTTAACGAGATAGGGCTTTCTTATCATCTCTCTCTCTCTCTCTCTCTCCCCTCTCTCTCTTCCCCCTTCTCTCTCTGTGCACTGTGTGTTCATGTGTATGTGCACATGTGTGCGAGTGTGCACTTGCATGTGTATACATGTGTAGGCCAGAGGTCAAGGTTGGGTTTCTTCCTCAATTGCTCTCCACTTACTTCCTAAAACAACGTTTCTCAAGTCTCACTCATTTGGCTAGCCTGGCTAGGAATCCTCTTGTTTCCATCTCCCCAACACTGGGGATACAGATGTGCATTGCCCAACCTGGATTCTTGCATGGGATCTGAACTTAGGTTCTTGTGCTTGCGGGGCAGATGCTTTACTGACTGGGGCTTGCTCATCATTTTCTGCTTAGCTCTCAATATATATGAAGAAAGAGGACAGCTCAAGAAAAGATACATCCAAAACTTACTGTGGGGAAGCAGGTTTCACGGTGAGGGGAAGTAATAGTCCTTAAACAGATGGAAGGCTTTGGTTTTAGATCCAGGGCACCTTGGTCTGGCAGGGTCTGGCGAGGTGGGGTGGTGGCAGGTGACTATTCAACACCAAAGAGTCACCGTTGACAGACACATGCAAGCACTTCTAGCTGTGTACCAACCCAAAGTGGCCATACGCATAGGTGGCTCATGGAGGGGTGGGCCCACAAGCCCGGAGAGGAGCTGTGAGTCATGTTTGTGTTCCTTCGGCCAACATCCAGCCTCATGACTCAGGGCCTTCTGGCCCCACCTGAGCTCAAAGACACTCAGTGGTGGGGAGCAAGTGGGGTTAGAAGGGTTGGGTGGCTGGAAACAGGCAAGCAGGGGGCTTCTATATAGGGAGATCCAGGCTGGCTTTGTTTCCTTTTACGTCCCCATATCACTAGTAGGGAACCCCCTTCCCCTGACGCCTTGCAGATAGAACTCATTCAGGGCTTACCTCTCTGTCTCTCTGGTCCTTGAAGCCCTTCTCTTCCACTACATCTATACTCTGGGGGCAGACAGTATACTTGGGAGACTAACGTGGGGGCCCAGGTGACTAAGGGGACAAACCATAAGAAAGAGAGTTGAATTCAGGTCATCTGGGTGATCTAAGAGTAAGGAAAAAAAAAAGCATACTCAGTGCCACTCACTGTCAGGATAATGTCCCAAGATGTGCTATGATTTTCCAGTATTAGCTGCAGCCTGGACATGGCTCTAGAGACGGAATTTGTTTTTACAGGGATCTGGGGCCAGGGTACCCTGAGCTACATGAGATCTATTTCTTGTTCATTGCCAGGAGGACTGGGAAGCAGGCTTGGAGGGCTCAGACTGCCTGAGCCCTGAGAGGGTAAAAGAATGAGCCATGTGCACAGGCAGGGAGAGGTCTCTCACTTAGTCCTGACTGCCAGCTTCCTCATCCCTGGCACTACCTTTCCCAAGCCAGGCAGACTGAAAGAAGGGAGAAGATGGTCCAAAACTGTAGTACCAATGCGTGTGTGACCTATGGGAGTTACCCAGCATGGTTGGCTCCTCTTTGGGTTGGAAGTAGAGCCAGATGTGGAGAGGAGAAGGACAGGGAAGAGAAAAGATGGGAAGGGAGGTGGATATGGGGAGGAGGATAGATGGGGAGGGGTAGGCAGTGGGGGAATAGGAGGGGAGAGAGGGGGAGGAGGAAGAGGAGGAGGAGTAAGAGGGAGAATAGGAAGGACCATAGATGGGGGAGGAGGGTAGAGCAGCGTGGATGCATACACACAGACAGCTGGGCTTTCATACTGGGATCCCTCCATCTTGCACCGTATTTATGTTCCTGGCAACTCAGCATGCAAGGACTTCCCATGGGGAAGGAAAGGCCACAGGGGTAGGGAGCATGAGACTGATGGTGGCCCAACTTTGCTTCACTAGAAGCTACTGTTGTCTCCACTGCGAGGTCTCAGGAGTCTCAGCGGGGAGGACTCTACCCCAGGGGTGAAGGCATTGGAGCCACATACAGAGACACCCAGATTCAGGGGAAAAGGCCTGTGCCTGCTTTGAGTTCAGATGGGAGGGGATGATTAGGGAATCCTGGGATCCAGGCAGAGGATGGTCCAGGTAGGTGTAGCCTTCAAGGAAAAGCAAGTAGATACCTGTAATCCCAGAACTTTGGAGTTGGAATCGGGAGAATCATGAACTCAAAGTCAGACCCCACAACAAAACAAAATCAAACTGAGCCAAGGCAAGTGGAGCTAACAGTGCATTTGCTAAGAACAGGTTTACGGAAGTGGCTGCTCTCTCTGAAGCTGCCCACCCCAGCTTGGCCCGACCTGTCCTCCACTTAGTTCAAGCCCTGGGACTTGGAGTTTCCATGCAACCCAGACTGCTGATGTCTGCGTGCCTGCGGTAAAGCTGGCAGAAAGGACATCAGAGTGGGCCCGGGCCTCAGACCACACTGAGGGCAGGGCCTGGGTGTCTCCAGTGGAGTCTGGCAGGAATGCGAGCAGAGACTTAGAGCCGTCAAGAAGTGAGGACAGCGATCGGTCTCCCCACTATCCTTGGTCTAAGTTTCCCCTGTGTTAGGCTTGCGGAAATGCTGCTAACATTCAGTCCTACCTACTTAATTCTCTGTTTTGATTAACACGTTGTGTACCATACATTGAAATATTTATATCACTAATTTTTGTAAACTAGCTTACCTTTCATTTCAACAAGGATATCTGCAGAGGAAATCCTATATCGCTACAGAAGAAGAGGAAAGTGAGAATCGATTGTCATTGATAGAAGGCAATGAGTCAGCATGTCTAACGAGATGCTGTTGCTTCCTGCCGGTTCTGAGCTCAAGGTGGTCTTGGTTTTATTGGCTGCGATGATTGACAGGTGCCGAGACCATTAAAGGGACTGCAGTGCTGACTGAGACTTCTTTCCTTGAGAATCAGGAGATTGGAAAGTAGAAAAAGGAAATGCTTTTCTTACCATGTGATTCAATGTTTTTGTTGTTGTTTGGAGAGGCTCTTGCTACTATTCCCAGCTGGTCTCCAACTTGTGATCCCCCTGTCCCAGCTCCTGGAGTACTCCATCACTGTTTCTGAACATCACCTCCATGCATCACCCAGAAGCATCTCTCATAAGCTATTCTTTATAACACTGGCCACCCAGAGACCCTCTTCCAGTCCCTTCCTAGGAAGAGCCCTGTACCCATCAGTGATACCTCTAAGGCTTCAGGCCCTTGTCCACCCTCTTGGCCTCTCTGTTTCTCTTCAGTTCTCTTCCAGCCTGCACACCCGTCTGAAATACTGGTTCTTCCTCCTTCATTCTGTTTTATTGGGATCTTACTTGGATCAGGCACGGGGAGTGGGCACTGGGATGTGGGCAAGATGAGCAGGCACCGGCTTAGAGGAGTCCCTGCTGAAGTGAGGGAGGGGTGGAATTCTTGCTGCAGTAAGGTGGGGTGACTGGTGGTAGAGGCCCTAAGATGCAAGGTAAGGGCTCAAAGTTGGACAAAGGACAAAGTGGGAATTCAGAAGAGAGGGGACACTCAGGAAGAGGAGGCACACAGGTTTGCTCACAGGAGAGGAAGCTTACTGGCTTCTGAATGAGGAGCTATGAAAGAACGTTTCAGTGAGAGGGGACTGCAGGAAGGAGTTCGAGGGTTGGTTAGGGAGCATCACATGATTTGGTAGGTGGTTTGGAGGACAGGGAGACACAGGGCAAGGATGTAAAGAATGGGGACTGTCTTTGATCATGAGGAGCATGGATCTCTCTCTCTCTCTCTCTCTCTCTTTCTTTTTCTCTCTCTTTCTGCCGAGTTTCTCTGTTGTAACCCTGGCTGTCCTGGAACTCACTCTGTAGACCAGGCTGGGCTTGAACTCACAGAGATCCGCCTGCCTCTGCCTCCTGAGTGCTGAGATTAAAGGCGTGGCCTCACCACCGCCCAGCCGGATCTTAAGAACTCAGAGAAGTCAGAGGAGAGACATAATTAGAAAGGTCATCTCAGCTGTAGTTCAAGAGGTTGAGGGGCCAACAAGATGGCTCAGTGGGTAAAGGCACTTGCTGCACAACCTGGAGACTCGAGTTTGATCCTCAGAACCGGAGCGAATGTGGACGAAGAGGCCCTGCATTGTAAAGTCATCTTCTGACCTTCACTTGTGCGCTGTGGCAGGTACACCCCACAGCACGACACACACACACACACACACACACACACACACACACACACATACACACGTTAATTATGTAATGCTTTATAAGGATAATAAGAAAATGTCAAGGGGGCATGGGAGGAGCAAGGAGAGCTGTTAGAAGCTGACATCTCAGGGCCAAGGGAGGACAGTGGTGTGAGGGACTTAGTTGAATGATCAGAAGCAGTCTGGTCTCTCCGAAGCCTCCTTTCTCAGGCCTCCTCTCTGGGATGGGCGGATGGTTTTTGGAGGAGGGAACCAGGGCACAGCGTGGGAAAGCAAGTTATCACATAGCAAGGGAGCACAGAGTCTAGACTGCACCCAGGTGGTCTGGCAGCAGAGCCCACACACAGTCTCTCTACTGCTCTCTTTTGTCATTGGTGGATGGGATAAGCCTGGGGTTCTGACAGGAGTAAGGGTAAGTCACATCACGGTATCCTGCCGCGACCAGGGTTGAACGTAAGATAGGCACTTGACCAAGGGAACTTCTATGCTCTCTATGGGGCTCTGCAGAAGCATCAGGAGAGAGATTGGGCAGATGGCTCAGTGAGTCGGTGCTTTGCAAGCAGGAGGACCTGAGTGTGATCCCCAGCACCTCTGTAGACAGCTGGAGAGAGCAGTGTAATCCCACACAGTGCACTGTAATCCTGTTGCTGAGGAGGCAGAGACAGGAGGATCCCCGTGGTTTGTTGGCCAGGTAGGCTTAATGAACCAGTGAGCTCCAGGATTGGAGAGAGACCCTGCCTCTAAAAATAATGTAGAGAGTGACAGAGGGAGACACTTGACATCAACTCTGGCCTCCACATGTGTATGTACACACATGTGGACATATGCATATACGGTACACACACAGAACACAGACCATGTTCCTGCTCTAAGGTCATCCCGCAGTAGCAGGACTGAATTTACTGGGTTTGCTTTCTTCTCATGCTCTTCCATGTGAATGCCCTACGCTGTTCTGGAACCCTGAGGATGTATAGCTGTGCACTTCTCTCCAACTTTCGACCACAGCACTGTCTCAGCAAACTGGCATATGTCCTGTCTCTCCTGTCAGCCTAAAGGATGCCGACAAATGGGTTTCCTAGCCCATGGGGCGGCTTTCTGCTTATCCCGGCAGCTCCCTGTGGGCAGGGGATGCACTTAACCTAACCTTCACGTAACTTCTGTCCCGGGGTCCCAGCTCAGCAAACAGGGAGTTTTGAGAGTGACAATCAACCATGAGGGAGTTTTAATCTTGGATGCTGAGAAGGCTGAGTCTCAGGCCTGTTGTCAAGGTCAGCTAGACACCAGACTGTAGGATATAGGTCACCCCCTCAGCAGCAGGGCTGATTTATGGTGTCTTTGACAGGCTAATGTTGTCAAATTACCCCACACAATGGAGAGAGGCTGGGCTGCCAAAGGGCAGTCATTGAGGGACGCAGAGCCTGGGGCTTCCCTGTTGCTCTCACATTCTAGACCTTCTCTGAGTCTAGGTGAGGGGAGCTGGCACAGAGCAAGGGCACACCCAGGCGTGCCACCTTCAGCAGGGGGTATAAGTACACAGCTCCAGGGATGGCTCAGTACCCAGCAACCCTGAGACCGCCTCCTGCCTACAGACTCGGCAGGCAGCACCATGAGTTGCAGACAGATCTCCTCATCTTTCTGGAGCCGCAGTAGCTGTGGAGGGGGCAGCGGAGGGGGCGTGAAATCTTCTTTCAGCCGCTCCTCCAGGGCTGGTGGAGGAGGGGGGCGCTTTAGCTCTTCCAGTGGCTTTGGCGGGGGTGCCTCTTCGGCCAGTGGAGGTCGTGGCAGTTTTGGCTTCAGCTGTGGTGGAGGATCTGGAGGCAGCTTTAGCACAATGAGTTCCAGCAGTATGTTTGGTGGAGGGTCTAAAGGCTTTGGTGGAGGGTCTAAAGGCTTTGGAGGTGGTTCTGGAGTTGGCTTTGGTGGTGGTTCTGGAGGTGGCTTTGGTGGTGGTTCTGGAGGTGGCTTTGGTGGTGGTTATGGAGGTGGCTTTGGTGGTGGTTCTGGAGGTGGCTTTGGTGGTGGTTATGGAGGTGGCTTTGGTGGTGGTTCTAGAGGTGATGAAGGTGGCATTTTGAATGGCAACGAGAAGACCGTCATGCAGGATCTCAATACCCGTCTGGCCTCCTACATGGATAAAGTGCAGGAGCTGGAGGAGGCCAACAATCAGATGGAGAGGCAGATTCAGGAGTGGTATTCAAAGAAGGGACCCAGAATCTTCCAGAAGGACTATGGCCATTTCCAGGACATTATAGACGACCTGAAGGACAGAGTATGTGCAAGAATTAAATCTCTGTTTTCTCTCTCTCCATCCCGCCCTTTCTCAGTTTTTCTCACCAAAAGGTAAGATGCTAGAGTCCAAGCAAGACCATACCAGAGAATCATCTTTTAGAAATTACACTTTCATCGGAAACAAACTTGTGTTTGGTTACTAAGGTCTTAGGTCTTGGGCTTGAAATTGAACTCTGATACTTCATTTTGAGCTTGGGCAGAGCAGGGAGGAAGCCTGGGTTACCATGTGTAAGGCTGGAACCTGACTTAAGTAAGCTTTCTTTTGATGTGGTTTCAAGTCAGCCTTATCTTTCCTTTTTCATTTCTCTTGGGCTCTGAGGGGGCCATTCTTAATCTATTAAGGTCCTTTGGACTCAGATATGCAGGCTGGTAGACAAAGTGATGGAGAGACTCTCTAGTTGTGAGGATGACACTATCCATCCATCCATCCATCCATCCATCCATCCATCCATCCATCCATCCACTCACCCACCCATCTTCCCATCCATCCATCCATCCATCCATCCATCCATCCATCCATCCATCCACTCACCCACCCATCTTCCCATCCATCCATCCATCCATCCATCCATCCATCCATCCATCCATCCACTCACCCACCCATCTTCCCATCCATCCATCCATCCATCCATCCATCCATCCATCCATCCACTCACCCACCCATCTTCCCATCCATCCATCCATCCATCCACTCACCCACCCATCTTCCCATCCATCCATCCATACATCCATCCATCCATCCATCCATACATACATACATACAACCAATCATCTGCATATCCACTTATTTATCCACTGAGCTAAGCAGGTGACTACCCTATGTGTTGCATGGGGAAGCCACAGTGATCTCCCTCACTCAGCCTCCACTGTAAAGGAGTCCACAGTTGGGTTCCTTACTGTTGTCGCTCATTCCTCCTGATTTTACCTCTTTGTGTTCTGAATGTGCTGTTTTTCCAGCTGCAGATCTCTTCCATCCATTTACTCACATGCAGTCTTAGCCATCCTTCAGGACCTAGTTCAATTGCCATATCCTTTCCAATGTCCCTCCTGGTTTCCCAGGATGGCCAAAGCCATCTCTCCTTTTCATGACTTTTTTGGGATACTTTCTACTTTGTGGTCAGTGGTGGGCCCTTTGAGATTTGTCTTAGATCCTACAACTGTCATTGCAGCAGATCTTCAAACATTTGCTGAAAGAATGAAGGCCACACTGGGTACATCTGCTGAAGGTTGTGTGGGTACCAGGCATCATAAAAGCTTCCTGAACACTGTGGATGGAATTATCCCTTCTGATGGCTATGTCTGGTCTCTTACTCTCTCGGAAGTTGGTCATATCAGTGAGCATGGTCCATTCAGGCCATCTTTTCTTTCAGATTCTGGAACTCACAAGGAATATCAACAGAACAGTCCTGGACACGGACAACACTCGCATGACTATGGACGACTTCAGGGTTAAGTGAGTCCTGTTCCCTTCCTTCTTCCTATACTGTTGCTCTCTCTCCCCTGCCCCAATATACATAGCTCTGGAGGTCCCAGTAGGATCTGGTGCCCTCTTGATCATTCTTTACTCATGGCTGGTCTGCAGGTTTGAGATGGAGCAGTCCCTGCGGCAAGGGGTAGAAGCTGATATTAATGGCCTGCAGAAAGTGTTGGAGTATCTGAACATGGAGAAATCTGATCTGGAACTACAGCTGGATGCTCTGGAGGATGAGCTGAGGGCTCTTAAGAAGAACCACCAGGAGGTAGGTTACTGCTACAATGGCTTACTGGGCATAGGAGGAACAGAAGGGTAGAGATCGCAGGGGGTGCTGTGGAGCATGAACTGAAAGATCCCTCTTCTTCACTCTTGAAGGGGACACTCCTGCTCGTCATACCGTGACCTGCAGTGGCAGCTGTGCTTTGATTTCACAATAGTGTTGTCCCTCTTTTGCACTCTGAGAGGACTTGTAGGAGAGGGTTGGAAGACGACAGGAAGGATCCCATTCCCAACCTCATGTTCTCTTCTTCTTTGGCAGGAGATGAGCCAGTTGACAGGACAGAATGATGGAGATGTTAGTGTGGAGATAGATGTTGCTCCTAGTACAGACCTCACCCAGGTCCTCAATGACATGCGTGAAGAGTACGAGCGGCTCATTTCTAAGAACCGGCAGGACATTGAGCAACACTATCAGTCCAAGGTGAGTCCAGTCCAAGCCCGTGGGCTGCCATTCAATCCTCCTTCCATGTATCTTTCCACTTCCTCCTCCCTTTTCTCGTCCCTTCATCCTTCTACCTTTCCACCTCTCAGTATGGCTCTATCTGACCATTCATCCTCCAATGGATGCCACAAATCTTTCTTCATTCACCATGGACACCGTGGACTGGTGCTAGTTTTAGGTGAAGAGCCAATGTCTCAGAGATGAGCCAAATAAGATTGCTACCCTTGAGAAGGTGATAGTTTATTAGTGTGAGTTGCCCACACTCTGGGCAACTCTGTACCCCTATAATGTGTAAGACTCTATTAGAGATGTACAGCATCTTCCACAGTACCCTGAGTTCATGTCTGCTCCCGGTCTCCAAAGCTTGGTACAGAGTCTGGCAGATAAAGGCATGCCATTGTGCATGCAAGCAAGGAAATAAGAACCGAAAGGTGGCTTGGGGACATAATATGAAGGGCCTGCTTAGCCTTGCTGTAAAGGAATGTCACGTCTAGAGAGTCGGACAACCTGGTGGCACACAGAATGGAACGGTTTATTCTTGCTTGGTTCCAGCCTTGGTTTTAGAGGTGATGATTCAGATGAGTGAGGCACAGTCTTTTCTACAGATGTTCTTGGCTTTACCTGTTCCTAACTTAGCCTTTGGTTTGCAGATGACCCAGATCGAACAACAAGTGATGAATAGCGGCCAAGAGATGGAAAGCAACACGAAGGAAGTTACCCAGCTCCAGCACAATGTCCAGGAGTTGGAAATCGAGTTGCAGACTCAGCTTAGCACGGTTGGTAGCCCTGCTCTCGATTCCCTGACTGGAAGGCTTTGGAGAATCCTCAGGAGGGGTAAGGAGTAGAACATCCCTCCTAATGGCTCCTCTTGCTCCCTAGAAATCGGCCCTGGAGAATGCTTTGGAAGACACAAAGAACCGCTACTGTGGCATGCTGCAGGAGATCCAGGACATGATCAGTACGACGGAGAGCCAGATTTCTGAGCTCCACGAAGAAATTGAATGCCAGAACCAGGAATACGGCTTGCTGCTTGAAGTCAAGACACGGCTGGAGAAAGAAATTAAGAATTACCGCAGCATCCTTGACGGAGGACAGCAAGACTTGTAGGTCCTCAGGAGTCTCTGTAGTCTCTTAGGAGTCCTTAAGCTCCTGACATCATTGCAAACCTGAATAGAAGCAGCTAGAAAAGTTCCTGTATGCAAGGGTCTGACGGATGGATGGAGGACTTCATCCCGTATATGCATGTTTGGGGGCAGCACTCAGGGCTTTTGAGCTTTGGAAAGGAGAATGGTAACAATGAGAGAAAGTGGGTATCTTCTGCTCCACGGAGAGGAGGATACTCTTCCCTCCCAGTTAAGAAGCCCCAGTTCACACTCGAGTCTTGATTCTGTCCAGGTTCACCCTTGCATATGTATCTGTGTTCTCTTTTATCCTCAGTGACTCTTCTGGAGTTGGACAAATTGGCTTTGGAAGCGGCAAAGGAAGACGAGGAGGAAGTGGAGGCAGCTATGGAGGAGGAAGTGGGGGCAGCTATGGTGGAGGAAGTGGTGGCAGCCATGGTGGAGGAAGTGGGGGCAGCTATGGAGGAGGAAGTGGGGGCAGCCATGGTGGAGGAAGTGGGGGCAGCTATGGAGGAGGAAGTGGGGGCAGCTATGGTGGAGGAAGTGGAGGCAGCCATGGTGGAGGAAGTGGGGGCAGCTATGGAGGAGGAAGTGGGGGCAGCCATGGTGGAAAAAGTGGGGGCAGCTATGGAGGAGGAAGTGGAGGCAGCCATGGTGGAGGAAGTGGGGGCAGCCATGGTGGAGGAAGTGGAGGCAGCCATGGTGGAGAAAGTGGGGGCAGCCACGAGGGAGGAAGTGGGGGCAGCTATGGAGGAAGCAGTTCTGGTGGAGGCAGTGGAGGAAGCTATGGTGGAGGAAGTGGAGGTGGCCAAAGTAGAGGGGGTGGCTCCAAGGGCAGTGGCGGCAGCTATGGCGGAGGAAGCGGTTCAGGAGGAGGAAGCGGCGGCAGCTATGGCGGAGGAAATAGAAGGCCGTCTCAGACCCAGTCCTCCTCCAAATCTGTCGACTGCGATGATGAGTCACAAGGTAAGGCATTATTCTAGGTGCTGGGGTGGGGAAGAGTCAAGATAGGACTTCTCCCCCCAGCACAGGGGATTGAACTCACTGTGTACACTAGGCAACAAAATCCTATGTTGTGTCTTTGGACTTCTTTGAGGGACTGCATGTTGTGAACAGAAACGGATTTTTAAAAAGTCTCTAATGAGCTACTGGTTCTGAATTGACCATCGGAGGAAATTCGATCTGCACATGGTCTGAGTCTCAGTAATCAGAGGAGATGGGTTGAGAGCTGTGCACTGTCATGTGCATTTCTACTGTAGCCTATAGAGAGGTTTTGCTCATGGAAAATGAGGTTCAGAAAGAGCAAGTTATTTCCTCGGAACCATGCAGTTTTCAAATGATGGGCTCAGCACTGTGGGGCTCCATGGACAGTGCCTTTCAATCATCATTAAGATGGGAAACCCGGATCAGTGACAACACACGGGGAAAGAGATTCAGGGGTCTTAGTTGGTGGTCAGTTGGTACAGCCAGTGCGTGGTATGGCTGTCGGAGGGTGCATATCACTGGTGTCATCATCTGCCTCTAAGAAGGACTCATGAAGGTGAGGTGGTCTCTAGGTGGTGGAAAAATTTCTATGTACAAATTTAATTTAATGCAGTAAAAATTTACATATCCACGTTGGAGGGATGTCTCAGCAGTTAAGAGCACGTGTTGCTTTTGTAGAGGGCCTGGGTTCAATTCCTACCACCCATGGTGGTTCACAACCATCCATGACTCCAGAGAATCCCATGGCCTTTTCTGACTTCTGAGATCACCAGGCACGCATGCGGGGCTCATACATACCTGGAGGCAAAATACCCATGTAAATGAATAAAGGAAGTCACCGCCCTTTAAGGCATAGCTTCAACTTTAAGAAAAATCAATATGAAGTTACAGTAAATGGCTGAATAGCAACACTGCGATGTCTAGCTCGGAGAAGCCTGTTAGTACCAGGGAACCGTTCATTTGCAAGGTGTCCTGTGTGGTTTGCATGTCCTAGTGGCTCTGCAGGGGTATGGATGTGCATCTGGGAATGAGCCTGGGGTTATCCTTGTCTCAGTGCCCAAGAATGTGCCGATGACACCGTGGGAAAGTGAAGGGGGAGGTCCATGGGCTCTCCATCCTTCAGGTTGCTGCAGGAGAGATTGAGAATCAGAAGGGGCCAAGGCTGGGTAATTTCAGAGCTTCCATCACAGGGCTCTCCAGCTCTCTGAGATCCAGGCTTCTTGCTCCTGGTTCATCTTTCTTCAAGCCTCCATCCAAATTCCCTACTTCTTACTGTTGTCTCCTTTCCATCCCTCCACAGACTACCAGATGCGATATTAAAACCCTGGTTAACTTTCCCCACCCAGCCCCAGCTGGGATTGTCTCAGGAGGGCAGAGCCTACATGAAGCATGCTTACTGCATCCCGACATCAAGATTAGCTGGCAACAAGCCGCGGTACCCATTTGGGACTGGATGGAGTTGGCATTGTGCCTCTGGACATCTATTGGCTGTCTCCCTGGCTGGGGCAGCGGCTTCAGGGCTGAGAAGAGCTTGATTCTTCCATGTGTCCTGGGGGATGGTCCCACTCCCTTCCTTATCCCAACTTCCTAATAAAGCTCTCCTACTGCAAATTAAACTTGGACTCTGACACGTTTGTCCTCTGAGATTAAGTAGCATGATGTTTGATCTCAGTTGTGAACTTGATTGGATTGGGAATCCCCTGGGAGCCAGGCAGTGGTGGTGCACACTTTTAGTTCCAGCAGAGGCAGGCAGATCTCTGTGAGTTCGAGGCCAGCTTGGTCTACAGAGTGAGTTCCAGGACAGCTAGAGTTACAACAGAGAAACTCTGTCTTGGGTGTTGGGGGAGAAGAATCTAATGCTCAGTTGGGTGTGTCTGTGAGTACATTTCCAGAGATAATTAACTAAGGAGATGAAAATCCATATTGATTATGGGTGATAATCATCCTGTAGGCTGAGCCCACGGACTGAATAAAAGAAGGACCCTAATCTCAGACAGAGGGGAAATGACAAAGCTTTTCCCTCCCATATCCTCCGGGAGTGAGGCTCAGAAGGAAATGGTAGAGCCTTTCCTTTTGGTCCATGCAAGTGTTGATAGTGTTTCCAGAAAATGTCCACCATAGCATTCTCTTCCCAGATATTTGCAGCCTGATGACTGCTCACCTACAGACTGCTCCGCTGAGATGAGCTAAACCTCTCTCCTTGACCCAGTCATACTGTAGAAGTTTATTTTTAGTTATGTATAAAATAATTGTTTTGTGCACTGTTGGGTGAGGGGCTGCCTAGGTCTTGGCATTTTGTATTGTCTGCAGGTGTTGGATTTATGTGGGGGGTTTGTTTGATTGCTAATGATCTGTACATGCTATCAGGAGAGCATCTGAAGAGTTCTGAATCAATAAAAACACCTGAGTGCAGATGCTAGGGGTTCCATTGTCCAGTACGGCACTGGCTAGGATAGCATTTCTCTCTGCTGAGGGCTGGCAGAGTTTGCACCTCTGAAAATGCCTCTGTGTCTTTGGTGATATGCCACAGAAGCATACTACTACACAGTCATATTAACAGAAAATCCTGTTTCCTTATCTGTGTGTAATAACCTGCCTCCTTGTTCGGTTCTTCATAATAACTGCGCTGAGCTTCTTCTGGGGGGCTGGGGTTTCTGTGACTGAGATTTCAGCCCATCTGACTAGCTTTTCTGTGTGTTCTGTGTCTGTCTTCCTCTCCCTTCTTCATTCCTTTGATGCTCCAGTCAGGGAGATTACAGTGTTACAGATTGCAGATTACAAGTGTGGGCCATCATGCTAAGATGGAGACAGAATCCATTCTCATACTTCTGAGGCATTTGTTGTTTGTTTTTCGAGACAGGTTTCTCTGTTGTAACTCTGGCTGTCCTGGAACTTACTTTGGATACCAGGCTGGCCTCGAACTTGCAGAGAACTCACAGAGGTCTGCTCCTGCCTCCTGAGTGCTGGGATTAAAGGTGTGCAACTTTAAGCACTGCCTGGCTTGAGGCAAAAATTTTATTGTCTGAACTATTTCCCCTGTCCAGCGCTTCACATTTTGATATTATGAATTGACTTTGTCGTCTGTAAAATTTATTCAAGAGGAGTAAATAAATGAGTTACAAGGAAATCAACTGCCGAAACTATCTCAGAATGTTTTAGGAAGTTTATTGTTTTCCGTTGGGTCATGTTCATTGCTATCCTGGGGTGCATTATGCCTCTGTGAGTCGTGGGTTCGACACATCTGGCCAAAGCTTAAGATGACATTTGGCCCAAGAATGTACAATCTTGACAGGGCTTGGGAGTGGGGGTATGACTACTCAGCGAATCCCTGTCTGTGTCTCCAGTGGGGCTCCTCAGTGGGATTCAGTCTGTGTCTCCAGTGGGTCTCTTCTCTCTCTGTGGAGATTGCTGTTGGGAACCCTCCAGCAGGGCAGCTCCGGGGCAGCTGAATTCTTTGTGGTGATGGCTCTGGGATCTGAAGGTTTAAGTCAGAGAGAAGCTGTTTCATTTCAGCATCTGGATCTGGTCACAGATGTTAATTTTACTTTGATTCTGGGACTGCCTAGATTCAAAGGGACCTTAAACAGACCTATGTCAGGTGGAATACTAATGATCTTCCCAAGACCCTTGACCCTGGTGTACCCATACTTCCTCCTCCTTAAACATGAACCTTCTTACTGCTCCGAATGGATTTTGTTAATTAAAGTCTCAGATACGTTGATCTTTAGAAATGGAGATTTTTGGGTGGGTCTCATTGAATACAAACAGGGAGGGGCCTAGAGAGATGGTCCAGTGGGCAAAGGCTTTTACACGAAAGCTTGGTGACCTGAGTTTGATCCCTGGGATCCATAAAGTAGAAGGAGAGAACTAATCCAGCCGTTGTATTCTGACCTGTATACATGCACCAAGACACACTCACCCACATACACCTACACACACACACACACACACACACACACACACACACTGTGCAATAATAAATAAATAGTCATTTTTCTGCATTGTTATAGAAGTCAGAATTTGAAGAATGAAACTTTAAAAAAAATTCTTTGGCATTTGCTAATTTATTGTGTGTGTGTGTGTGTGTGTGTGTGTGTATGTGTGTGTGTGTGCATTTGTGTGTGCTACAACAGCATGTATGTTGAGGTCAGAGGACAACTGGAGGAGACAGTTCTCTCTGTCCACCATGTAGGTCCTAGGAATCAAATTCAGGTGGTTAGGATTGGAGTCAAGTGCTATCTTGTCATAGAGCTATGTTGCTGGCCCTGAAGCATGAGACTTCAATGGCGGTTGAAGCCAGAAGGGACTATGTGGTGAAGAATGTGGACGGTCTTCTGCTGAAAGCTCTCATCAGAAAGGGAATTTCAGCCCTCCCGTTGCAAGAAACTGACATCTTCCAAAAATGAGAAAGCATTTGGAAGCCCATTTTTCCTCAGTCTCTAGGTGAGAACTCACCTCGATTTTGGTCTTTGGATACCCTACAGAGAATCTATTTGCACCTGTAGTCCTGTTGACTAGTCATTACAGAATTTCATTAAGCAGCCGAGCGTGCAGTAATGTGGTAGGAATAAATACAAATACAGGCCCCCGAGATGGTTGGCTTTAATTGACAACTTGCTAGAATCTACAACCAACTGGGAGATGGGTCTCTGGGGATGCCTTTGGGGAACTATCGTGATTGTGTTGATTGAGACAGAGTGGTGGTTTGAATGGAAATGTCTCCCATAGGCTCAGGCATTTGAGCACCTGGTTCCTAGTTGATGTGTGCTATTTGGGGTGGTTATGAAACTTTCAGGAGGTGGAGCCTTGATGGAGTATGAGAGTTCATAGCCTGGGACAACTAGTTTGCTCTCTCTGTTTCCTCTTTGCCACTGAAGATGTGATCTCTCAGCTTCCTAATCTGCCCTCCCTCCTCCTGCCTTTGTGGACTCTCCCTCTGGAACTTTAAGTGTAGATCAATTCTTTCTTCCAGAGGAGGGAAGACTCACCCACTGCCCACTGTGGGTGGTGTTATTCCACAGTTAGAGAATCCTGGACTGTGTAAAAAGGGAACTGTGGTGGTTTGAGTAAGAACGGCCCCAATAGGCTCATATATATATGAATGCTTAGTCATCAGGACGTGGCACTAGTTGAGAAGAATTGGGTGTGGCCTTGTTGGAGGAAGTGTGTCACTGGGGGTGGGCTCTGAAAAGTCCAAGCCGGGCCCAGCGTCTCTTTCTTCCTGCTGCCTGTGGATCCAGGTGGAAAACTTGCAGCTACCTCTCCAGCACCACGTCTGCCTGCATGCCGCCATGTTTCCCACTATGGTGATAAAGGATTAAACCTTGGAAGCTGTAAGTTAGACCCAATTAAATGCTTTCTTTTGTAAGCGTTGCCATGGTCCTGGTGTCTCTTCACAGCAGTGGAACACTAAGACAGGAACGAAGTGTCAGCTTGTATTCATCCCTCTCTGTTTCCTGATTGTGGATGGTGGTCTTTTGTGGGAGCAGGGTGGTCCCCAAGGTAGTGAGTGGCGAAGAGTCACCCAAGAAGCTCAGACGCCAAAGAAATGCCTTCATGGTGCAAATCCAGTTTACTGTGAAAGGAGCAAGGTTTTTATGGAGGAAGCAGGGCGTTGCATAAGGAAGAAGTCCAGTCGCTTTGGTCCCCACTTACTGGACACTGTAATCAGCCTACCGAAAGCTTGCTATAGCAGGAGGGGTGGGTAAGGTTGGGAAAGGTCCAATCAATTTTAGGCTTGTATGTTTAAGCTCTTAGCCTAACCGTTTTGGTGAATAAGGTTTCTGTAAAGACAGAGGAAGCGGCACCTCCCTGGTGGGGCTTACCCAATCTTGGGGCTCAACCTGTGTGCCAGGACCCGCCATGTTAAAGGGCCACACGATGTGCTGTGGGCCAAGGTACTGGCTTAGCGTAGGTGCTGACACCCACTGATCTCTCCTGCCATCGGGATCCACTTGTCACCAATAGTAAATGTGGTGTGACCACTGTTTCAAGCTCCCACTGCCTCAACTTCCCCACCAGGACGGATTGATTACACCTTGAACTGTGAGCTAAAATGAACCTGCTCTCTCTTATGTTGCTGTTGTCGGATTGCTGTTGTAAGAGGAAAAGAAACGAAGACAACCCATTTCTGTCCTACCCAGATCCCATCCTGTATAGGAAACACATGAAGACATATGCGGATGGAGGCACGCCTTTGTCCCATGGAAGGAGAGCGTGTGCAAAGGGGACACACTGATTCATTCATCTTGGGGAAACTCAACTTGCCACAGGCCGGGTCAGATCACCAGGGGAGGGGTTAGTGAAGGAGACAGGGCACTCCTGGGCACAGAAGCTCAGGTATATCGAAGATCTTGGGATCTACAGAGGTGGGCGGCAAATGGTATCTTTTGTACAAGCTGATAGAGCGAGCTTGAGCAGGGAATTTGGAGTCCTCCTCACCCAGCGCTCTCCCTCAGCTTTCTAAAGATGCCCTGTGCTCCTTTCTATATATTTCTTTTCCTCCTTTTCCCTACAGGATCTCATGTAACCCAGGCTAGCCTCTGATTTGCTCTGGGCTGAGGATAACCTTGAACTCTGGGGCAGTATGGGCTGAGGGTAACCTTGAACTCTGGGTCCTTCTGCCTTCACCTCCAAAATGCTTGGATTACTCCCCGCTCAGCTGCCAATTACCTCTCAACAGCCAGAGTCTGGATGTGGTGTCTTCTAGATTCTCAATCCTGGGAAATGAGAGAACAGGTTTCTGTGTGAAAATTCCACTCAACATCCCAATCTCCCCAAGTGTTCAGAGCCCTTCTTCTTCTTGATCACAAAGATTCTCTGGGAACAGCTTTATGCCAGGTGGATGGACCAGTCAGTCATCTAGCTGAGCAACCATTTAGATCTTCTCTTACACTCTCAGGCTGGAGGTTTATCATCCAATCTCCATGTCTTCATATTAATTAATCCAACTTGGTCAGAAATCCATCCCCAAAGCCAGCCTTCACATTTCAGAGGCCAAGGTGAGGC
Organism: Cricetomys ansorgei; assembly: GCA_026225945.1. NCBI lineage: Eukaryota > Metazoa > Chordata > Mammalia > Rodentia > Nesomyidae > Cricetomys > Cricetomys ansorgei. The sequence goes on from JAMJFZ010001881.1 coordinate 14,092,955, forward strand.
TCATTGGAAAGGTGAAGTATAAGCGAGAGTAACAGTCAGGAGGTAGGTATGTGGTCAGGGGTTACTACAGACGCCTATCTCTGGCGTGGAAAGCCCTAAGATGAGAATGTGTGTTCAAGGAGACTAAGAAGGCCCTGTAGCCGGAGGATCACGAGAAAGTAACTCAGAAAAGGCTGATGAGAGTGGGAGAGATCACACATGGCCTTGGAGGGCTGTCTCAGGAACTTGGGCTTCACTCTCAGGGAACCCCAGAACACACAGACAAAGACGGATAGCTCTAAGATGTGAGGAAGGGAGGCTGCTTGGACAGGGACCTTCGGGAGCGCTGCACAGTCAGGGAACAGCCACATCAGCCTCTGTGTGATCAGGAGACAAGTGCTCACCGTGGGAAGACAAAGAGATGTTGAGGTCTTTATGGCAGCTGGTGTTGATGAGCATGACTAACACGGGTCAGAGCAGAGGAGTGACGTGCCATTTGAGAGGAGGCTGGAACTGAGATGAGCTGGAGAACAGTAATGGAGGGGGGAGGGGCGAGTCAGTCCCCCGTGCTCAGAGTGGTTGGATTCTGAACATGATCTGAAGGCAGAACCCATGGTCAGGATCTCCTGAAGGACTGTATGGTGCAGAGAGAGAGGGACCAAGGATATCTATCTGGGAGTGTCAGCGTAGCTGCCATCTGCTGAGATGGGAAGATGAGAGGTGGAGGATGCTGATGCAGAAAATGGGGAGCCCACTTTGGATGTGAGGATCATAAGTCTGTTAGACACCTGAGCCCTGGTCCCAAGGACTTTTGTCTGCAGCCACACCCATTACTGAATTCTTTACCCATCAGGGTTTTTCCTTGCAGTGACAGGAGCCACACCCTGAAGTGAGGTCACTAAGTGACATTAGGAAAGTCCTAGGATCTCCAGGAAGAATTCTCAAAGAACAGAGCTGGAAGGCTGTCATCCTGAGGAAGCCCACTTTTGGAGCCAGCTGAAAGCATGTCCCACTGCACACCGCCTCCGAACCTCTGGCACCGCTGCTTCTGGCAGCTGAGTGTCTGGCAGACACCCCTGCCAGTACACATTGCACTGGGCACCTCCTCCTTCAAGACATTAGTACCTGCCTTGCAGGCTTATGCAATGTGTTGGGCTTGGAGAGTCTGGCTGTGAGCCTGAGCCCTGTCTAGAAGGCTGACTGATGGCTTCTATCTTGGGGAGGTGCAGACTTTAGATGAAGGTTCCTTTTTGGACAAACTGTGTGGCCAAGATTAAAAACAACTATCTTTAAGAGGAAAGGGCAGGGACCAACATCTATTGAGTACCTACTATGTGCACTATGTACAGACTATGCTAAGTGCTGTGCATTATCTGCCCTCTATTGGTTTCCCACAGAAATCTCATAATGCTGTTCAAATTTTCTTTTAAAAATTATTCATCCACCACAGTGATTTGCACCTCCCTAATGCTGTGTCCCGTTAATGCAGTTCCTCATGCTGTGGTGACCCACAACCATAAAATTATTTTCATTGCAACTTTGTTATTATAATTTGCTACTGAGTGGTATCTTAGTTCCTAAGACCATTGGAAATACGCATTTTCTGATGGTAGCGACCCACAGGTTGAGAACCACTAATCTATTGCGTATGTGTCTATGACTGGTGACCTTTCACAGACTGAGTCCTGTGCAGACTGCTTCCCCAAAGGGCCCTGGGTTTGCCAGTGCCGGGTGTGTGTGTGTGTGTGTGTGTGTGTGTGTGTGTGTGTGTGTGTGTGTATGTGTGTGTGTGACTGAGAGAACAGCAGAGGAATGAGGGTATCAGTTAGGCTGCTGGAAATCCCTGGACTCTTTCATCTTCTTATTCTGACATCCGTAAGTCATCAGGGCTTTGATCCCGAGTCTCCTTCCTTTGGACTCTCCGACTTGTTGAGGCTGCGGCTGACTCAGCGTGAGCTCTCATAGCCTCCGGCTCTGATGCTCTCTCCGAATCTCAGGTCCAAACAAGAATAATGGCTTGCGCCTGAGATGCTAGACAAGCTAGATACTGAAGAACCAGAAGTTCAAGGATGTCTTCTGCTACACAGTGAGCCTGGGATATTTGAGACGCTGTCTCAGAACAACAAAAACAACAAAACAGAAACAGAACAACAGCAGAAACAGAAACAAAAGAAACAGAATCCTATGGATGTCTCTTTTCTGTCAGGGATTGGAAAGAGAATTGTGACCTGAACAGATGAGGCCTTTGCTCTCTTAAACTCACAGTTCAGTGCTGGAAGCAGCCGTGTGATTAGTGGGTGCTGAATCTCATAGCAGGTGCCCTTGGAGATGAAGGAGATGGGCTGTGGGATGGGTCAGGCTTTCCTGACTCAGCCATAGTGCTCAGGAAGGCTTCCTGTGAACTCCGTGTCAGGTGGGTATTGCTGTCATTTACTGATTAGGTTCAGAGGAAGAAGAATGTAACTTACCCAAGCCATCCACAGTCACAGATCTGGCTTCAGATTCACCCTGTCATGATGGATTCTTTAGTCTTTTAACAATTTTAAACTCTTCCTAAGATCAGATCTTCCTAAGATCTCTGAGCTCGGTTTCCCTCAGAAAGCACTTTGAACTTGTTAAAGGGATGAGGCATGAGTAATAAGCAAGAAACGGGGGTGTTGGATAAGACAGGCCCCCAAAGACTATACTGTTCATTCATTCATTCATTCATTCATCTTAGGGTGGTTTCTGTCTTCTGGAATCTCTCTGCCACCAGCACTTCAGCCTCAGCGACAATACCATCCTCACCTTGGCTCAGGCCAAAGTCAGTTAGTTACGAACTCTTCATTGGCTCTCAGCATCACTGAGAAGAATTGGGGTATGCAAAGAACTTCTGTCAAGTCAGAGAAAGTTGGGGTACATGATTATGAATCCATAAGAAAGAATCAAGTTTGAGGTTGAAGGTAGGATGGGAGGCAATTGGCTGGTTGGAAGCTCTGGGTGGAGACCCTGCCCAACTTGATCAAACCATTGACCCCTTCATTCAGCACGTGCTTACTTCAGATTGCTCTGTACCAGGCTGGGGCCAGTTGCTGGGACAACCACAATGTCTGGTTGTCAGATGACAGAGGCTCTGTCCCCATATAGTCCTAATGGGACACCAACAACACCAGTGATAACAGAACCACATGGCTGAGTGCTGGATTCCTTTTCAAGAAGTGTAGGGACTGAGTACCCAGTGAGGGTGCCTGACTCAGGCTTGGAGGTCAGGCAACAGTACTCCATGGAGGAAGTGATGGGCCAATGTCTGAACCACGGATGGCTTGGGTTTACCCAGGTCATAGCTGCTGCAGGTAGTGTGTACTGGGTGGGAATGGTGTTCTGGACATGGGGAATGGAATGTGTTAGGCCTGGAGGGCTGATGAAGACCCAGAACCTGCTTCTCAGTGCTATTAAACAGAGAGTTCAGAAGGAGTCGTGAGAGATAAAGGGTGGGCTGGTGAGGGTGGGAGGGAAAATCAGGGCATGCCAGAGGGCCTGAACTACATCCTGAAGGCCACAGATAAGCCTGTGACATCTCTACACTCCTCTCTGTCTTCGGCTGTGGTAGAGGGCAAGATCCCATTGGCTAAGAATTGCTTGCTGCCTGTGTGACCACCTCCATCTTTGCTCTGGACCACCCTGGTAGCGGATGGTTCTCGCAAACATACAATTGGTCTCTGTTCTGATGTAGGGAATTTGCACTGGAACTGGGGAGCATCGCCTGTCATATTCCCAGAACTGTTTTCTCTGAGGAAGCCCAGGGCTAGTGGTCGCAAGCTCACTGTGTATGCCTACCGTACCTGATCTCTAGGAGCGCCCTGAAGATAAGCACGGTGCTTCAGCTGGGTCCCCTTCTCCACCAAGGAGTGTGCTATGTTGACAACTATGGTCATCGTCATTATCGCCAGAGGTCTCTATCTTCTCCCCAGCCACACCACCGCTCAGCTGCACCTCTTCTGTTTAAGACTGAGACTTTATTGGTGTTACTGACTTTATTTTCCACGACTGGTTTGATCTGACTCCCAGAACCATCCTTATCTTACTCGGTCTATAACAACTGCAGGGCACCGACTGAGTACAGAGCTGATAACCTCCCCAGAGCAGGAACGATTTGGGAACTCTCTTCTTGGGAAGTAGGCAGCCACCATGGGAACGGGGAATCCTCATACAAGTTATTTCTCATCTCTGGGCTTCAGTGTCCTTGCCAGAGATTCTGATTATTTCTGGAGCAGGATGGAGAGAAAATGAAGGCATGAAGACACTGGGGTGGGTGGTCCTCACCGAGTTTCCTAGCCATGGAAAATCCACAGTGCTGGCCATCTCTTTATGAGGCAGGGTCTCTCACTGGCCTGGAACTCATCAAGTTTACTAGGCTGTTTACCACTACACTTGGCCACTGCTGGTCCTCCTCCTCTTCCTCCTCCTCCTCCTCCTCCTCCTCCTCCTTCTTTCCTCCCTCCCTCCCCCCTTCTCTCCTCCTCTTCTAAATGCCAGTTCTGAGGGTTTAGCTCAGGTCCTCCACCTCCCCAGTCTTGACACATAATATCTTGGAACTCTCTCTTCTCTCTTGCTTTCACAAGCCCCCTCCCTCACCCTCAGGGCTTTTATCTCTCTTCTCAGACACAATTATGAACAAAACCAAGTTCTTTCCTGCCATTCCCCTAGGCTTGACTTAGCATGTACTGGAATTTCCCAAAGGTGCTTGCATCAGGTCTAATAGAAATTTCAGGGAAATACTGAGGAAACAAAGAAAAACAAAACCCCAAGCAAATAGTCGTGTTTAACATGTAAACAACGGGTAATGGAGAATTCCAAGCATCCCTTTCAGAGTAGTCTGAACCCCTTCCTGAATTCCTCGGGCCTGTGGCTCTTCTGGTGTAAGCTCCTTTGGGTGTTAACAAATAGGAAAATAACTCTGGGGCTGGAGCCGGCTAAGCTTCTCTTTCAGTTTCTCACTTGGTCTCACTTGGTCAATGAGTCTCTTGTCTAATCTCCATGGGCCCTGCATGCAGGTTGTTATTTGGGTCTTGCCACAGGTGTTGTAAAGGGGAATGGGCCAGCTCTGGGGTACTACATGCATGACATGTTTTCTCTCTCATCAGAGAGAAACAAGAGTGATGATCTGGCCCAGCACTTGAGAGGATAACACACAGTTTTTGTCTGACCATTTACTGGGAGGGAAGAGATTCTGGGAAATGGGAGCAGGGTGCGGGGTGCAGAGGAGGCCTCCCCCCACCATCCCTCATGATGAGCTTCTACGGCAGGTCAAGACCCGATTGCCACACTGCCACAGGTAAGAGCTCCTCAGGAACCGTGAGTGATCATGTGACCTTCTTCATTAGGGACCCTGAGCAGCCTGGGAATTCACTGCCCAGCTGAGCAAAGTGAGTCAGGACACATGGTTCCTCCAACAACACTCTTCAGAGATTGCGTTTCACCGGATGGTTTCAGCGGTGCACCCTGTGGTCAGGTTAGTATGGAAATCTCTGGGCTCTGCTTCCTTCTCTTGGAAACTCAAAAAGCACTTTAAAGAAACTGAGGATTTTGAGAGTCCTGTAAACAAGAAAACTATTTGGTTTACTTCCATATTTTCTGCTAGATATGCACTTAAGAATTTTTCAAGATGTGTGTGTGTGTGTGTGTGTGTCCCAGCTGCCTTGTTTATTCTTACTCCTATAGTCCTGGGGGGGGGCACTTATTTCCTCAGTTTTAGACAGGTTCAGTGATTTGTACAAGTCTACACAGCATTGTTACCTGTTAGGTCTCAAACCTGGGACAAATGGCTGACTGAGATGTCTATTAACATATCAAAGTGGATGCTGGCTGCCAGGTTCTCCCAGCATCCCTTAGTTCCTACCTGTTCTCCTAGATGGCATACCCTACCCCCCCTACCCTAAACATCTCCAGCACAGGGACTGGGCTGGGCTGCCCTTCCTCCAGCTGCTCTTCCCTGTAGCAGCATGCTGCTGTGTGGCTCAGCAAGAAAATAAGGAGACATGTTCATAGATGCAAACCCTGCCAGACTTCAGCAGAGGGAACCACCTGCCATGGCAAGTACCATCCTGGACAGTGGAACCCCAATTCTCTGATCTAAGGTGTTTTTTAATTGATTCAGAAGCTCTTCAAGTTTTCTACAGATACAAAAACTCTGCCCTCTCATCCAAAGGCTTGGCTCTTCCAGAAAGCAGTGAGCAGGTGCGGATCATGAGCAATCAAACAGGTACAGATCATGAGCAATCAAACATCCTTTACATAAAGCCAACACCTGCAGATAATACAAGCTGCTAAGGCCTAGGCAGCCCTTTCCCCAACAATGTACAAACAATTACAAACATAACTTGAAATAAACTCCAATACTTCCATATATAACCTAGCCATTTTGGCTACATGGTCCTTTTTGCCCCTCTTGGCCTCTTGCCCTCTGCTCCTGGTTCCCCTCTCTTCTTCTCCACTCCCCCCATCTCTCACATGGCCTGGTTCGGTTGGCTGATCATGTTCACTCTGTATCCTTCCAGATACCCCTGGCTCTGCTCGCCCTCATTTCTACACTAAACTTTCTCCTTCCCCATACCTAGGAGCAACTGTGTCCTCCTTTATTTCCTTTTTCTTTTCATGCATTCATTGTTGTCTAGGGGTTTTGATCTGGTTTGTTTTCTCTGACAGTCAAAGAAACAAAAGGGAGGAAGAACAAGTGTGGTAGGTCGCAGTGGGGAAATTCTCAAACACAGCAAACAGGAACAGACAGAATCCACCCATCAAGAAAGGCTTTTACTAGGAGTGAGGACACACACACACCACACACATACACACATAGAAAAAAAGCTGCTGGTGGCGGTGGGGACTTGGAGGCCAAAGCCCAGCTTCTAGAGGGCTTGGGGGTTTTAAAGTCTCTAAAGGGTTTTCCTCCCCTAACTTAGGGCTGGTCATTTTGAAGAGACTGATTGGCCCACAAGTGTTAACAGTGTCCTAATTGGGCTTGAACTTGTTGAGCCAGTCCATCATCAGGGGTGGTGGTGGTGGTGGTGGTGGTGGTTGTGTGTGTGGCTTACTAGCAGGAGGAAAAGCCCACAGTTCTTTGTGTTAAGCTGCCAGGCTCTAGGACAGTGTTAGGTCTGAAGGGAACCCACAAGTACTCAAAAAGTAGGCCCACAGACTTGGTCCAAAAGGGAGTCTAGGCTCAGCTCAAGCTGGGCTATAGAAGGGTTTCTGGAGGGTAAATAAAAGCCAGCATTTCTCAGGAACTTGTGAAACAGATTTCTGTCTGCCATGGACATATACATGTGCTTGTATATCTAAGTCCATGCTGGCCCTCAGGCTCCTTAAGTCCCTCAAATGTACTTATTATGCATTTCAAAGACTACACTAGCCTCCTGGCTTACCTTCTCTACCCCTTCCCCGCTATGCTAGTTCCCAGGCTGTTGCAGCTCCCAGGCTTCCCTCCTCCCAGATATCTGTCTCTCTATAAGGGCATGGTTTTTCCTCTCTCTCTATTTTTACTTATCTCTCAGATAGCCCTGGCCATGTCCAGTTTGTTTCTTTTTCTCTCTGCTTTGGACTCTTCCAGATACCTCTGGCTGTCCTTTCTGTCTCTCTGTCTCTCACCCACAATAACCCCCCCCCCCCCCAATCAAGGAACATATCAGTGATTTCTTTACTGTGCCTTTGCTTATAGACAGGAAGTGGGGAAAGACACCAGCCATCTTGGAAGTTCGCCGTCTTTATTACCTAGTCATGGCCTGTCTCCCTGTCTGTCTGCCATTCAGGAAATCTATTAGTCCCCCAGCGTGGGGCAGGGCTTGGATTTGAGGTGGAGGGTGGCTCAATTCCGACATGGATAATCTTGCAATGCCTCTCCTGGCCAAGCACCTCTGAATTTAGAGAAGCCCCTTAATGGAGCTGAGAAGACCTAATCTTGATCTTCAAATCTTGAGTAAAGGTGCCTCAGCTCGGCAGGAACTGAATGAGTTAATTTCTTTTCAAGAAGCCGCTTTTCCGGGATCAGGTCTGAGCCTGTTGATTGACAAGGCTGAGAGGGCTGGGGCGCTGCTGATTTATGATTCTGAAACTCATCAATCTTAAAATCAACATCAAAAAGCTTGAAATTCCCCAAACTATTCCTCCGCCACCCCCTACATATCGCTCTCAGTAATGTCTCAGTCCCCTCCAGTTCAGAGGAAGGCTGTCCTTGCTTTTACTAAACGCAAACAAAACAAATTCTTCTTTGCCAGCCCCCAGGGCTCTTTTCTTCATGCCTTTCTGTTCTTGGTTGTGTCTAAACTACTCTGGAATTTCCAGAGGAAAAGTCTGGCAGACTCAAGAGGACCATGGGAGTGAACGAGAAACAGAGCCCACTAAATGCACGAAATGGAATCGAGTTGACAGAGCAAGGGGGCAGGAAGAGGGCGGCTTCAGAGCCGCTGCTCCCAGAAGTCTACACTGTAATCCATACCGTGCCCTTCCAGGTGACTCAGAGGGCACACAGTCCTGTTCCCATGGGCACCCTGTGCCACCTGCTGGCGACACAGAAAGAAGTTGTGGCCACTGAGCCATCGTCTGTGATGGAGGAAGATATTCAGGCTAGGGAGCATGGGACAGGGTCACTAATCTAGACTTTGGGGAAGTCCAAGGGAGAGGGCTAAGGGGGAAAGACAGGTAAGATGGGAGAAAAGGGAACTGGTGCAGGAGGAGGGGGAGGGAGTGCAGACACCAAGGCTCAGAGGCAAGAGGGTGAACAGTCATTGGAGTTGTGGATTTGAGGGGCTCCCTGCCTTCAGAATGTGGGTGCTAACATCATATTCCAGGTCTCAGAGTCCCGTTCAGGCTCATGTTTCCTCATGTGACACTGAAAAAGGGTTGTGTTTGATGGAGGCCCCTAAGCTAGAGTTACCCCTGTTCCCGACTAGGGAGAGGCTGAGGCTCAGAGAGTTTCAGCATCTTGTTTAAGGACAAACAGCTAGTTGGGATAGGTAGAGCCTGGATTTGAGCCTGTGTGTACTGATTCCTAGCCCTGGTGGGATTCCCTTAAGGCATATGGTTTGAGCCTAATGCGGAGGGCCTTACACATGCTTCTGGGTCTCACTAGTTATGTGTTCCTAGTCTGTCCAAGGTGGCTGAAGTTTTGCTACCCAAGGGTCCCACCGAACTCCACTCCCAATAGAAATGAGACGTGAGAGGACTGTGGTATTCTGGGATTTTTTTTTTTTTTTAAATATACGGTGATGCTAGCAGGGTAGCAATTCCTAGTCAAGAGGCTCAGCTGACCCTACAGGCAACTGGGGGCGGGGGTGGGGGTGTTGGAGGTGGAGGTGGTGCAGGCCAGAGGCTGGTTATGAACACTCTCCTTCGCTGGCTGCCTCACAGCTATGGCTGCAGTGCCCCCTTGTGGACAGGAGATTGTCAGCTGAACTAGTTTTACAGCCAGGAGGGAAGCGCTCTTTCTTGAAAGACAGTGCCTCCTCCACACTTCTGATGACCAGAGAAGAAGAAACACAGCCCAGGGTTGCACAGGTGGAATGAAGGTGTTTGGACTTCTGGTCCTCCTGGGTCCTTCCTCTCGTAACACTATCAGTTCAATTCTCTTTGCTGCTCTTGGGAGGCCAGGGAGCAGTCAGGAGTCTGGGTTCTGCTGTGCCCAGCCACTTGCTCTGATGGTTCTTCTGGGCAGCATAAGGCTGGGTCAGCCGGACAGAAAAAGAAACTGGAAGGAAGCGGCCTGGCTGCAGAGTGCCAGGTCTCCTTTGGCCTCCAGGGGTGCTGTGGAGCTGAGCTGTTCCAACCCTGGACTTTACTCTGAAGGAAGCATTGCAGCCTGAAGACAAAGGGTCTGTGTTTTATCAGCTGGCTGCCCTTGTACAAGGCTCTCAGCCTCTCTGCAAAGGTTTCTCAGCCTGCACAGGGACAAAGATCAAGCCCTGCTCCCCACCTGGTATTGGAGGCCCCAGAGGGGAGTGTGGTTTGGTCCAGGGACTGTCGGGGTGGCTCTCTGCAGTTAACCTGTGGAGAGGCCAGGAGCTGGCTGTGTCTAGAGCAGAGGCTAGCCTTCAAAAGGGATATCACTATGCCAAGGCCAGGCCACCGGTAAATGACACAGCCATACTGCAGGGTTTTGGACTCTAAATGGCGTCTTTCCCTTTACGAATCTCCTGCATTTATTTAGAGAGAACGTGAAGGTAGAGGAAGGCGGGGGCTCTGAAGAGTCAGCGCTGCAAATGCACGAGTCTCTGTTTCTTCATCTGTGAAATGGGCAATAACCATTTCCTTTGGAAGGCTGTTGTCAGGTGTGCACATAGTGGCTATAAAGAGACAGGAAACAGGGCTCAGGACAGCTGTGTTTTAACATGTGGGCTTATCCCTGGAGATTGGGCTGGACAGTCAAGGCCTGTTGTTACTCCCTGAGGCAGGTGGAGAGGTACGAGAGCAGTGTCCCCGGTCCCTGTCTGGGGTGCCAAAAGAGGGGCTGGGCCTTGTTAAAGCTCTCAGATGGCCAGGAATCAGTGTAGTGCAGGGATGGAGCTACGGCCCTCCCTTCCCCCAGGCTTGGCAGGGTCAGGGCCAGGGCAGGTAGGAGGGAGGCAGGATGAGTCACTCACTCCCCAGCTCAGTTTGGTGGGATGCGGAAGGAGCGAGGAGGCCCCTCTGCCTGGCAGCTCCAGGTACAGACAAACCAGGTAGGGAGGCAGCCTTGGGGAAGGGCATGGCACCTTGCCAGCCACACCCACTGACCAGGCCTTGCCCTGCCCAGTTTAACTCAGGGGGTAGGGTGAAGGAGAAATGTGGCCTGGAACTCTCAATGTGTGAAGCTGTGTGGGGAGCAGAGTCTCTGTGGGGATCTAAGGTGAGGGATGGCTGCTTTCTTCTTCCTGCTTTCTCCCTGAACCCTGAATATCAAGGCTTCCTTCCTCCCTGCGAGCTGGAGACGGAGGAAGATGCCCACAGCTGCCCCTCACCCACCTAAATACAGGCCACATGTGGACCAGGTTTCATGTAGACCTTCGGACACACCAGGTCCCATCGGTACTAGACGGATGCTGAGGGGTACCTGAGTGGGCTGTGGAGAAAGAATGTCTAGTTCAGAGATATAGACAGGGGTGAAGCCAGGAAAGGTAGCACCCACTTGAATCTCAGGTAGGGCACAGGAGGGGTTCAGAGGAGGGAGGGAGCCCTGGGCCCGGGCAGGGAGCGTTCACCGGAACAGGCTTTGAGGAGCAGGCTGCTGCTGTAACAGGTCACCACAAACCAACACAAACTACCTCTTTGTTTTTGAGGCAGGTTTCTCTAGTAGCCCAAGTCATCAAATTCAGGATCTGCTCCCCTATCCCAGATCAGCCTTCTGAGTGCTGGAATTGCAGGCATGCCACCATTGCCGATTCAAACTTGCGTCTAGCAGTTCTGCTGGCACAGGTCTGAAATGGGTTGTGTGGCTAAAATCAGAGCGTTGGGAAGAAATGCCTTCCTTCTGGGGGCTGGGCCGGGAGGGCTGAGAATCCACCTTGATGGCTAATTGTCAACCCAACCTGACTGGATTTAGATCCGCCAGGAAGCAAGCCTGTTGGTGTGTCTGGGAGCTTGTTTCCAAAGAGGTTTGACCGAAGTGAGAAGACCTACATGGGCAGCACCATCTAGGGGGGGTGGGGTCCAGGACTGAATAAAACAAAAAGACATTTTGTAACAGGCCCCCAGACCTTAGCACAACGGACTCCATGATGGAAGTACCAGTCAGGTCATGAAACTCGCCACACAGACAGCACTGCCAGCCAAAATGAAAACAAAGACCTGATCCGTCAATGTCCGCAGTTCTGGGAAAGTCTCTAAATGTACTAACTTCACTTTTTGGCTTTTGTACTTCCACTTCTGACCAACTGTTTTTGTTAACTGAAGTGTGTCAACCCAGGATGTAGCTTTTGTGCTTAAAACCTCACCCCGAGAAAGGCTAGCTCGGCGCTACACTGGGATCCTGAACACCCAGTGTAGTCTCCAGCTAGCTAATAAAGGCTTCCTATTGGTTTAAACCCAGATCTGAGTAGTCTTGTCTTGTGGATACCCCATAACGAGCCCGCCATGCACCAGCCCACGGCTCTCTGCTTCCCGACTGTGGATGCCGTGTGACCATCTGCCTAACACACCTGCTACCATGCCTTCCCCGATACGGTGGACTGTCCCCTCAAACTTGAGCCAAAAGAAATGCTTCCTTCACTCCAGGACTTCTGTTGGGTAATTCGTCATAGCAACCAGAAAAATAATGATCATGCCACTTCCTTGTTTGTCCAGTTTCTAGAGCTGCTTGGATTCTTTCCTTGGCTGGAGGGCCCTTCTCGGTGCACCGCCTTGCTTCTGTTTCCACACTTGCAGCATCTCTTCTCTGACTTTGATGTTCCTGTCTCCCACTCATAAGATCTTGTCTCTACATTGCACCCAACCAGATAATCTACCTCCTGCTGGCTGCACCCATACAGGGTGATACCGTATGACACTGACTTCTCAAACAGCCACGGGAGGTGCAGATTCACAGGCCAGGCACAGCTTTCGGGGGCGCCCTTCTGCGGGTGGCATTGGAGGTGAGCAAAGTTGACATGAAGGATGACTGAGGGAAGGGCACTGCAGGAGGCAGGGCCAGCTGAGCAAAGATGGAGTGTAAGGACAAAAGCGGCCCACGCCAGCTCCGGTGGGTGACTGCGGGAAGGTGCGGCTTTGGGGAACAGGGCTACAAAGCCCACTCCATGTGACCGGTGCCTTGCTCCAGACAAGTGTGTCCTGAGGTTAGGGTTAGGGCTGGTGAAAGCAGCGCATCTGAGATCAGAGAGGTTTGTTTTATTTTGTTTTTGAGACAGGGTCTTAATCTGTCTTAATCCAGGCTGGTCTGGATCTCGTGGGTGATTCTCCTGCCTCAGCCTCCTGAGTGCTGTCATCACAGGCCTGATCCTCCACGCCCAGCTTGGGAGAGGAGGAAGGGGACACAAGCTAAGGACAATGCTGGGGGCTCTGAAACTAGAAAGGCAATCCTGTCAGGTCCCCCCCGTTTTACCCCACAGCCTCCCGAAGGGCACCTTCTGAGGACACCTTGGTTTTGGCCATAATTTCAAGACTGACTGGGATTGGAGTGTGGGTCCGGGGTGTCATTGTCCATTGCTCATCCATCTCATGTCTGTGTCTTCATTTCTGGGTGCTGAGCAGGACCATCTGATCCCTGCCATTGTCTCCTGGGGTCAGCGCTGCTGTGAGGCCCCGAGGTGCGAGGCCCTGTGCTGTTCCTCTTTCCAGCCCTGCCCTGTCTTGAGCCTCTGATGCTCAGGGATGCAACTGACAGAGGCGACGAAGGAATGGAGAAAGGACAGATGTACAGACACGTGCGGAAAAGCCGGGTCACGTAGGCCGCCGTGCTCTGACGAAGGGCACTGGCGACCTGAGACCTTGGTGGGTTTATCATGCCCAGCACGAGGAGGGGGAGTTAGCTAGTCTGCAGAACGTCTGTGGGCGGGCACTGTCACGGTGTAAACATCTGGAGGAAGATGCTTTCCTTACGCCCTGTCAAAATTCATACACAGACGGGAGGAAGGCTTTGCCAGCATTCAGTGAAGGCTTTGCCAGTTCCCTGGCTCATTTTTTTTTGTTGTTGTTTTTGTTTTTGGAGACAGGGTTTTTCGCTTGTAACTCTGGCTGTATAATCTGTCTGCAGACCAGGCTGGCCTCAAACTCACAGAGATCCATCTGCCTTTGCCTCCTGAGTGCTGGGATTAAAGGCATACGCCACCACAGTCTGGCTTCATCCGGGCTTTTAGGAAGACTGCCTTCCCTTCCCTCCTTCCCTCTGCACAGGGAGCAGAGAGAGCATGCTCCCACAGGCTTTGTGGGAACATTGCCTCTGCTCTCTGGTTTGCCCCTAGTCTAGCATGATGGACACAGGACACCCAGTCCCTGAACTAGTAACGGTGAGAAGCAGCTATCAAATACCGAGGCTGACTGCGAGCCGGGCGCTGCTTTACCCTCAAACACTGCAAGATCAGTATTGTTAGCCCCATTTTAGAGATGGGGAAACTGAGGCTATGGAGGGAGTGAAGTACTGGTTTCACAGAACACAGTCTTAAGACAATGGTGACTCTGTCTCACACCAGGGCCATTTTGGTGCCAAGGCCTGTGTGCTAAACTTGGGCTGTCCCGGGTGTATCATTGGCTGCGTGGTATAGGGGAGGAACGTGAAGGGCGGGGGAGACTGTACAGCTGGGCCGGGCTAACGGGTGGTACTTGAACCAGGTGTGCACTTCAAAGGTTGGACTTGTCACCGTCTCCTCTCCTGGTCACTTATTAATCTTGACTGCTCTGCTGCATGCCTCGATTTTTATAGCTCTTTGTAGAGCTCTTTCTCCTGCCTCTAACTATCCTACTCTGCGAGGAGCTCACTGCGGCCCGGGGCCTGTGGCCGTTCATCTTTGGTCCTCTGTGTATTCTGTGCCTGGTGCAGGGGCTGGCTCAGTCTGCCTTCCTGACACAGGAGCCAATGGGTGCTGCTTCCTGTATATATATGGCTTTGAGCATGGCAGGGAACCGCTCAGAGAGCCCCCTCCAGCCACTACATCCAGAGAGCCCAGGCTGTGACTGCTTCAGAGACCCAGGCCCGGATCCCAGCCCTGTTCAAGCTTCATATCCCATAGGAAGCTTTGAGCCCAGCGTAGCGGTGTATGCCTGTGATGCCAGAAGTCAGAGGACGGGGAGGAGAATCAGGAGCTTGAGTCTAGCCTGGGCTAGAGAATGAAACCCTGTCAATAAAAATATATAATCAAACCAAATCAGATTTGATTGATATTGTCGTTCCAAACATGTCACAAAGATGGAAGTGAACCTACATGTATAGTACAGTCCAGAAACTTAAAAAGTACAAAGGATACAGAGTAGAAGAGTAGTCTCTCTGAATCCAGTCTCCCAGACCCCTCCCTGAAGCATCCTCGGGCTATCACTTTCTTCAGTAGCCCGCAGAAGACACCTGCGTGCTTACAGACATAGACGTGCGTATGTGCTTCTCCAAAACACACACAAACGGTAGCCAACTCCAGGGGCCAGCAAGGTGACTCAGTGGGTAACAGCACTTTGAAGGATTCTATTTTTTGTATCTGTGCAAGGTCCCTGGCATGTCCTTTGTCTCAGGCCCTCATCCTAGGCCCGGTTCAGGCCTTCAGGACTGTAGAGTGTGTGCTCAAGCTCCCCGTCCCGAAGGGCAACCAATCAGAAATGAGAGCAACCACAGTGTAGCCACAGGAATGCAGGAAGGCCTCATCTCAAGGCTGGATATCTGCGCCTGGTACCCCTATATGACAGGAGGTGGGTGAGTGTCTTATTTCAAAATGAGCCAATACCAAATCGACCCATGAAGCTGTCTCACTGACCACCAATCGAGTTCCCTATTACCTCACCCATGCAGAAATTCTCCTCACAACCTATAGAAAGGCCAGAAAGCCTTTGTCCAGGGTCAGCCATTTTTCATTGTGCCTGACCCCAGCATGCTGGTTTGCTCTGCAGAATAAAATAAAAGTCCCCTTGCTTTTTGCATACGATTTCTGACTCCTGGTGTTTTGGGGGAACCTCATGATCTGGGTATAACAACTTGTTGCTAAACCTGATGACCTGTGTTTGATTCCCAAGACCCACACGGTGAAGGAGAGGACAAGTCGCTCTCCTGTGAGTTGCTTTCTGACCTCCACATGTGTGGTGTGGCTTATGTCCTCACATCTCCACCCTCCACAATAAATAATTATAATAAAGACTATCACAAACGGTGGCAGACGCTGTGCTGCTCTGCTGTTTTCCTTTTTATTTCATTGAACACGTCCAACAGCTTTCTTACTGGCACTGCATAGAGTGGTCACTGTTTGTTGGTGTTGACTAGTGCACAGAGAGGCACACAGTGGGTGCTGTGCACTGGTGCACAGGGAGGCACACAGTGGGTGCTGTGCACCAGTGCACAGGGAGACATACAGTGGGTGCTATGCTCCAGTGCACAGGGAGGCACACAGTGGGTGGTGTGCACCAGTGCACAGGGAGGCACACAGTGGGTGGTGTGTACCAGTGCACAGGGAGGCAGTGGGTGGTGTGTACCAGTGCACAGGGAGGCAGTGGGTGGTATGCACCAGTGCACAGGGAGGCACACAGTGGATGGTCAGACATTCCCAGTCTTTTGCTGCTATAAACAACACTGCAGTGACTATCCTTGGACACATGTCATTTTACAAAGGTGCATCTGGATAGTTCAAAAACTACCTTTAGGGATGGAGAGATGTCTCAGTGGGCAAAGGCGCCTGCTGCCAAGTCCAATAACCTGAGTTCAGTTCCTGGGACCCACGTGGTAGAAGGAGAGAACCCATTCCTGTAAGCTGTCCTCTAGCCTCCATACATGTGCCGTGGCACTCCCCAGCAAATAAATGTAGAGCATTACATTTAAGACCTAAAAGATCTATTTTCTTTTTAAGTGTGTGTGTGTGTGTGTGTGTGTGTGCAGGTGTCATTGGAGGTCTGAAGAGGGTGTCAGAGCCCCTGGGTTGAAGTCACACATTTGTGAACTACTTGATGTGGGGACAGGGAACCAAACTTGGGTCCCCTGCAAACGCAGTATGTATTGTTAACTGCTGAGCCACTATCCGGCCCACATTTAAAATTTTGATACACACTGGGAATTGTTATTTATACAATTATACTGATTTTACCATCATCAGGCAGGTCTGAATGTCCAGTTCTCCAAATCCCTAATGAATACTAAGCTATCAACATTTTATTTTCTTTACCTATTTATTTATTTATTTTGAAGTGTTTGGAACCTGGTCTTGTTCTGCAGCACAGACTGTCCTTGAACACTAAGTCTCTTCGTCCCCCTCTCAGGTGCTAGGATGCCAAGCACGTACCACCACGCCCGCACAATCCTTTCCAGGTCTGACGTGTGCAAAGTGAGATTTCCTGGCGATCTAAATTTGCATTTCTCTTCTTGTGAGTGAAGCTGAGTATTTCCATATGTTTAAGTGCACTTTGCATATCCTTTGGTGGGATCTGTTCTCATATTCTTTGTGCCTTTCCCTCCATGGTTGCTGGCGTCTTCCTTATCCACAGGCGTATTATTGGGTGGAAGTGTTTTAGCCTTTGGTCCATGACAAAGGTTGTGAGTATATTCTTGCTTGGTTACCTCCACACTTTATGTTGGAAGAGGCTCCCCACTCTCCACTTAACATCTTTGCCTGTGACTATTTGCCTCTTATCTCCTCCATTGGGATCCCTCATGGCCCCTGTGGAATCTCACTAGCGTTATCTGGCTTATGGCTTATAACTTCCTTGCCAGAGGAGTGGTGATATTCCCATTGGAGGCGGCTCTCCACTCGAACACTCCTCCCCCCAGCCCTCACCCAGGAGTATCTGCGCATCTTGCAACCGGAGGCACTGACAACGCTTCTTCATGTCTCTCAAAGACGCTTGAGTAGCAAGCTGCTTGTTCTGTTGAATGATTGCCATTTCTCTCCAGAGTTAATAGCAGACAGCTCTGCTTGAGGCAAATGACAAGGCATTTGATTTTCTGAAGTCTGTTTTTGCTTTGGTTTTCCCTGTGATGCAAAACCCATGGCTTAGGTAGCATCTACCAGGGTCAAGCTTTGCATCGTTCCCATGGTACTTGATGGACAGGAGGACTCGATGCAAACACAAAGCCCGAGCACCTTGAGGTCTTGGCAGGGTCTCAGACTATAGTCCAGGTAAGCTTGGAACCCATTAGGTAGCTTAGGATAGTTTTAAACTCATGGTAATTCTCCTGCCTCAGCTTCGCAAGTGCCGGAATGACAGGTGAGCCACCACACTTGGAAAACCAGGGGGTTTATTTGTGTCTTCTGCAAGCATTTGTAAAGCTGGAACAAGATAACTTGTTAGCTTGCAACAAACGAAACAATGTCAGATCTTTTCAGCTTGTGATGATTCAGTAGCTAGACACACTGAGGCTGTGGCTGAGCTGGAGGTCACCTGCTCAGAACTGGGTCTGCAGCTAGGTCTCTTATTCATGCCCTAAGCTTTGCTAATATGTCCTTCTTCTGCTCTCAGTCACGTCATGACCTCTGGCTGCATGATTGCTGGTCTTTCCCACGCCTCCCCCATAGCTTCATAGCTGTTCATTGGCTTTCATGCTTTGGATTAGTGGACTGCAACCTTTCGTGAACACTCTGGGTGGCTTTCAGAGTTTATTAAAAACTCAGAGTCATTGGCCAGGTGTAGTACTGCACACCTGTAATCCCAGCTCTTGGGAGGCCGAGGCAGGAGAAATCTGAGTTTGAGGTCAACTTGGGTTACACAGTGGAGACCCTGTCTCAAACCAAGCAACAAAACAAAACCCCAAATACAATTAGATTTATTAAATATGTGGCCCTACTTAAAAAAATGGAACCCGTGACAACGCACATTATGAAAATATCTCTTACATTCAAAGAGACTGGAACCTTTGTTGAGCCTCACAGCCAACACCTTGAGGTCACACAACACTGGAGACTGCCATTCTACTGTGTACTCAGCTTGCTTGCTTAGCCTGTCTTTAAGAGAACGCTGTGACAACCAACCTTACTTGCCATGGAGTTCCCATGTAACCAACTTTTACAGTCTAAGTTACAGCTTAGCCCTGATCTTAAGCTAATGTGCTCTTCCACGCCCCTGAGCTAGAGTAATGCATGTGTGGATGTGTGTCACGGTAAATAACCATGGAAACAGCAAATAGGTTTAAAGCAATCTTCTAAGGTGAATACCACCATGAACGTTAGCTACAACATGGCTGTGGGTTGACCAATCTGCTCACAGCGATGGCGTTGTCTGGGTCAGCTGGAGTCACTGTAAAGTGTAAGACCCTTGTAAAACTCTAGTAAAGATTTCCATAAACTACCCCCCATTCCTTCCCCATGTGATGCTTTCTGTGCTGTTCAGTAATGCAGAGCAAAAGCCTTCGTTAGGATCCCACAGACAGACAAGGGACAGACAGCATTCAGGCAGGCACAGATTCAGACTCGGACAGACAGGAAATGGCAGAAGACACAAGAGAGAGAAGTAGAGAATTCAAATCTCAGCTCGCTCTTGGTTAAGCTACTCCAGGGGGAAGTGCTTTTATTCCTATTCCTTAATGCAACATGGACACATTACTGGTGACTCTGAATTTGTTACTAATGCATTCAAACCGACACAGGAACCCAGTAGCAAGTATCACAAGCCAGCAATGTATTATCACTAATTTTAATTAATTAATTTCTATTTTTATTTATTTTCTGAAACAGAATCTTGCCAGGTAGTCCTGGCTAGCCTGAAGTTCTATGTAGACCAGGCCAACCTGGAATTCATAAAGATCTGCTTATGTTTCCCTTCCAAATGCTCAGATTAAAGGCTATTGGCCAGAATCAACAGTTTAAACAAGCTTTCTTCCCTGGCGCTTCTGTTCAGGAGCCTAAGGTCAGAGAGCCCATGCAGAGAGGCTCTGCTGGAGAGTGCAGGTTGCTTGCCAGGGCCAGAAAGCAGGGGGTGATTGACTCAAACGTGGCTTGAGGTGGAGGGGCCTGATGCTGGAGGCCAGCACTCAGGGTGGTCACGTGCTTGAAGCAATGAGACTAGAATTATGAAAGGGGCCCTGGCCAGGAACAAAGGATACTGGGACAGCCCAGATGAATGGCAGCTCTTATGTTCCCAGCTTCAGGATGCTTGGCACCTGGCTGGCTGACTCACCCAAAGCTTTGTGTGTGTTACCTTCTGACTTCCAAATTTTCTGGCTTTTGGGGGGAGGGGTTGGGAATCAGCCTGGATTCAGAACACCTGCCTGATATGCAGCAAGAAAGCAACTGAAGACCAATGGGTGGCCACACCCTTGACCCCTCCCAGTTTCTGGCCTATAAACTCAATGTTGTGCAGTGGGTTGAAGCAAAATGTTACAGAAGCTGGGTATGCAAAATGGACGGGAGATGTTTTGTGTGTGTACATATTTGTGAGCAAGAGGAGTGCACATGTGTATGCATGCATGTGTATGTGTGTATATGCTTGTATAAGTGTGCACGTGTATGTATGCATGCACATGCGTGTGTTCCTGTACATGCGTATGTATGTGTACGTGTTTGTGTGTGAGTATATTTGTATCCAACTGTGTATGTGTATGTCTGTGCATTTGTGTGCACAAACATGTGCAAGTGTCTTGGTATATGTGTATATGCATATGTATGTGCGTATGTGTGTGCATGTATGTGTCCACATGCAGGCCTATATGTATGTGTGTATGTCTGTGTGTACATGTGTTTATACATATTCTTGTGTATTAGCATTTGTGCATATGAATATGTGTGAATGCATGTGTGTGCATATCTACTTATTGGTATGTATGTGTGTTCAAATAAGTGTCCATTCACATGTATATGCACTTGTATATGAGAGCACATATTTGCATTTGTATGTGTGTGCATGTGCCTTTATGTGCGTACATGTGTATGCGTATGTGTGCATGCTTGTGTATATGTGTACACAGATGTATCTGTGTGCACGTGAGCATATGTGCAAATATGTGAGTGTGCACAAGAGTGTGACGTGAGCATGAGTTGTGTGCATATATAAATCTGTGTGTGTGTGCCAGCATGGGAATGTGAGGATGTTTTCATCAGTGTGAAAGTTTGCGTATATGTCAATGTGAAGGCGTGTGAGTGTGAGCGCAAGTGAGTGTGAACATGTCAGTGTTTGTACGAGCATGCCAATCAGTGTGTGAGTGTGTGTGTGTGTGCGTGCGCACGTGCGTGCGCTGGTGACTCAGTGTAAGTGTGTGTCAGTGTGGAAGAGCACTTCAGTTTGCATGGGTGTGTGTCACTATGAGTGTGAGTGGGTGGGCTAGCGTTCACAAGTGTGTTTGTGATAATGTGTAAATGTAAGCACGTGTTTTTGTATGAGCATGTGTGTGAGCATATTGTGGTGTGTGTAGGTGAATATCTGTGTCACTGTGTAAGGATGAACACGTTAACGGTACCAATGTGTGTGTGAGACTGGATGTGTGAGTCAGAATGCATGCCGATTTGTGCATATGTGTGTTTAATCATGCCAGAGTTTGATGTGCCTAGATGCATTGGTGTGCGTGTACGTGTCAGTCCGAGTGGTTTATGTGTGTGACTCCTGTGTGTGAGCAAGCTCCAGTGTCTGATGAGGAGCATGTGTCAGTGTATGAGTGAGGGAATGTATGTGATTGTGAGCATGTGATTTTTTTTCTGTCTGTCAGTGGGTGAGTGTGAGCACGTGTTTCAGTGTGTGTGACAGTACATGTCCGCATGTTAACTTGAGCAAGCGTGTCAGCAAGTGTGAGCATGCCAGTATTCGAGCATGTGCCTCAGAGTAGGAATGTGTCGGTGAATGTGAATATGGGCTCACGTGTGAGTGTGAGAGTGTGTGTAAGTGTGAACGTCAGTATGTTAGTATATGAGTCTGAGAATGTATGGCAGTGTGTGTAACAGGTGTCGTATGTGTGCCAACACGTCGCAGTGTGACTGAATGTCGTGTCATCGTGTGACGGGAGCTTGTCTGTGGGTGTGTCAGTGTGTGTGCGTGTGTCAGAGAGAGTGAGCCTACCGGTGTGTGTCCTGTGTATCTCCACTTCTGTTTTCATATTGCACATACTCCAGTCCCATCCCTCTATCCCTGAGACCCTCTTTCCCCTGTCATGGCCACTTTCTGGTTTCCTGACCTATACACCCCCACCTGCATTCACATGTATAAAACTAAAATCTAGGTCCACATAGGAGAGAAAACATGGTACCTGTCTCTCTGAATCTGAGTCATTTTGCTTAACATAATAATTTCTTAATATCAAGATGGGGATAAGGACAAGGAGACCAGACCTGCGTGGGAGTTCAATCCTCTCCCTTCCCCCTCCCTTTCCTCAGCTATTCTCCTCACTTCACCCCTCCCCTCACCGGCTCAAATCCAGCCTTCTGAGTCCAACAGGTACGGGTCTGACTGTGGGAAGTGTCTTTGGCTTGTGTATCCCAGGGGCCTGTTGCAGGAAGGTTGTGTGTTCGCTGATTTAGGATGAGTATCTCTGGTGATGGTTCACATCGCTGAACTTTTGCCTTAATCCAAGGGTAGATGGACAGAAGACCTCATTCCTGACCTGGAATTCCCCTGGAGGATACAGCACGCAGGCAGGACTGAACCAATGAAGACCAGGTGAAGCTTCCTGAAATGAAGGTCCTGATACTCTGTCCTGGTGAGGGCAGAGGCTGCTATGGGAAGACTCTGCCCGGGATGGGTGGGAGATGCTCATGGGAATCCATGAGGTTTTGCAGTCTGCTAATTCTCTGTGCGCCTATGTCTACGGATGTGTGTGTTTCCTTCCAAGGTACTGTGTGTCCTGTCAAAGTGCTCCTCTGATACTGAGCTCACCATGGGGTAGAGTACCAGCTGCTCTTCCTCTGGGTGAAGACACCTTTGTCTTCCAGGTCCCAGCCCCCAGCAGTCTGATGCTTCCAGTTTCAGGAGGCCAGATTCCTGTGTGGGAGTTACACTGAAGCTCATTTCAGACGGCAGCAGCCAGGACTCTCGGCATTCTGTCCTTAAAGGCACTGAAGTGCCTTCCAGTTGTTCTTAGCCCTTCCCTCTGCCCTCTTCAGCTCGGTTCTCTTCAGCCTCTGCCACTCTGGTTCAGAGACTCAGAGAAGTTCACAACCTCCCCGTAACCTGCAGGGCCCCACTTGCAGCCAGACTGGGCTTTCATCTCCTGAATACTCACTGGACAGATGATGCCTCTCCCTTGCCTCGGCGGGCATCAGCACTGGCACATAGAGCACATTGTTCTTGGAGAGGGGAATCTAGATCTGCCTGAGCCCTTGCCAAAGGAGATCCAGGAGACCTCAGCAGGGCGCTACTGACTTTCTGGTGGGGGAGGGCAGTGTAATTGGATAAACTGCCCACTTAAATCAGTGCAAATACCCAACACAGTATCATGTCAGCACGGTATCACAGCAGTGGACCAGTGCTCCTCCAGGACTTAGTGTCTCCTACAACCAGCTGCAGCTCTTTCATTCTTCAGGTTTCATTCTTGCTCCCTGCCCTGAAGTCAATGCCCCAGAGAGCAGCCGAGGGATCCCCAGTGCTTGCCTGCTCCTTCCCTCGAAGAAGAGCCCTCAGCTCCTTAGTGAGATCTCGGAGTCCCTGTGCTCCGACCTAGCCTCCTCTGGCCTCACCTCCTGCTCGCTGTCCTGGCTCATCTCCCAGACTCCCCACCTGTGGTCTGGGAGATGTTTCTCTAACACACCTGGCTTATCTCCTACATGGGGACTCTGCCTACACCCTCAATCTGCAAGGCCCCTCTCCAGGCAAATCTCCTTTGAGGAAATAATAAGGTTCCATCTCTCATTTGAGTCTCTGTTCCCAGGTTACTCCAGAGAGGCCCTCCCTGGCCTCCCTCAATGGCCTCACCCGGCCTTAGTGCTGTACCTTCTTCTTGCTCTGCTGTCACCTTAATCCCCCACATCCCACCATGGGAATGAGCTCCAGCCGGCAAGAAGCTCCGGTTGGGTCTAGAAGGTGCCTGTCACATAGAAGGCAGTCCATAACTACTTGATATATGTTTTTCCAAAGGGCTTCTTTCTTCCTCTGCCCCAGCAAATGACTGTTAAATATGATAAGTACTGGGGTCAGCCTGGGGCTAGACTCTGTGTGAGCTAGGGGCCTGTGATGTGCCCGGCTGTTTTCAGGGTCTCAGCAGAGGTGCTGCCTCTGAGCTGAGCAGAACCACAGAGAACTGGCGGCCCAGGTAAAGGAGGAGGCAGGAAGACAGGGAGAATGCTGCAGGCCTGGTCCCTCCAGAGAGCTGGGTGCTTTCTTCCCTGATTCCTGGCCTCTAGGCATTCGTTAGAAGCTCCCTGGAAGCACTAAAGGGAACTGGTGGCCAGGAGTTTCTTTTGTCTTAGAGGAAGTCTATTGCCGCTCCTGGACAGGACTGGAACCTTTTCAAGGGAGGTGAGTAAGAGCCTCGAGGATCCACCCAGTCTGCCTAGGCTTCATAGGATCTAGCAGCTTTGGAATTATACAGCTCTTGAAGGAAGAGTCCTAGACTCTGCGTGAGTCCCCAGAGAGTCAGCATGGCCCGCAAGATAGACAGACCCTGGTGGGAGGGAAGATGGCTGGCCCAGGAGGAAGTCGTGGCTCCAGGCAATCAGTGCAGCTCTGGGATACTCTTCCTTCTGAGTGAGTCAGGCACAACCATGCCTCCTTCCAGGTCTCAGAGGCCTTGGCCTAGGGCAGGGTGGGGCCCCAAATAGGGTCCACATAGAACACAGAAGGGTGAGCTGAGCTACCCCTAGCCATGGAGAGCTGGGCCCCACCTGTGTGGAGAGAAGCCTGTGCTTTCTCATGTCCACATCTGCTCAGTTAAATCGTCTTTAGCCTTCCTAGGATGTGGAATGTGGCATCCGATGGTCCTCCCTCCCTCCACTTTCACCAGGACAAGGACTGTTCCTCATAGAGCTCCCTCCCTCCTTTCCTCTCTCTTTTCCTCCCTCCCCCACATTTGCTCTGGCTTTGGTCAGGCTACCTTTTTCTCCCCTGAGGGTTCATAAAGGAACACCATGGGCCATTCTGACTCAGAGCACCTCCCTGCCCTGCACCCCCCCCCCCATCCCAGTTTCTGCTTGCAGGAAGTAAGGAGATGATGGGTCATTGTTGGCTCTGAGCTCCCAGAGTATCACTCACCCAGCCTGGGTACATCCTCGAGCTTGGCAGAGGAAGATAGAAAACAAGATTCCCCATTCTCCAGCAGACAGCAGACCCTAACTGTTTGGAGTTGGATCCAGTGGCTTCTGAAGCTTTACACAAACAATTAGGACTTCAACCCTAACCACCCTCGGCGCCTCACCTCAAATGCTGGTCGCAGAAAGGATGAATGGCTGGCGGTATCGCATTTACTGCCTCAAGATAATGGTTGCTCTTTTGAACCCTATTTCAGCAAACATCACCCCACACAAGTAGCCCAGTAGGCCAAGTTAGATAACTTCTCTTCCTGATAAAGAGGAACCTCATTCCCCTGCAGGGGTGTGGTGTTTCTGTTCACAGTGTTTATTCTTAAAAAACAAAAAAATTAAATATTTTTATTTTATATGTGTATTTTGCCTGTCTGTGTGTATGTGTATCATGTGTATGCCAGGCACCCTTGGAAGCCAGAAGAGGGCACTGGATCCCCTGGAACTGGAGTTACAGTTGGTTATGAGCCACCATGTGGGTCCTGGGAACCAAACTCAGGTCTACTAGAAGAGCAAGTCCTCTTAACTGCTAAGCCGTCACACCAGCCCTGTGTTTATTCTTTATTAAGACTTCTATGTCAGCTCTGGTCTGGTAAATAAGTTTTCACCGGCACCCTGGTTTTGTTGCTCCTGCTGTGACACTCAAAGGTTGTGCCTTCCCAGGCAGCTTTCCCAGGCTGGGAGGAACCTGGGGCATCCTCAGACGCCATTATTTTGATGGTTTGAGGGCTACATACTATTGGGTAGATGACTGTATATAACTCACATGGTGACTAGCCACTCCAGTGCCTCTCAAGATTCCTCAATTATTTAATAAAATCTCTGAAGGGTTGTCTCTCAGGTGCTGATGTGGTGACTGCTGGCTGCAGGCCCTCGCAGGGTACGCTGTGACCTGTGCCAGCTCCATTCCTGTGGGATTCAGAAGCCTTGCCTGGAGGCCTTCCTGCCCACTGTGCCTGAGAGGGGCCTGAGCATGCTTCCAGAGCTTCTGACCTTTGGGCAATGAGAGCAGGAAGGAGTCTTCCTTTAGTCAAAGTCTTGGGATCCTGGAGAGCCTAGCTACTATCAGATGTTTCCAAAATTCCTCTTCACTTTACCTAGACTTTCTCTGCCTCATAAAACCAGCTCCAAAGACCCAGGGCTGGGCCAGGAGGCCTCTCCTTCCCATACCTGCCCCTTTCCAAAATATTTTGTTTTCTTTCTAGATCAAGACCAGATTGTCAGAGAGATGCAGGGTATACATGATGAGGGGAAGAGGGTGGTACTGTATTGAATGAAGCTAATTCTAGCTTTTCTTTTCTCTGTGTATGTTCATGTGTTTGCATGTGAATATATGCATATGGGTACAGAGGCCAGAGCCAACTGTGGTTTCATTCCTCAATTCTTCAGGAGTCACTCATCTCTATCTATCAATCTCTCTCTCTCTCTCTCTCTCTCTCTCTCTCTATCTATCTATCTATCATCATCATCATCATCATCATCATTATTACTCTTATTATTATTATCTATGAGATAGAGTATTTCATTGGTTTGGAGTAGACTAGACTGGCTGTCCAGCAAATCCAAAGGATTCACCTTCTCTGCCTTCTACCATAAAGCACCCATGGCCAAGGCAACCTATAGACACAAGGGTTTATTTGGCTTATGGTTACAGAGGGATAAGTGTCACTCATGGTGGGGAAGAATGGCAGAAAGCTGAAGTTATGACATGTGGAGCAGAAACTGAGGGTTCACACCCTGAACTGCAAGCATGAAGCACCGAGAGCAAACTGGGAATGGCACATGACTTTGAAACCTCAAAGCCCACCTTCCAGTGATATACTTCCTCTAATAAGGCCACACCTCCTACGCCTCCTCAAACAGCATCACCAATCAGGTACCAAGTATTCAAATGCCCAAGACTATACAGAACATCTCATTCAAACCACCACAGGCTCCAACTCAGGTTCTCACTTTACCAACAGAGCCATCTCCTCAGGCCTGAGTGCAGCCAGCCCTAAAAGTCAATTATACAGTGCTTCTTAAGACAGTATTTAATTTAAATGAACAAAAAATTGTAGTAGTATCCTGCTGTGGTGGCTTATTAAGGATGACAAGAAGGCATTTTTCATAGGTACAGGCCCTGCCAGACCTCAGCAGAGGGAACCAGCATCCTGGCAAGAGCTGTCCCGGACAGCGGAACCCCGAGTGTCTCAGCTCAAGTGTTTCTATTGATTGAGAACTCCTTAGGTAGTCTACTGACACCATGTGCAAATCATAAGCAATTAAACATCCCCCACAAAAATCCAACACTTGCAAACAAAACAAAACGCCAAGGCCTCTGCATCCCTTTTTTCAATAGTGCACAAAACCAATTATTTTAAAGACAACTAAAAACAAACTTCCACAACAAACAATGCACGGATACATTCTTGCAAAAGTGAAAGCCACAAAGACAAGTTTCAACTTTAGCCCTTTCATCAGCATCTCCCTGAAGAAACCTCTCCAGCCAGGCTGTACTTTTTCTTACCAACATGCTTCCATCTGTATTCATATGCACCTGCAGAAATAAGTCCTTTTTCAACCATATGCCAATGAACATTTATCCTATTATGTGTCATGGCCTCCCACTGCTTTTATTATACCGGACAGCTCATTCTTAGGGTTGTCCAAGTCACTGAGTGTTGACATTACTCACTCTGTTTGATTTCCGCTCCTATTCCTCCCTACATGGTATGTACTTAGCTATCTGCTAGCTTGTAATTGTTTCTGTCTTTTCACTGTTAGACCACCCTTTTGTGTGTCTTCCTGAATACATTGCAAGGCACACTCCAGCGGGTAAATAAGAAGACTCAGCCAGCTGGCTTGTGTGAATTTTTAAAAATGGAAGACACCGAGAAATTGCCCGTCAAGCGGCTGCTGCAACTCACCTCCCTGAAGCTTTCCCAACACGTGTTAAGATGGAACCCTTGCAGTTTTTGACTGGGGATGTGGCTCAGTTGCCAGAACAAGTGCTTAATGTGTACCAGGCTCTGTGTTAGATTTCCAGCAGGGCATAAAACCCAGTCTAATGGCATATGCCTGAAACCTCAGTCCCTGGAAAGTAGAGGTAACAGAATCAGAAGTTCAGGATCATCTGGTGGCTATACAGTGAGGCTGAAGCCAGCCTGGGCTACAGGAGACCCTTCAGAACAACCAACAACCAACCAACCAGCCCAACAGTCCTTTGCATTCATCACCTACTGGGGAAAAGCGAATCGTGCACCTACTTTTCCCTGGACTGGAGAGAGGAGTTCCTGGGCATCTTTCATTGGGGATGGAGTTTAAGAGAGGGTCCAGTGCTGCTTCTAGAAAAACTCCCACCCAGTCCTGTTCACCTTTCCTTTCCAGGTATTCGGTGCCCTGGATTCTCTACCTCCTCTGGGTTTCCTGCTCCCTAAACCCCAGGTCTCAAGTTTCTCTCTTCTATCACTCCCGTTTTTGAGCTATACGATCTGTGTTGATATTTCTCGACTGGCGACTTACTCTCTTAGCCATCCCTTCACTCTCGTCTCTGCAGCGCTTTGAGAAGAGGCTTATGTTAAATGTGCGGCCAAATATGCTCCTCTTCTGCTTCCTTTTTTTCTCCTTCCTTTTTTTTTGGTGGTGGGGGGGGAGGGGCAGATCTCGCTGTAACCCAGGCTGACTTCAAACACCGCAATCTTCTCGCCTCTGTCTCCCGAGTGCTGGTAATACAGATGTGGGCCACCACTGCATCAAAACTAATCTGTCTACAACGCCCGATGTACCGTCAGGCTCTTAGTGACGGGAAAAGCTTGTATTTACAACTGTGTCTCAGAATCTAGCCGTGGTGGACGAAGGGGCTTGGTGCATGTTCAGAGGATGACAGGGTGAGAGGTATCTGGAGTGCTCAGTGCCGATGGTCCCTGGGGAAGAGGAGTGCCTCCTAGGTATTGGATGGTTGAGTTTGTTTCCCTCATCTCTTCCATTTTCTCCTCCATCATGAGCCTATCCCTTCTGCTAGGCTGAACTCCTGAGGATGAACTGTGCTTGAATGGCCCAGTGACTGACCAAGTGATGGTACAGAGTCGGAAAGGACGAGCGAGGACCTTGCTGGTGATACTATGGCTCCCTCAATTGGACGAGTCTCTCTCCAAGCCAGTGGAGGAAAGCACCTTGACCTCTACCCAGTGGGATAAAAAAAAAAAAAAAAAAAGGTACTTAATGGCTGAGATTGTGGCTCTAGGGGGTTAAAGATCTGTGCCTGAAGCCTAGGTTCACCTCTTAAGCATGTGACCTTGAATCAGCTGTTAGCCTTTTGAGTCTCAGTTTTCTTGACTGTAAAATGGGGACAATAATACAAAACTTATCAGATTACTTGAGATGACGTGAAACTTCTTGCAGAGTGGCCCTGACAGCAATGATCACTGACGTCATCGCACACTGTTTCGTCCTGCTCGGAGTCTCTCACTCCCAGCTTCCTCCCAGTAACCCCTCAACCTTTCCCCGTGTTCTCAGGGATTCGGAAAGTTCCCTTACTGCTCTTCTGTGAGAACTAGATGTCTTTGATAAGTGGAAGAAACTTCTAGAATATGTCCAGATGGAGATGTACGGTCTACACCAGAGAGCTAGAACGTGGGAGGTGAGCTCAGCCCTCTTCAGTCGGCCCGGGACCTCAGAGAACTCGCTTCTCTGAGCATTCTTGGGTTGGATCAGCCTTTCCTGTTATTTGGGGGCCATTACTAAGAATTACCAGACAAAAGAGTCTATGGTCCTAAATACCGGGGAGATGCAAATTAAACAGATAATAATACTCATAATTATGGCAACCACACACTATTTAATACTAATAGTATTATATAATAAAATAGTAACAAAGCTATTTGAGTGCTTACTACTTGCCAGGCGCTCTGATTAAACGCTTCACAAGCATCATCACATTTATTCTCTGAAGTAACACAGTGAAACAGGCCTCCTCGTCGCTGTCATCATCGTCCTCCTCCTCCTCCCTCGCTCTCTTCCTCCTCTGTACTTTACAAATGAGACATTCGTGCGTTGTGTATTCAAGAGGCAACTAGAGCCAGCAGTATCTAGTCTAGTCTTACTGGACAGGGTCTCTTTCCCTCAAGACTCTCACCACATGGAGCTCCACAGAACCCAGCTGAGGAAGGCTGGACCGAATCCTCTCCGAGTTCCTTCCAGCTGACCCAGTACCCCAGCCTGGAGACCCCAGCTTTGGAAGGGTGCTCCTCTGACCCACTTCTCCCTGCCTAAAGCCAGAGCAGGGGTAGAGATGCCTAGACAGGCTACAGATGATTTGCTCACTGAGAGTGGGCCGAGACTCACAGTTTCACCTGGTATATGCGAGGCGTTCATTTTGCTTTCCTGAGGTCCTGATACCCAACGTCACTC
Source organism: Cricetomys ansorgei (assembly GCA_026225945.1). Taxonomy (NCBI): domain Eukaryota; kingdom Metazoa; phylum Chordata; class Mammalia; order Rodentia; family Nesomyidae; genus Cricetomys; species Cricetomys ansorgei. Next base: position 14,123,095 of record JAMJFZ010001881.1, read on the forward strand.
AGCTCTGGGTCCGACACTGCTGAGGCCAGAGAGAGAGCAGGGTTTTCTCACTGGCTGGGCCCTCTGTGATCAGGATCACAGGCTAGTCTGGGACTGATTGTCTTTGGGGGTAGGAATATTAAAGAATTATTTGTGGGCTTGGCGTCTTTGGAAGGGTGAGCAGAGCCTCTACCACACTCAGAATCCCAGGTTGCGGGGCTGGGGTCAAGAGGTTAGAATGTGAGCACCGTGGCTCTGGGGCTGGAGTAGTTTCCTTATCTTTAAGATGGGTAGAGAATCTTTGGGCTGTTGTGGGCTCCAAAGAAATTAAAAAAGGCTTTGTAAAATTGCTCCTAGGGTAATGCCACTCTGGTAGGAGTGGACTGTGAGCTCCTCAGAAGCTTAGGGAGCTCAGAACGCAGTGGTCTTCCTGGCATTATTGCTTCTGGATACAAAGCCCCTTTCCAAGACCTCCAACCAGACTGGAATAGCAGAACTGCTGGCTAGGGCTTAGGGCATAGTAACTATCTGGCCAATCTCTTCCTTCACCTCTCCCAGGAACAGGCCTTCTCCTCAGGGCCAGATAAGGGATGACTCACAGTGGCTAGCTAACCCTGGCCACTAAAACCTTTATGAAGATTCACACCCTGTTTCCTGACTGGCCTCAGGCTCCCTAGAGTCTTCTACAACTAATTCCCTAATTTACATTCACTCATGGTAGGATCTCCTGTGTGTGTGTGGTGTGTGTATGTGTGTGTGTGTGTGTGTGTGTGTGTGTGTGTGTGTTTGTGTAAGTACTGTTGCTGCTTTCTTCTTGGAGAAGACGGTGGCTAGACAGCTGGGTTTTAAGAGGAACAACTATTCATTTAGACATAGAAGACCCAACTGATACTATAAAGAGGACTGGTTTTGAACACTCTTCATTTCACAAGGGGAAACTGAGGCCTGGAGGTAGGGAGAGGCTGGCCTGTTTCCCTGTCTCCCTAACACCCCTGTCTCCTGTGGCAGTGTTCTCTCCTTCACCTCTGTTCTAGGAGGGCTCTGAGGTCCCCTGGATTCAACATGAACCCTTTTAGCACCTCTTCAGAACTGCTCAAGGAGGGCAGCGGGTTCCACTTCATTTTTGTCTCTGGGTAGCAGGTGCCAAATGCCTTATGGACAAGTTATCTGCCTCCGCTAGGCTCAGAGTCCTCATCATGGGAATATTAAAGAAACTCAATAGAGGTCTTGTTAAGTGCTCCTTGAGACTGGGGCAGAGAAGGGCGGAGCTGTCTGGGTGGGGGTGAGTTTTGAGTCTCTAAGCTGGGTCAGCCATGCTAGGGGTTAGGTTTGAGTACCTACAGGATTGTAAAGAAGCCACTTTGGTGGCTTGGTGTTCCCTGTAGCTGTACCTATTGTCACCTAGGACTTTGCATGGCTACAGCAGGGTGGGGCAACTTTGTCTCAGACAGTCAGGAAGCCTGGAGCTTAGAATGTCCTCAACAGGAATCTGCCTTTGTCAAGAGAGGACTAATGCAGAACTAGCGGGAGGTGGGCCCCAGGTGGGCTCTGGGAGGCTCTAATTTCCAGTAGGGTGTAGGAATTGTGTGTATGTGAGAGAGAGAGAGGGAGAGAGAGGGAGAGAGAGGGAGAGAGAGATAGAAGAGAGAGGGAGAGAGAGAGAGAGGAGAGGGAGAGAGGGAGAGGGAGGGGGAGAGAGAGAGAGAGAGGGAGAGAGGGAGAGAGGGAGAGAGGAAGAGAATTATGATCACAAGGAGAGGAGGGATTTGTTAACATGATTCCAGAGGGGGCACTCTCAGAGTGGCCACTGAGTTGGGGTGTGTGACTCCCGAGGATGTTAAGTTCTTTGAGGTCTTAAAGGGCGAGGGTAAGATCATTCTGGAAGTCAAGCCTGTGTAGTAGGGGGCTGAAGAGCCAGAATAGGGAAGTGCTGTGTTGGCTATAGCTTTGAAGTGGGCTGGGCTGGGCTGGGCAGCTGGGGGGAGGGATGGTGGGCCTCTGGTTCCTGGGAGGGGAGAAGTAGGGGCAGAGTCTCCAGGAACTGACCAATGGGGAGAGCTCAGAAACTTGGAAATTCCTGTTACCCGCCCCTGCAACATCTCCATCCCCCTCCTGCCCAGGGCATAAAAAGCCCCAGGTGAGGGCCTGGCCACTCCTTCTGTGGTCAGCAGCTCTCAGGTCGGCGTCGCTAGTCGCTCTGCCCCTTTCCTCCTCACCATGACTTCCTACGTCTATCGCCAGTCCTCAGCCATTTCTTCCTACGGGGGCCTGGGAGGCGGCTCGGTGCGCTTTGGGTCAGGGGGTGTCTTCCGCGCACCCAGCATCCACGGGGGCTCAGGCGGCCGCGGCGTGTCCGTGTCCTCTGCCCGCTTGGTGTCCTCGTCCTCCGGGAGCTATGGCGGAGGCTTCGGTGGCAGTTTTGGTGGGACCCTGGCTGTGTCTGATGGGCTGTTGGCTGGCAACGAGAAGCTCACCATGCAAAACCTCAACGATCGCCTGGCTACCTACTTGGACAAGGTGCGCGCCCTGGAGCAGGCCAATGGCGAGCTGGAGGTGAAGATCCGCGACTGGTACCAGAAACAGGGGCCCGGGCCCTCCCGCGACTACAGCCACTACTTCAAGACCATCGAGGACCTGCGCGACAAGGTGGGCGGTGGCTGGGCCCTTCGAGGTGCACCTGTTGGGGTTGCGCGGCGGGGCGGGGAGGCGGCGGAAACCCAGCCCGCGGGCGGGCAAGCCCGTTACAACAACGTGGGAGAACCCGCCGGGTGGGGCAGAGAGGCTGGGCTGGACGCCGGAAGTCCGAGCGGAGGCGGGGTGGAAAGGAACGGAGACCGGACAGGTAAGTGGGTGGGGCATCCAGAAGCGGCGGGGACCTGGTTGGAGAGAGGATCGGGAATATCCAAGGAGAGAGAGGAATGTGACCCAGCTGTGAGCTGCGCAGAGATGGAGACTCCCAGCCGCAGCCCCAGCTAGGGTGCCGCAGGACATTGTCTGTGGGCCTCCGGCTCATCTGAGCCGGCGACCCTTTTCTGGGAGTTTTCAGCGTTCTTTCCTCGTGTTGTGCGAGTCTGGTTTTCTTCACACCAGACCTCATCCCACTCCTCTCCAGCCCAGGGGACCACCCAGGCTCATGAGAAGCTATGGGGAGAATGTAAGAGCTGGGGGCTGCATAGCGAAACCCCGTCTCAAAAAAAAAAAAAAAAATACCAGTCAAGCATGGTAGCTCAGGTCTGGAATCCTAGCACCAGGGAAGCAGAGGCTAGAGGCTGAGTTCCTGGCCACGCTCAGCTCCATAAGTAACTTGAGGCCAGTCAAGGCTACGCGAGACTCTCTACTCCCCGACAGCCCCAAACAAGCAAATACAAAACTCTAACGTGAAACAAAACAAAGAAAAAATATTTTAGCAGATGAGAGGGAGGTAGGGGTGGTGACCCTTGCTTACAGGGACCTCTCTCCTGAAGTACCAGATACAGACACAGTACAGCGGGTCGGAGCTACTGAGCTGCGAGCTCCATGGGCTCTAACAGGCTTGTAGGGGGTGGAGCACGACTTTCACTTCAGAGAAGAGCTTTGTTTTGAAGAAATGTACCAGAGACCAGGGAGACAGTTAACAGCTCCCACTGGACTACTTCTCCCAACATGCAGTTCTCTGGAGCATTTTCAGTGCTGTGTGAGCCTGCGCTGGGCACAGATGTTAGCGATACCAGCAAGCGGTAGGGCTTTTTTCCTGGAATCCTAGGCAGTGTGCGCCCTGCTCCTTTTGCCCCCCACCCCACAGCAGACATATCTAAAAGCAATTTTTACCCTGCTGTGAATGAGCTTCTCTAATTTTTATATTCTGCTTTGTTTTCTTCAACAACGTCCCCCCCCCCAAAAAAAAAATCTATGTAGCTGAGTGTGGTGGTTTACACTTACAACCCCAGCTTTCGAGAGTTGAGGCAGGAGGATAATGAGGTTAACTCCAGCCGAGCTACAGAAATTCTGTCTCAAGGAGTCAAACCAAAGGAAAACAAACAAAGCAAAACAACAAAACAAAATAAAACTATGCAAATGACCATGGTGACAAGATGCATGGCTGTAACTTAGTCTTTGAAAAACTCACTTAAATCGGTGGTTAGCTGGATGATTTGAATGAACCCCTCAGATCAGAAAGTCTTCGGATTGGGGTAAACGCAGGATTTCTAACTCTGTGCAGTGGTGGGACTGACCTGGGAGTGAGACTGAGTGGCTGTGAAGGGCAGGGTACCAGACGATCAACGAATCCACCCTCACTTTGATCCACCCTCACTACCCCCTCCTCGAAGGCAGAATGTGCTTTGGGTGTGAGCTAGACAGGTACCAGTGATTCTTAATGCTTCTCTACATCAAGTTTATAGGTCCCTTTCAGACCATTTAGAGCTTTACCTGCACAGGCCTAAGACATGTTCTTCTGGACTTGCCTCTTTGTCTGCCTCCCTTCGTCCAACCTCTTGTACGGTGTGTCCTGGCTCTGGCTCTGGGACCATGGACCCATGCCAAGGCTTCTCAGAGAGCAGGCTAGGGAGTGGAGACTGTTCATACATTCCTTCTCTGGGGAGAAAATGGATGGGTAATATTGGTTTGCCAAACTGGTGCCAACTGCTGGCCTCCTCCCTCCCAGATTCGTGGTGCCACCATTGAGAACTCCAAGGTTGTCCTACAGATCGACAATGCCCGCCTGGCTGCAGATGACTTCCGAACCAAGTAAGTCTCCCTGCTTTAGGGGTTGCAATAGCCAGGGGGCGGTGGGATGGGAGCAACTCCAGCCCTTTATAGCGCTCAGTGCATCGGAGGCCTGGACTCTGCCTTCATCCCCTCGAACTGGACTGAAGCAAGCCCCCACAGACTTCTAGACCCCGGGGAGGTTGGCAGAGACACGGAGCCAGCACTACCCTGACTGCAACTATTTCCTTGGGAAGGTTTGAGACAGAACAGGCCTTGCGTCTGAGCGTGGAGACCGACATCAACGGCCTGCGCCGAGTGCTGGATGAACTGACCCTGGCCAGGGCTGACCTGGAGATGCAGATCGAGAGTCTGAAGGAGGAGCTGGCCTACCTGAAGAAGAACCATGAGGAGGTGAGTCAAGCTAGGCCTTCTGTCCTCCTTGTCCCAGAACTGAGAGGCGCTATGATCTTGGACTCACTAACCAGGGCCTCGTTTCTTGTATCACCAGTATGGCCCTGGCTGGTGATCATGCCTCTCACTGTTCCAGCAGGGCATGAGGACCACCATGTCTCCCTCTCTGGTGCTGGCTCCTAGGCCTGCACCTCAAAACCAGCCCTCTTTGGCTCAGGGCCTGTAGGAGTGACCTGGTCCAGGTCCAGCATGTTTCTGTTTTGACATGCCCACTTCTGTGGTGTCTTTGCAGGAAATTAGTGCTCTGAGGAGCCAGGTGGGTGGCCAGGTCAGCGTGGAGGTGGATTCTGCTCCAGGCATCGACCTAGCCAAGATCCTGAGTGACATGAGAAGTCAATATGAGGTCATGGCTGAGAAGAACCGGAAAGATGCTGAAGCCTGGTTCATCACCCGGGTATGCAGAAGATGTCTGTGTCCTCTGTGGGTGGTGAGGAGAGAAACCTTGAATCCCCCACACAACGATATGCCTTGTTGTTTTATTTTCTCATTGACTTGTTACAGACTGAGGAGCTGAACAGGGAGGTCGCTGGCCACACCGAGCAGCTCCAGATAAGCAAGACGGAAGTCACCGACCTTCGACGTACCCTGCAGAGTCTTGAGATTGAGCTGCAGTCCCAGCTCAGCATGGTATGTGTCTCCACCCTACAAGTTGCACACCTGTGCCCTTGCAACCTCGGCTAGCTCTGTTGGTGGCTGTGCCCATGTTCGGGAACCTGCCTCTGCTGAGTCGTGTCCTCCTTCCCTTCCCTCAGAAAGCCGCCCTGGAAGGCACAGTGGCAGAGACAGAGGCCCGCTATCGAGTCCAGCTGTCACAGATCCAGGATGTGATCAGCAGCATCGAAGCCCAGCTGAGCGACCTGCGAGCTGACACCGAGCGCCAGAACCAGGAGTATAAACAGCTCATGGACATCAAGTCCAGGCTGGAGCAGGAGATTGCCACTTACCGCAGCCTGCTTGAGGGTCAAGAAGCCCACTACAACAACCTGCCCACCCCCAAGGCCCTCTGAGCTGATCCTGGGCTCCTGTGCCCTGTTGCCAGGGAGACTCCCCTGGGGAGGGGCATGACTGGGTTGATGCTGTGTTTACTCCAGCCCTTCCCTTCACACGTCAATAAAACTATCCTCCAGGGGAAGAAGGAAGTTTTGCTTATTTAAGCCCATGGAGGAGTGAGTCACATCTAAGCCCCTTGTTTTATTTGAACCAAAATCCATCCTGTCCCAGGACAGGGAGAGAGGACAGGAACATGCCACTATGGTGATGGAAATTTCCATTTGGACAGGTCATTTATCTAACCTGTTCTTTACAACAACCTTGTTGTCTCTTCCATTTTAGAGAGGTAAAGCAGGGCTTAGAGAAGTGGTTGGTTGCATATGTAACTGATATAATACGCAGCAAAAGTGAGGTGTGTGTGTGTGTAGGCCAGAGGTTAACATTAGGTAGTCTGTAATCAGTCAATCAATCACCCTCCCAACCCCCCTTTCTGAGACAAGGTCTGTCACTGAACCTGTGGCTCACTGGTTTAGCTAGGCTGGCTGGCTGGTGAGCTCCAGGGATCCACTTTTCCTCCCCATGTTGAGGCTTCAGATGTGCAGTACCACACCTGGCTTGTTTCTTATGTTTTTCTTCTTAAATTTATTTATTTGCTTAGTGTGTGTAGGTGTATGTGCACAAGCATGCTACTGTGTGAACGTGAAGGTTTAGAAGACACCCTTTTAGGAGTCAGTTCTCTCTTCCCACCCACATGCGTTCTGGGGATTTAACTCAGGGTGTCAGGCTTGGTGGCAAGCGCCTTTGCCTACAAAGCCATCTTGTGGTCGCACACCAGCTTTTCACGTGGGTGCCGGGGATTTGAACCCAGGTCCTCAGGCTTGTGCAACAAGCACTTCACTGCTTGAGCCATCTCTCCAGCCTCAGAAGTGGGATTTGAAACAGTCTCAGACTTAGTTTTCTTTCCATTGTACACCCTCGGGTTCTGATATGTGCATGAAATGAATGTAGATTGAACACCTACTATGTGCCATTAACTGAAAAACCCTAAATGTAAGATGAGCTGCATTTTATGTAGCAGGAAATGGGTTCAGAGAAGTTAAACACCGTCTGAGGCCATACACAGCTAAACATCACAATCAGAGCTAGCATCTAAGCTGCCCAGGCCTTAGCCACTGTGACCCAGGTGGTCTCCTAGTGGTGACATAATTTCTCTTAGCCTTGCTCCATGTGAATGATCAAGACAGTGTTCTATGGTGCTTTGTCCTGACACACTGGGCTTTGGGGTTTAGACATTCTGTTTAAAGCAAGACTAGAGAGGGTATCCTTTCCTGTGTATGCCTGTATGCAGGTACCAACACATTCATTATGCAGATGTCCTACACAAGCCCCTTAACCAGCTCCTACCTGGGCCCAGAGCCTGGAATGGGTCCGGGCTGTGACCTCCACCTCCCACACCGGCCCCCAAGCTGGCTTGTCTGGGGCTGAGCCCGCAGAGGAACAAAGTTGCAATTTCCTGGTACAGCTCTGCTGCCCCTGGGTAGGTATGGTGACCCTGCGGTTTATAGTTCAGCTGCCAAGAACGGAGGCGATTCAAGGTAAACAAGGGACCCATAAAACAAGGCTTTGGCTGCAGGGTGCAGGCTGAGCTCTCATGACAACTGGCAGGGGCCTGTGGGGGGAAGGGACTAGAGAAGGGCCCTTTTCTTACTCAGTACCCCATCTGAGACCTTCGGGGAAGGGTGCTGATGGTTGGTTGCCCTGTGCTATGATAATGCCAAGCCCGAAGGAGCTATTTTTTTCCTCTGTGGCTCTCAGTACTTTAGCTTGCTCCAAATCATAAGCCTGATTGTAAAAGTGTGGTCCCAGAGCCCCGCTTCCCCCCCCTCCATCCCCAGTCCTCCCCTCTCCCCGTCACCTTCTTTGCCTTTCAACACCCTCAAGTCTGCTCTATCACTTGAATTCTCAGGAGGATTTGGAGCTGGTGGCAGAGGCCAGGTCTCACCCCAGCCTCAGATTGCCTGAAGATCCTTGTTGGGCCTGTGAAAGCCTCTTTTGTCACAGCTCAAAACCCTCCCTCTGCCGCAGGGGCCCCTGGAATGTGACTGTGGGGCAGGGTGTAGGCCCACACAGGCGTGGCTGGTGACTGGGTCACCAGCACCGGAGGCTGCAGGCTGGGGTGTGGGATGAACCCTTTCTTTGTGTGTTCAGGGTGGGAAGGCTTTGCTGTTTAGGCCTCAGAGCTATTTATGGGGAGAGCTGGGAATGGAGATGGGGCTGAGAGTAGAGCTAGGTCTTTCCATCATGGCTGTCATCATGGCCACTCCAGTTTGTAACAAGTTTCCCATCAGCCACCTTGCTTTGTCTATGCATCATTTATGTCTATGCATGGAGTTATGTTTATTTTCCTGACATAGACTGAAGCTCAGAAAGAGGCCGGATCACTGCCCAGAGCCACACACCTGGTAGAAATGGAGAGGTTGTACACTTTATCCCCGGAACCAATCTAGGGGCAGGGGAAGGTGTGAATGGGAACTAGTGTTTAGGTGGCTTCCTTCCTCATGTGCCATCTGGGTGCTCATTATTGTGCTGGTGCTGGGTCCTAACAGTCTATTTTAAGCCATGGTCCAGGCTCAGAAAGGCCAGTTCACCTGAGGTAGAACTCAGTTGGTGTCTTTCCTCTGGGCAGCGTGGCCTCAATCTCAATGAGGGAGGGCTCTGATCTGGGGATGCCTGTTTGGAATCCATGGGCAAAGGCCAGAATCCAGCATATATTTACCCAGCCTGATGATGAAGAAGCCCCAAGCCCCACCAAGATATGTGCTCACAGTAGCTGTTTGGTCTGAGGTGTCCTTCCTTCCTTTCCTTCCTTTCCTTCCTTCCTTCCTTCCTTCCTTCCTTCCTTCCTTCCTTCCTTCCTTCCCTTCTTCCTTCCTTCTTTCTTCCCTCTCTCTCTTTTTTTCTCCCTCCTGTCTTTCCATCTTTTTTGAGAAAAGGTCTTTCTCTGAAACAGGAGCTCACTGATCAGGCTGGACTGGCTGGATCCCCAGGGCTCTACTTCTCCTTCCCCAAACCCATCCCACGCTGGGGTTATAAGCCTGTAACATTGCTCCTGGCTTTTAGAAAGTATTGGGGATCCAGGCTGAAATCCTCACGCGTGTGCAGGGAATACTCTATTGACTGAGCCATCTCCCCAGCCCTGAGTTTAGAGACAGAATTAGGACATTGATGAAGGCAGGTGCCATTCCTGACCTGGATCAGAGAGTAGAAGGAAAGCCACCCCAAGGGCTGCTTGAGGAAAGTCAGGGTGCAGGAGTGAGCTGGCTGGAGTCCAGTTCTCCCTCGCCCTTGGGTGATGGAAGATTAATTGTTCTCTGTGTTAATTGCTGGGGCCGCCGTGTCTGCAGAGGTTTTAATGAGCTCTGACTGATCCCGGTTTGATTATTTTTCATTGGAAGGAAAAGACAATATCCTCCCACCCATAAGACAATACGATACTGTCTGGAGCCAGCACCAGGACGCCTGGCTTGCTGTGAGATGGTAAGGAGCCCTCTCCCCTGCATCTGTACTTCTCCTTTTGACTTAGTTCAGACCACAGGAAAGTTTTCCATGTCTTGCTCAGTTGGTTGGCGTGTGCCAAGGACCAACATAGTCCTGGCAGTCCCCTTTTTAGCTAGGCCATCTTGTATTACCCCTTTGAGTCCTAATTTCATTCCTTCTCAAATGTGGGTCACAGTAATGGTCTGTGTCATGTGATTAGAGGGGATTGTGGATACAAAAGCACTTTGTCAATCATGAAAATATAGTTCAGAAGTAGAGAATTATGCTGTCACAGCAAAAAGAAGAGAGGTCTGATGGCCAGCTGGAGCTGCTGAGCCTGAGAATGTGCCTTCCTGGAGGGTTCTTAGGAGGTTCAGGTGCCGGACATGCAGCCATCACTCCCCTCAGGGGACAGGACCAGAATCTCAAGTCTCAGTACTTCCCAGGAAGTGAGGGTCCTACACCACAAAGAAGCCAAGCCTGAGCAGAGGTTCACAGGAGTCATCCATAGAGGCGGGGGTTTAAACCCAAGCCCAAGGCACGTCAGAGCCCTGTTCACTCTTTCATATTGCAGCTCCCTCCAGCAACCCTTCTCTGGGCTCTCTCCAGTCCAAGTGGCACTGCCCATGGTGTCGTGGTCTTAGACAAACAGATCTGTTTTGCTGGTGGCAGAGCCAAGGACCCTTCTGAATGTGTGGCTGTCCTTTCTGGCCCCAGGCTACTATGTGATTGATTCCTCAGCCTCTGAGCTCTGGAGCTTTCTACCTGCTTGCCAGCACCCCCACCCCTGCCCCCCCCCTTCCCCTAGGCACTCAGGCATGCAGAGCCTCTAGCTCAGCCCCTCCTCAGCTGGCAGCAGTTGACAAGACAAATGGGGGTTAATCTGGCCCTGCTAAGCAGTGACATGTCTCTTGCTGGAGAAGGCGGGGGCTTTCTGGAACTTGCCCGGGTCTTATCTGCAGAGGTTTTGCCCCAACTCGTCTTGGGAGCAAGCAAAGGTTCAGTGACATGTGCAGTTGGCAAGTGACAGGGCTATCCATCAGATCCTTGTCAGCCTGAGCCTTCTGGGCTTTTGTGAGCTAGCCAGGGCCATGGGCTTGGGGTCGGGGGGAGCGTTGAAGAGGCAGGAGGGATTTCTAGAATTGGAGGGGTGGAGGGGGAGATGATGAGAGAAGGAGAGAACATTCCCAGGCATCAGGGATGGGACAGAGGGACAGCTATTGGCTTTTCTGGTCACCTCAGTTGGAACTCAAGAACCCCTCTTTTGTCCTCGGCCTGCCCCGTGGACACCAGTGTTCTCATTCCTAGGGACTTCCATTTTTTGAAGACTCATACGGGATCTTTGAGTGGGAATCACAGAGCAGCCATGGGAGAAAATGAGCACAGGGAGCAGTCTACTTCGGGGTGAGGTTCATAGGCCGGCAGCGGGGGACAGAGCTGGCCTGGCTGCTCTAACGGGATTGGACACAAGAAGCCTTAGGAGCTATGCTACCGTGAGAGCTTGTTCTTACATCCTCTCTTTCTCCTGGAGTGAGAAATGAACCTGTAATCCAAGCGTTAAAACTATGGCCTAGGGCAAAACCCCATTAATTCTGAATCATCTCTTTTGTTGCATTAAAAAAAAAAAAAGAAAAAGAAAAGAAAAACTCCCCACAAGTGAGCCCTGTGGAGGTGTGCAGGCAGCTGTGTTTGTCTGGAAGGCAGAGGAGTTGGCTCCGCTCAGGGGGAGGAGGCGAGGCCCTCACCCCCTCCAAAGGGTATATAAGGAGTCCCAGGCTGGGGGCAACAGCACTGTTGTCTAGTTTTAGCCTAGCTCAACAGCTCCGGGTCTCTCCTGCTTGCCAAGGATAGGAAGGCACAGGCTGCCTGACCATGGCCACCACATTCTTACAAACTTCTTCCACCTTTGGAGGTGGCTCTACCCGAGGGGGTTCTTTCCATGCTGGTGGGGGTGGCTTTGGTGGAGGGAGCCTCTACGGGGGAGGTGGGAGCCGAAGTATTTCTGCTTCTTCTGCTAGGTTCGTCTCCTCGGGGGCAGGAGGGGGCTATGGGGGTGGCATGAGCTGTGGCTTTGGTGGTGGTGCTGGTAATGGTTTTGGCGGAGCCTTTGGTGGGGGTTTTGGCGGTAGCTTTAGTGACTTCGGTACTGGCGACGGAGGCCTCCTCGCTGTCAATGAGAAAGTCACCATGCAGAACCTCAACGACCGCCTGGCCTCCTACCTGGACAAGGTGCGTGCCCTGGAGCAGGCCAACACTGAGCTGGAGGTGAAGATCCGCGACTGGTACCAGAAGCAGAGCCCGGCCAGTCCAGAGCGAGACTACAGCCATTACTTTAAGACCATGGAAGAGCTCCGGGACAAAGTAAGTCGTCAGATGTCAAACAGAGGGAAACAGGTGGCTGGTGCCCTGTACACTCCTGTAGCATTGATATTACTGCTGACTAAGAGAAGTCCTTTCCTGCCTGGCAAGGACTGTGTGCTGTGTAACCTCGGCAAGGCTGGGTTCACCTGCTCTTCAGGCACATGTGGGCACAGGTCTGTTCCACTCAGCAGTGCTGGGGGAGGAAGTGATCTTGGGAATATCAGGAGGGTGCAGATGGGGGCAATGAGAGAGGGATTGGGGGGGGCAGTTCCTCCTCTCTGCCCCACAGGGATCATTGTAAATAATTGCTTTAACCCTTTGACTGGCGTGCTGTTCCGATGCAGCCTCATGAGTCTTAGCTGCCAGGGCTTTCTGCTTCAGCCTTTTAGGATGTCTTTATCACTGAAAGCAAGACCAGGGAGCTCAATATAGGCTGTGGCACTGCCTCACTTTCCCTTTCATTAACTGGATCTATTTTCCTTAGCTGTAAATGCTTTCCTTAGCTGCTGTCCAAGTTCCCACTGGCTGCAATGTTCTGGAGACCGAAGGGCTCTGTCAAGGCATGCAGGATGCAGTCACTGTGAGCTGTGTCCAGGAAGGCGGGTAGTGTGTCCCTGGGAGAGCCCTTACCAGACAGAGCCACCTGTATCCATTTCAGCACTGCCTTGACTAGCCGGGTCCCACGGGCTGTTCCAGACAATGCTACCTCTTGATTTTCTCTGCCTTGAAGGTGTCAAGGGACGGTAGCATGGGTCAGCACAAGTAAAGCACGCAGGAAGTGAAGTTGGGGAGGGTTTGGCAAAGGGGAACTTGGGCGTAGAACAGAAAAGCAACAGCCTTCAGGCACAACTCCACTTGTCTCTTGCAGATACTGGCTGCCGCCATTGACAATTCACGTGTTATCCTGGAGATCGACAATGCGAGGCTGGCAGCAGATGACTTCAGACTCAAGTGTGTTCCCTCTGCTTCTCCCCTTTCTATAGCATCTCCTTTACCCAGCCTTCCTCTTCCCCGACTCAGAAACCTGGGCTCCTCCCCTTTCCTGATTTCTGCTCTTTCCTCTCCCCAGATATGAGAACGAGCTGACACTGCGCCAGACCGTGGAGGCCGACATCAACGGGCTGCGCAGGGTGCTGGACGAGCTGACCCTGTCCAAGGCCGACTTGGAGATGCAGATTGAGCAATTGAACGAGGAGCTGGCCTACCTGAAGAAGAATCATGAAGAGGTGACACAGGACAGGGTGCGGGGAAGAAGTGCAGGACTGCTGGGCTTAGAGGTTCAGAAATTCACGCCAGGGGTCCTGTGGAGGAGAAGGGGCGCTGGAAAGGGTCTGGTAATCTGTATCCAAGGCCAGGCCAGGCGTGAGCCGAAGGATCGGTTTGCTTCGTGGACTTATGGTCTCAAGGTCCTTGTTTCATAGGACTCAGAGCAAGAAAGGTCCTCAGAGCTGAGGGGGTCCACGTGATCCAACTTCTTCTTGTGCCATGGGGCCAGAGACGGGGTGGCAGGATGTGCTAAGGTCACAGTGTGAGCTAGAGACACAGCTGGAGTTGGCTAGATTCTTAGGTCTGTTTTACAGCCTTGTCTCTAAATGGTCTCCCCACCTTGCAGGAGATGAAGGAGTTCAGCAGTCAGCTGGCCGGCCAGGTCAATGTGGAGATGGACGCAGCACCCGGGGTAGACCTGACTCGCATGCTGGCGGAGATGAGGGAGCAGTACGAGGCCATCGCGGAGAAAAACCGTCGGGACGCAGAGGCCTGGTTCTTCAGTAAGGTGGGTCTGACCCTCCCCAGCTCTGCTCTACCCCTCCTCCCCACTACGTAGGCCTCTAAGGAGGCTCACGAGGCTCATGTTTCTTACGTGTGACCTGCAGACTGAAGAGCTGAACAAGGAGGTAGCCTCTAACACAGAAATGATCCAGACCAGCAAGACGGAGATCACAGACCTGCGACGCACCATGCAAGGGCTGGAGATTGAGCTGCAGTCCCAGCTCAGCATGGTACGGTCACTCTGGTCTATTGGGTAACATATGTACCCATCTTCCATGGTTGGCAAAGCCTCAAGCTCCGCCCCCGCTCCCTTCTGGTTGTCCTTCCAGGCACCCTATCCCATCCTTCCTATCCCTCCACTTTCAGTAGGTTGACTTCTAGCCTGATGGGTTTATGAATCTGTTGCCCCATCAGAAAGCTGGGCTGGAGAACTCTCTGGCGGAGGTGGAATGTCGCTATGCCACCCAACTGCAGCAGATCCAGGGGCTCATCAGCAACCTGGAGGCCCAGCTGAGCGAGCTCCGCTGTGAGATGGAGGCTCAGAACCAGGAGTACAACATGCTGCTGGACATCAAGACACGCCTGGAGCAGGAGATCGCCACTTACCGCAACCTGCTTGAGGGTCAGGATGCTAAGTAGGTGCACAGGTGTAGGGAGAGAGGAGTGGGGGGAGCGAGTGGGCTGGGGTCCGGGGCCATTAGAAGAAGAAAACAGGGTGTCTCAAGAGCTGTGTTGTCAAGTGATAAGAGACCCAAGGAGCCTGGAGTCTACGTTCTGGTATTTGGCTGTGACTTTGGGTAGATTGCTTTCACTCTCTGGACCGGTGCTTTCCCTGTAAATGACGGACATGGGGTTGTGACAGATCTGAGACTGTCTGTTTGGGCTAGCAGGCCTGCTGGACTGACTACCAGGATGTCCCAGCCCTTAGAAAAGTCATGTAGGGTGTGAGGGCTGGAGAGCACTACTCAGCTGTCAAGAGAGGATTCCCTTAGGGAGACTGGAGCTTTCTTCCTGGGCTAACCCCTGCTGTCCTTCTTTATTTCTTTCAGGATGGCTGGTAGTGGTGTCAGGGAAGGTAAGAGAGGATAAAGCCTTTTGGTGTGGGTGGGAGCAGACTCTTGGAGCCACCGTTCTGCCTAGAGTGGGGAGGAAGGAGGAAGACACAAATATCCCAATATGGCAGCGTACTCCTGTTCCAGGATATACCCCTTCCCCATGGACCCTGGGTGGGACTGAGATCAGAAGTTTCCTAAGCCTGGGCAGGCTTTGTCCGGGGCTTGTCTTTTTACCTGATCTCACCTCCATATTGATGTGATACAATAATCACGTAACTTCTGTTAACACACAACTTAAAACCCCCTGTGTCGTCCACTGCTGGGCATCCCTGATGTTACCAGCTCTCACCTCTGATGAGTAATTCACCAGACCTCCTGGCAGCTCCAGAGGGATTGGCCAGTGGCTATTCTCAGGGGTGCTGTCAGCTTTCCCAGAGCCTAAGCCAGCATCTGGAGGACCCCAAAGCTGAAGCCTGCTCTTTGTTTTTGCAGCCTCCCTGGGAGGTGGCGGCGGTGGCGGCAGCGGTGGCAGCAATTTCCACATCAGTGTGGAGGAGTCAGTGGATGGAAAGGTGGTTTCTTCTCGTAAGAGAGAAATCTAAATGTCTGGTGTAAGAGAAAAGACCCTTTCTATCCCTGGGCAGAGAGAGGCACTGGCCAGAGAGGTTGGAAAAGCCCACTCCAGTCCACGCCTTCAGAGAATGACCCAATAAAGTGGGTCTCCCTGCTTCCTGCTTCCCAGTTCGGGGCTCTGCATGCTCTTCCTATTGTAGCTTTCCCTGCTTCCTTTTGAGCATAGAGGCGCTTGAAGCAACTGAACTTTGTATGATATCTACTCCTTCAATAAAGAATCACCGTTCTTTTCACAAATGCCACGTGGTCACATGTCCAGTGTTTCTTGGTGGTGTCCAGTTCCGAGGAGGTCACCATTCTGACACCTATCCCTGGTTTTTTTTTTTTTCCTCCCTGAATGATCTTACATAATTCATTCTTGAGTGTGCAGGGCGCTGTGGCCCCAGAGAGTGGCTCGTTTTTCTGCTTTATTGTATAGGATGGGGAGGGCTGGGGAGGGTGGACGTGGGGTTGGGACAGTTCCCTAGGGTACTTTGGGACACCTAGCACAGAATATAGGTTGAATAATTATTTTTCAAGTGTCTGGTGTACACCAGTGTCCGACTGTCACTGTGCTAGGCACACTCACCCAGGTGCTGGTTTGATACTCACCACGGTAGGTGGTCAGGATTTGTCCTTCCTGTCTTAGAGAAGAAGGGCCTGCTGTCATAGAGATTCGGGGCATGCTTGGTAGTCTCGTGGGCAGTAAGCACTGGGGCTGGACTGGGTCTCACATTTATGTGACTTCATAACCAGGTCTTTTTCTGGGCTCCCAGGCCATGAGCCTTCACGGCTTGTTGTGAGACCTACTCCTGACTTCTGTCCTTACCTCGCACACTGAACATTCATTTCTGTCTAGCTGGGTACATCTAGCCCTCAAGATAACCAGCCTAGTCTGTCTCTGCTCCCTGCGTAAACCTGTACATTGTCTCTTTGAAGTAGACACTCTCCTTCTAAAGGTCACATAAATCACAGAGAGGGAAAGATACTAGCTCCAGGAAGCCCTCTGATTTTCCTAAGGTCAAGTCTAAAGCAATGTTAGCCCTTACTGCCTTCCTTGATTCAAATCTCCGGACCTTCTCCCCACCTCCCACCTCCCAGCATCCCCTAGAGCCCATTGGAGTAGTGGTGTACACACACACACACACACACACACACACACACACACACACTTATTGCCTCTGTTCTGGGGCTAGTTCCTCTGAACCCAGATTTCATTGCCTTGAACAGAGTATAGAAAAAGGAATAGAGAGATATGGGTACCTCTGTTGGGTTGTGTCAGGTCCTGGGGCTAGAACTAGGGATGGGAGGGAAGAACAGACCTGAGGGGAAGCTCTGCTTTCTGGAGTATCTGGTCTTTTAGGGAAACCCTGAGTCCCTGAAGAGGGTTGGCATTGTCTTATCCGGCAAAGCCCCTTCTCCACAGATCCTGGATGGAGGTAGTGTCTGCTCTACTGAGGAGACTGAAGGGGGAATGTGTCTCCAGACAGCACAGGGAGGCCAGACTTCCTCAGACTGGAGGAAGGTAATGGGATTTCCTGGGTACCTCCCCAACCCCGGGCCCTGGGCAGGGCTTTTCAGGATGCTGCCTCATTATGTCTCCTGACAACACAGTGAAATAATGTCAGCCTCTAGCATAGGATTCAGAAAAGGAAATGGAGGACCAGGAATGTGAAGTAATCTGAATGACTTCACCAGCCAGAAATGGCAACCCTGGGTCCTGGTGAGTCTCTCTGACTCCTGATCCTTGCTTTTCCCCCAGTGACAGGTAGCAGGAGCTGAGACACCTTTTTGAAGAGATGTGCTCATTGGAACCCACTCTTGACCCTCCAGGCAGCCTGTTCAAAATATCACACAGAAACGCTGTCAGAAAGACTGTCTTGGCTTCTGGCCTTTGTCTCTCACACCTTGGCTTAAGCTTGCAAGGGAGCTTAAGACATCAACTGTAATCTCTGAATCTCTGCGTCCTGAGAACAACCAGGTTCTGTTCCAAGCATCCTTTGGCCCAGGTGGTAGAAACTGGTAGCTTGGTTCTGCTCTGCCTCACTGGCCTTTGAGCCCATGAGGAGAGATCTCAGACCTTCTGAACCAAGCCAGCAAAGCTTTTTTTTTTTCCTGCCTTCAGTTTGCAAGACAAAAGCAAACAAAAGGAAACAAAAGCAAACAAACACCTCTGCAAAACGTGCAGTAAGGCAGGGATGGCATGGACTGAGGGTGGCGTCTGATTTCTTTCTCTTGCTGCCAGACCCTGAGTATCAGGAAGGAGGCTAGAATCGGCTTCTCTGGCAGGTGAGATGGCTCAGTGAGTAGAGGGGCTTGCCGCCAAGACTGGTGCCCTGAGTTCAAGCCCCAGGATCCACATGGTAGGAGAGAACAAACTTCCAAAGCTTGTCCTCTGACCTCCGTATGTGCCCTGTGGCAGGCTGTAAGCCCCTCCAAATACGTAATAAATCAAATAAATGTAAAAATATTTTGTGTGTGTGTGTGTATGAGAGAGAGAGAGAGAGAGAGAGAGAGAGAAGTTCCTTCTGGGGTGTTCTTCCTTCCCCTTGATTTGCTCCTTTGAGACAGGGTCTCTTATAGCCTGGCTGGCTTCAAACTCCTGTATAGCTAAGGCTGCCACAGAACCCCTGATCCTTCTGTGTGTTGGGTTTAAAGGTGCGATCCGCCATGCTGGCTTGGAGTACCTATTTTTGCTTTCCTGGGATTCCCAGTGGTGCCGTCAAGATGTTCTTGGAACTTGACAAGTCCTGTCCCCTGTCTTGGCCCTGGAGGTGCCTGTTCCCTGAGATGGCTCATGTCCTGTGAGCCCTTAAATAGTTTCTGGGCAGAAGAGACACACCTTCTGACCATCCTAGGTTGATGTCAGGCTTGGATTCTAGCCATCCCGAGGACGCAGGCAACAGGTGATACCTACTCCCACCCTACACAGAGAGAGTGTCTTCTGCTCAGGTTGGGCTTCCCAGAGCAGGCATGAGATATGACCACTGTATCTCCCTGAGGACTGAAGCTGGTCTTTTTCCTTCTTTGGGCCTCAATTTACCAACCCGTATGGCTGGACATGGTGACCTGGAATCTCAGAGGAGAACCAGGCCCTGGACCCTCTGCCGAACCCTCAGTGTGGGTGCTGTTGACCTTGTACATGGAGTTGCTTCCCCTTCGCTGTTCTTGCTTGATACATGGTGTTGGACAGCCTTAGTCTCTCGGATGTGTGCCTACATGGTGTCCACCTGCAAGCCCATTGGGAGGAAACGGGCCCAGCTCCTGAGACCGGGAGCTGGGGTAGCCCACTGAATGCTGCTTCTGTGTGTCATGTCTTACCACCCGCACCCACAGACAAAGACTCCCCCAAACAGCTTCTCAGGCTTCTCTTCCCCAAGAGCTGTACGTAGAGATGCAGCCAAGGATTGTGTCCTCAAATGGGGTATAAGAGGTGAAGTAGGAGCCAATGCCCTCTTCTAGGTTGCTACGGGTGCCATGAAAGGATCAGAGAGGGAAGAAGGTGAAGCTGTGTGTCAGTGTAGGGTGGAGGCTCAGGAGGATTTTTAGACTGGTCATTTAGCGATGAGTCTGCATTTCTTCACAGGGAACAGGCAGCCAATAGCAACTCTCTCCCTGCCCCGTGCCTTCTGCATCTCAGGTATTTGATAAGCCTTATGTACTCACTCATCTAATACTTGTGTTTCAGTCGTGGCCATTCAAGCACTGGAAGATCGAGTAACTTTTCTTAAGGTCACACAGCTAGTTGGCGGCCAATGGAGGCTTGAAACTCAGGTTTATCTCATCCGAAGTCTTTGCTGATCATGCTGGGAAGGTCGAGTTGACACAAAGGGATTTTAGAATTAGGCACTGCGGACATGCCAGGGCCTGAGGCACCAAGGCTCGTTTGAAGTGATTTTGGAGTAGTTTCTGTAAGAAGCAGGTGTCTCTGAGGAGGGAGAGCTGTCTCAAGGTCTGATTGACTGTCAGGAGGAAGGTCTGTTTCTCAGGAGGGGGAAGAGGGATCCCCATCTAAGCAAGACACTGCAGTAGGAGCCAGGGGATGGTGCAAGCCAGGGAGGGCTCTGCACATGAGCAATCTGGTAAAACAGATTCACAGTTGAGGGCCAGAGACTTGGAACGACAATGCGCTGAAGGCAACTTGGGGATGGTGTCATTGTGCAACCTTGAGAAACTTTGAATATCCTTGCATTTCTTCTGGTTTTCTACTGTCCCAGGCCTCAGTCTTCCTAAATGTGAAAAGGGTATTAAATGGGAAAGGTCTTATGGCAATCCACAAACCCCTTGGGCTTTGGAGCTCAGACTAGGCATAGGCATCAGACAGACTGAAACTGCAAGCCATCAACACCATAGGCCTAGGGCCCATGGGAAGCAGGAACATCCACTGCTAGAGATGCCAAAGTATGTTCAGGCCAGCAGATGATGTGCTTGCATGGATAGGGATAGAGCTGGGACTCAGGAACTTGAGTACCCTACCACTAGCTATGGTAGATAGAGCAGGGGTGAAGTGAGATTAAGAACTTGACTTCAACGTATCCTAGGGCAAATGGACTTGCTTGTATGAAACCCACCTGCTTTATAGAAACACACAAACAAGCATACAAACAAACAAGGCTTAGACAACCCTATCCTGGTCTGGAGATGTAGCTCAATAGGTAGTGAGCTCGCTTAGCGTACATGATCCCCACCATAAAATAAACTTGGTGTGGTTGCACTCCCTTGTAATCCTAGCACTTGGGATGTGGAGGTAGAAAGATCAGAAGTTCAAGATCATCCTTGTCTATGTAAATTTGTTTGAGGTTAGCAAAAACATTATATAATGTTTGTGAGGTCAGTCTGAGCTATCCAAAACTCTGTCTCAAAAGCAAAGTAATAAAACCATGAACAACAACCCTCTCTTATTGTGAGACTAGGTCACCAGGGATACTGGGAATCTGACAAGGCAGCTCAAGTCTTACATCAACCAGAGTTAGCAAAGACCTCACAGGTTAGGACTCAACCCCAAAAGACTGGACCCTGTCAGGTAACAACTTTGAGCAGCATGTACCCAGGCTACCCACAACATCTGCTCTCCTTGGTTACAGATTGTGGGTTTCCACAACTCTCTCATTTGGTTTAACTATTTAGTAATCTCACAGAATTCAGGAAAATAATGTGCTTATTATTGTCAGTTTACCACAAAGGATACTATAGAGACTTAAAATGTGGATTTCAGGCAGTAACGATGCAGACATTGGAGCCAAGATCGTTTTACTGAAACGGGTTCTTACGTATTCCAGGCCAGTCTCAAGTTTACTGTGTAGTCAAGGATAACTTTGAACTTTGAATTCTTTTGTCTTTACTTCCCAAGTGCTGAGATTAGAGGCATGTACCACCATGCCTGGTTTATGCAGTGCAGGGCATTAAATCCTGGGCTCCATGCATGCAAGGCAAATACTCTACCAAGTGAGCTATATCCTAGCTGACTGTTGTGGAAGTTTATTTTTAGTTATGTATAAAATGTTCCATGCACTGTTGGGTGAGGGGCTAAGCTAGGTCTTGGTGTTTTGTATTGTCTGCAGGTGTTGGATTTCTGTGGAGGTGATTTAATTGTTTATGATCTGCATGTGGTATCAGTAGACTACCTGAGGAGTTCTGAATCAATAAATCACCTGAGCTCAGACTCTTGGGGTTCCACTATTGGTCGAGTATGGAGCTGGTTGTCGAGTATGACAGTGGTTCCCTCTGATGAGGTCTGGCAGGGTTTGCAGTTACAAAAGTGCCTCCCTGTCTCTCTTGGTGAGCTATCACAGCAACGTAATACTACAGTCGACCATTGAGAGTTTGAATTTGGTCAGTGCATTTAACCTCTCTGGGTCTCTGTTTCCCCAGATGAATAAAAGAGTATGGTATATAAAGAAGAGTTGTTCTGAAATAAGATCATGCATCTAGAATGTCCAACACAATACTTATTTTAGTGTGTGTGTGTGTGTGTGTGTGTGTGTGTGTGTGTATGTAAGAGAGAGAGAGAGAGAGAGAGAGAGGGAGAGAGAGAGAACATTTCTGTGTATGTGAATGGAGGTGCTGTGTGGAGGCTAGAGGGCAGTTTTGGGTGTTGGTCTTCACTATCTATTTTGTTGAACACAGGATCTTTTGTCTGCTGATGCTATCAAACCATCTGGCCCATGAGCTTTCAGGAAATCTTCTGTCTCCCATTTCCTATAGCAGGGCTGAGATTATAGACATGAATGGTATGCATCTGTCTCTTATGTGAGTTCTGGTGATTCAAAATGATGCCCTTAGCCTTGGTCAGCACGTGCCTTTACCTGCTGAGTCATCTCCAAGTCCCTCCACATAGTGTTGGTGGAGTGTTTTTATTATCCTTTGACATAAGCAGATATGAGTGGAGAATGGCTGACCCTCCTCCCAGGGAGTCTCTAGGCTTCCCCCAGGGAGGGGACTCTACTGAGGAACAGACCCCTCCAGACCATTGATCCGGGCCTAGAGAACAGCTCCTCTTCCTCAGAGATCCTTGTTTGGCACGGTACTACTCACAAGTCACTTCTGTCCAACCCCAGTGCTCCAGGTCCTTCACGTCCATGGGACTCATTTCCTTTCTTTCATCTCACTAGCTCAGAACGTGTATGTGACCTGCTGGGTAGGCTTCTCCCCCCAAAGAAGCATTTCTGTGATCACCCCTGGAAATTCCACAAGTCAGTTCAATTCAGATATTGACCCAAGGTAGCATAGACCCCAAAGGTAGGGGTCAGGCCCACCCACAAGACCAAATGAGCCCTGTTTCAGATGGCAATTGTAGGTAGCAAATTCCCAGGTTAACCACAACATTCGTCTCATTTCGTTACAAGTCGCGGATTCCCGAGACTCCCTTCTTTGGATGAATTATTTAGTAGAGTAGCTCATAAAATCCAGAACACTGTGATTATTGCTAAAGTGAGCAGCCAAGTGAAGAAACACATAGACGAGGTCTAGGTGGGCCCTTAGAACAGGAGTTATTGCCTTCATCAAGGTGGGGTACATCAGTCTTCTGGCACACAGGTCTCGTCCATCAACTGTGAGCTGTCTGAACTGCATACTTCAGGATTTCAGTGGAGATTTCATCACACAGGCATGATTAATGAACACAGCCTCCAGGTGCTCTCCTCTGTCTGGAGGATGGGGGCTGGGTGGGTGAGGCTGAAAGTCATGCAGGTGACCAGCCCCCATCCACGAGCCCACTAAGAACTACCCGTGATACTCCCATTACCAGAAGAAGCCGAGAGATTGGAAATCTGTGACTAACACTGAAGACCATGTATGAGGGCAAAAGATGTTCCCCATATTCCCACTCAAAAATTATGGTTTAATTCTGTGCCAGGAACCCAGACAAAACTCCCTAAATGTCCATTTTATTATAAATTGCAATATCCTAGAATGAACTACTCAGAGACCCGAGCATCTCATCGCTAGGTATGTATAGTCAGAGCCAGAATCCAGATTGAAAATTTGGCTTCCAAGGGTCTATGGGCAAGTGATTTACTTTCTCAGACCTCATCTGCTACATCTGAAAACTCCTCTTCTGGGCTGGGGAATATAGCTCAGTGGGTATTGAGCTCATTTTGCACGCATGACTCTGGTTCTGTTTACTCGCATGGGATAAATCTGGTATGGTGGACCACGCATGTAATCCTAGTACTCAGGAGATAGGCGCAGCAGGATCAGAAGCTCAAGGCCCTTGGCTACATACGGCCTGGGCTACATAAGACCTTGTCTCAAAAAATAGAGAAATAAAACAGCAAACCACAATGATCTTCTCCTAACGTGAGGCTGAATGACAATGTGTTAGTGTTAAGCTTCATCGTGAATGAATGCAGTTTTTCCTCTCCTGCTCTTGAACTATAACTGGAGATAGGACTGAATTTGATGTTATGTTGCCAAAGAGACAAGAAGAAAACTTCAGACAAACCAGCAGTGTTTTCATGAGTGCTGAGATGGGGATGGGTCTCCAGATGAGTCTCTGCTCAGCTTCCCCCAGAAGGGCCTGTTCTGTGTTTTCTACCCCATAGACACTGGGGTCACAGTGTATAGGAGGAAGGCTTCCCTGTAGCAAAATGCCATGAGTCCCTTCTGGGAGACAGGCTGTGCCTTGACCCTGTGTGGGGAGGCATGTCACGGAGATCTGAGTTTGCTCTGCCAGGGCTTTACAGGATCTATGGCATTGTTACTTTTAGAGGCGTTGGCCCCAACCTGCTTGTCAGCCCCGGGAGGATTGGGGGATTGTCTCTCCAGGCTTGGCAGGTTCCATTAATCACCTTTTTGTTAGTTCTGATCCTTCCCTGAGAGAGCCAGGGCTCTTGCTTTGGGCTGAATCATGCCTTTCTGATGAGAGAGCTGAGACATCAGTTTGGGGTGGGAGGGCTGGGCAGGGTCAGGGGTCAGCCCAAATCCTGGACTCACCATGGTGTTTGAACACCCCAGTACACCCTGGGTCTTACTCTGGCAGGATCACCTGCCTTCTGAGTGAACAGGACTCCACTTCCTGGCCTCTACAAGTTCCCAACTTGGGGATCTTTTTTCTAGTCTTGTTGAATCAGCATAGGGGGTACTGGGATAACCTCACCTCTGTGTCACTTCTCCTCAGCCCCTGCCTGGTATTAACCAGGCCCCACGCCCCTGTGGCCAGAACCCTGCTCCTGAGAGGCCATTCACAGCAGCAGTGGGACATTGGTGTGGGGAGGATGGGGACCCAGACTAGGGTCATTCCTTCTTTGCCCTGGACACTTCATTCCTATTCTGGGTTCTGAACGGGCCCCTCCAGACCTTTTTCTCCAGATGGAACAGCCAGGCCTCCTCTGACAGTGTCTCTGTGCAGTCCCTGAGCTTCTGAGCCACACTCTGGGGTCTTCAGAAGAGAGCCCAACCCTAGCCCCTGAGACACATCTTTCTGTGTCAAATTTTTACAAATGGAAGCAGATATCACAAGAGAGGGCCCTACTCAGGAACTTCAGAATCTTTGCAGATCTGGAAGTTTCCCTAAGACAGTCACCATCATGGAATATTAACTCTGTGTGTTAGACTGAGCCGGGGCTTCTGATCCTCAATGTCGAGGACCTCTGGGGTATCGGCAAGACTTTCCTGAGCATTGCATGATATTTAGCGACAGCCCTGATCTCTGTCCTCTGTGTATCAGGACCATCACCCAGTTGTGACAACCAAAACAACTCTAGACATTGTTGAGCGTCCTCTGGGGAGCCAAGTAGCCTCTGGTGGAGAATCCATGGACTCACCTCTGGTGAGAGAAGTTGGAAGGATGATTTTATTAGGAACACGGGCTATAGGTAGATACTCAAAAAAGGCACCACAAACTTATGGAGTGTGGAAAGTTCTGGGTAATGGTTGCCTAGGAGCATGCATAGGTGACAACGCAATCAGACACTTAGGACTTATAAGCTGTATTGTATGAAAAATAGAACTAAGATGAGTCTTGGGGTCAGGTAGAATTAGCTTGGGGTTTCGTTCTGATTCTATCTGAAGGTTCAGTTTCCCTGTGTGTACAGGGGAATAATATAGAAGCCACCTCCCCAGGCTGCTGCTAAGATCAATGAAGCTTAGTGTAGGACTGGTGAGATGCTCAGCAGACCTGAGTTTCATTCCTGGGACATTCATGATCGAAGGAGAGAACTGACTCCTGACCTCTGACCTCCACAGTATACTGTGGTAACGCGTTCCCCCCAGTGCACAAAATAAATAAATGCAATTGAAAAGTAAATATAAAAAAGAAATTGAGTGTAAAGTACTCAGGCTCTAAGCATATTAATGGGGTCACTTCCTCTTTCCATGCCTCAGTTTCCTCAACTGTGTTTGTTTTCTGGAGTCTTCCGGGGTCTCTTGTTACTGTTGTTTTTTTAGAACCATTTCTTTTTACTTTAGTTTTTTTTTTTTTACTTTAAAATTTATGTATTTTTAGTTCATGGGCATGAGCATTTGACTGTATGCATTTTGTGCATCATATGTGTTCCCGGTGCCAACAGAGTTCCTCCAGAAGAGGGAATGAGATCCCCTGGAACTGGAGTTACAGACAATTGTGAGCTCTCATGTGGGTGCTGGGAACCCAACTCAGGTCCTCACCCAGAACAGCAAGTATTCTTAACCAAGGAGCCAACTCTCCAGCCCCTAGCGCCATTTCTCTCTCAGGCAAAATGGGTTCAAGGTGATTGATTCTTCAAGATCAACAAAGTTTGCTGCCAGGATCGAACATTGGCATAGATGAAGTGTTAAGGGGTTCCCAGAACATTCCAGCCAGATGTTTTAGAGACAGAAAGAAGGATAGTGAGGGCTATGGTATTTCACCCAGCATGGGGCCACCTTGCAGCCTGGCCTTCCTCCAGGAGACTGTCTGGCAGACCCTCGCAGTTCAGTCCCCATTCTCACACTGGGCAGGGCTGGAATGGAGCTTCTTAACTGGAAAGGTGAAGTAGAATTTGGTTGTCAAGAGTAGTCTCAAGCAGAACACTGCTCCCTCTGAATCATCTCTTTTGTTAAGGATTAAAAAAAAAAAAGCCACCCCAAAGACACAACCCACCCTGGAGAGTAGAGGTAACTGGGCTTGTGAGAAATGAGGTGCAGTTGGCATCAGGTCAGAGGGTGGGGAAGGGAGGAGGGAGGATGTCCCACCCCCGTGGAGGGTGCATATAAGGCAGGCACAGCAGGGAAGAGCCACAGTCCTTGCTTGGCCTCGGTCAGCCTCAGCTCCTGTCTGCTCCCGCTAGCACTCTTGCTCCCACCATGAGCTGTCGCTTTCAGAGTTCCTCCACCAGCTATGGAGGTGGTTTCGGGGCTGGTTCTTGCCAGCTTGGAGGAGGCCGCAAAATCTCTACCTGCTCTTCCCGGTTTGTCACCGGAGGCTCAGCTGGAGGCTACGGAGGCGGCATGAGCTGTGGCTTTGGTGGAGGCGCTGGTAGTGGTTTTGGGGGTGGCTTTGGAGGTAGCTATGTTGGAGGTTTTGGTGGGGGTTTTGGAGGTGGCTTTGGTGACTTTGGAGGTGGCGATGGTGGCCTCCTCTCTGGCAATGAGAAGATCACCATGCAGAACCTCAATGACCGCCTGGCCTCCTACCTGGAAAAGGTCCGCGCTCTGGAGGCAGCCAACGCGGATCTGGAGGTGAAGATCCGTGACTGGCATCTGAGGCAGAGCCCGGCCAGTCCAGAGCGCGATTACAGCCCTTACTACAAGACCATGGAGGAGCTCCGGGCCAAGGTGAGACCTCTGATGCTAAGAAGGACAGAGCCTCAGAGGCTACAACATGTAGTGCAGCAGAGCATTGGGTATGGATGGAATTCACGTTCTCCTTGCAGGGGTATATTCTAACTTTGCACTCCCAAGAGCCTCTACTACTGACGTTTTCTTAAGCCATGACCTAAACACATTCTCTCCTACACTTCATGTTTTTTGGAGTCATTAGTTTTGCCAGTTTTTTTTTTTTATGGCTTCCTGAACTGTTACTTGTGACTCAGTTGCTATAACCTAGCCTACTGAGTTATTTGGAAACATGACATCTTAAAACAGTCACCATGAATGGCTAAACCAATGGAGAGAAGACACCTTCATTCACTGTTTATTCTGGAAGAATCTCATCTAAACTTATTCTCAGCGGGTTGTAAAGAGGCAGAGGCTCGAGCTGGGACAGAACCTGGAAGCCCTCAGTGAAGTCTGTGTGTCAGACCGTGACACCAACTTGTCCGAGCAGAAGTCTACTAGCCTGGGTCAAACCCCAGTTCTGTAGGGCAGGCTTTACATGCTCAGGCTGTAAGTGTTTGGGCAAGAGATTCAAGTAGATAGATGGGTTTCCTCTTTGCTCATCTGGGAGGCCAGCTCCAGGGGAACAGCCACACTGAACCCCTTCTGACCTTAAGGGGAAGGCTCCGAAGCTGTTGGGATATGACTTCTGAAAGATGTCCCAAGTGGGGGTTTCCTCTGAAATGTCTGTCATTGGTCTCTCCCAGCCTGACCTGATGGGGAATGCTCAAGAGGAAGAAGAGGGAGCTGGCCTCACCTCTTGCTTCACAGGGTGCTTTATCCCAGCTCAAGCACAGCTCCAGAGCTGCGTCTCACAGATCTTTGGTAGATCTTGTTTCATAGATCCCTCTGTGTTTCGTAGATCCTGGAAGCCACCACCGACAACAACCGGATCCTCCTGGAGATCGACAATGCCAGGCTGGCTGCCGACGACTTCAGGCTCAAGTGAGTTTTATTTCCCCCACGTCCTTCCCAGCAGACACTTACTCTAGAGGAATGCCCATTTGATGGAGGACATTGGAGCACCTGGGAGCAAAGGCCTTGGAGGCATAGAGGAGTTCGGTGCATGGGGCGGGATGCGTCTAATATCATTTATGTTTTGCTTTAATTGAAAAAAAAATATTCCAGGTATGAGAATGAGCTGGCCTTGCGCCAGAGCGTGGAGGCCGACATCAACGGCCTGCGCAGGGTGCTGGATGAGCTGACTCTGGCCAGGGCTGACCTGGAGATGCAGATCGAGAGTTTGAATGAGGACCTGGCCTACCTGAAGAAGAACCACGAGGAGGTGAGAGGGGGTGACAGTCCTGCCATGGGCTGAGCCATCTCTGGTGAGGCAAGGGGAGCCCTCTGCTGCAGGTTGATGTTCCCATCCGCTGTGGGATCCCGAAGAGTCTTCCAGAACATTCTGCCATCACTCAGAGATAAAGAGAAGGAGGAGCCTCTCACATCTTCCTTTCCTGCTCCACAGGAGATGAAGGAGTTCAGCAACCAGGTAGTAGGCCAGGTCAATGTGGAGATGGACGCCACCCCTGGCATTGATCTGACCCGTGTGCTGGCGGAGATGAGGGAGCAGTATGAGGCCCTGGCAGAGAAGAATCGTAGGGACGCCGAGGAATGGTTCCAGGCCAAGGTACTGGTGTTCCTAGCCCACATACCCAGGTGGTGCTGGAGAGATGTGGCCTTTGGTCAGGGCTTCTTGCTAAACCCTGCTACCCTCTTCTTTCTGTTTGGCATTCAGAGTGCAGAGCTGAACAAGGAAGTATCCTCCAATGCTGCTATGATCCAGACCAGCAAGACAGAGATCACAGAGCTCAGGCGCACACTCCAGGGCCTGGAGATCGAGCTGCAGTCCCAGCTAAGCATGGTACCTCCTGCCTCCCAAGCCCTGTGACCCCCACTATTAGGTCTCCCTGTGGATTGGCTCCCCCCATAACTTCCTCCTTGTTGCCCCATCAGAAAGCTGGCCTGGAAAGCACCTTGGCAGAGACGGAGTGCCGCTATGCCCTGCAGCTCCAACAGATCCAAGGGCTCATCAGCAGCATCGAGGCCCAGCTGAGCGAACTCCGCAGTGAGATGGAGTGTCAGAACCAGGAGTACAAGATGCTGCTGGACATCAAGACACGGTTGGAGCAGGAGATCGCCACCTACCGCAGCCTGCTGGAGGGCCAGGATGCCAAGTAGGTCCCTGGCATCTGCTGTTTTGGGAAAGTGGCAACAGAAACCAGTGGCTTGCAAGGCAAGCAAAGTCTGAGATAAGCTACCCTCTTGTCAGAGAGGAGACAGCTTCTATCTGAGCTTAAATAGTCTGGCAAAAGAGCTGGGGATCTCAGAGACTCTTCATCTCTCTAGTTAGGCTGAGGAACTTGTTAGCAACAGGCTGGCAGGATTAGTACCTTTGTACTTCCCAATTCAGGTCCACGTTTGTGGATAGACTCCAGGAAAGCTGTTAGTTGGATGAGGTTCAGCCAAAGCTGTTAAGATAGCAGTTTGGGATGGTCATGTAGCTCCATGACACAGTGCCTGCTTGCTTCTATCCCCAGCACCAAGGAAACAGAAGATAGTGATTTAATTACTTTCATATTATTTGCAGAGATCAAACCATCCTTGTGGGCATAGGGGAAAAGTGGGGTGGGTCAGGGAACTGAGTGAAGCAGACATCCGAAATCTTGGGACCAATTAGTATCTCCTTTTGAGGGCTTTCAGACAGACACATTGGAGAGACAGGAAGATAGGCAGGCAAGCCTAGTAGATACCTCAGGGTTAAGAAGGTCCTGGGCCGGATACAAGTCAAGGCTGTGGAAGGTGACAGGGCCATTCCATCAGAGGACTAGGAAACGCCTGTCCTCAGTTGCCCTGTGCTCATGGCTGTTTCTCTCCGCCCTTCCAGGATGACTGGCATCAACTCCTCCGGAGGTAAGGAGGCAGCTCAGTGGGAGGCGGTTTGAGCTGCCTGTGTGGGTGGAAGTGGGTTGGGAGCCAGGCAGTGCTGGCTCCCAAGTACGAGAATGGAGGGAATTGAGTGGGAATGGTTACTCCATTATTAATTTTGCTTTCAAAATAGATGTCTCTGCCCCACAGAGCCATGGGGTTGTCTTGGAGAAAACCACCACTGGGGATGATAACAGAGCACCCTCCCCCAATCCACATACCTCTTGGCCAGTCAGGAGCTTGCGAGCCTCCCTGGGGTCTTGGCTCAGCCAGAGGTGGGCTCTCTCCAGCGTGAGCATCTTGTCTTCTCTCTGTCTCAGGAACTGTCACGACTTCTACCTCCAACACCTCCCCCTCTCCCTCCACCACTGGCCGCCTGGATTTCCGCAAGTATTAACTTAGCCTTTCCTGGCCTTCCGGCAGCTGCAGGAGGGGAGTGGATGGTACCTGCAGGAGGGAGAGAACCGCAGGATGTGAAGCCCAGTCCTGTTGCTCTGACAACCCCTGAGGGTGGACCCTCCCCCTTCTCTCCTGATTGGAGTCCTTCTCTTCCCTACCCTGCTCTTTCAACTCTGTTTTCTCAAACCGTCTCTACTGAAAAGAACAAGTAATTCAATAAAGTTTCCTACTTTTCTGCAAATGTTTTTGTTTCTGGCCTGGTTTTTTGAGGGAAGAGGGCGCTGCCCAGGCAAACGAACTCACTAGATACAAAGCAGAGCCCAGTGAGTTAGTTCAACAGCTCCCCCTGCCCCAGGATGGAGCAATGGAGACTGGGCCATTGTAGAGATAGGGTGGGGAAATGTGGGGGACAAGTGTAGAGGACTCTGAGCAGGCTTCCTAGGCCATTCAAAGGGGGACATGGAGGCCCAGGACAGTTACCCCAGCCCCAGCCTGCTGCCTTCCAGGCTGATGCCTCCATTTTGACCTGAGGTATCCTTCGTTTCTATTTTCCTCGGCACACCCCAAGGCAGTGCAACTCTAAACTACCCAGCAGACCAGCTCAGGACTCACTTAGCATTTCAGCCTGTACTGGCCTCTAACTGCCCGGTCTCTGATCCTCCCGCTCTCTCCAGCCTCTCTGGAGGCCCGGCCCAAAGTCATAGCCTCCGCTGGCTGTGCTTATCCTACACAGACTGACTGCACACATGTTTTCTCTGCTCTTTACTCTCCCCCAGAGCACCCTGGACAAGTCTGTGGTCCTAGTTACTCACATGTTTGGTGACCTCTACATCTACCTCTCCAGCTTCAGATTCATCTGTCCCGCTGTGCACAGGGCATTTCTTCCTAAACTCTACAGATGTACAGGGGCCACCCTCTCAGATAGCTTCATCTCTGTCTCACTCTCAGGGAACTGGAGATCCAAATCAAAGCATCCTGGTGCTCTCCCTGTGTCTGTCTGTCTGTCTGTCTCTGTCTGTCTCTCTTCTTGTCTTCCATAAGTCCTTTCCACGGACGGTGTTTTAGCTTCGGTGTCTTCCCTGGTTCTAACTTTCAGGGCTTGTCACTAAAATATCTTCACTGGCCTCCCTACTTCCAATTTGACCCTGCTCTTCACTCAGTTGGGGTGATGGATTGAAATTTAAAGTCCTGTAGCTTAAAGATGCCTCTGGAGATCTTCGTAGGACCACGGGTCACATGATCTGACCTCTTTTTGCCAGCTTCTAGCCTTGGCTCCTATAAAAGACTCCCCAGTGTGCCCCAAGGTCTTGCTACCTCAAAATGCTCTTGAAGAAGTAGCCATGTGGTTGGACAGAAGACCTCAGTCTGACCCTCCTTCTTTTCCTCTCCAGAGCACATCTTTGTTTTATTGGAGACTACAAGGCTTTATTAAAAATGCAGACTGAGGTGGATGACCCTTCTCCATGACAGGTGGATGGGTGGCATGCCCCTGGCTGCTCCCATGATTGTACCCACCTGTCTTCACTTTGACAGTGTGGTCCTAGGAGTAGGGCTTTCCCTTTGGGGTGGACTTGGCTAGTGCTTATTGAAGGAAGAGAGGAATGAACGAATGAGCTGGGGACCTATCTCTTAGGTGACATTTGGGTTTTGTCACCTTTTGGCCAAAAGGTTGGAGGATCTCTGGCACCCTTGCCACCTGGGTCCCCTTTCCCTCCCCTTCCTGGCCCTCCTCTGTAGTTCCACACCCCACCTCAGTATAACTTAGACTCTTCCCACTTGCAGGACACTCGCGGGTGACTTAGGCACACAGGGGTCACTCAGGCATGCCTGGGCTAGCTGAAGCAAAGACAGTATCTCTTCCCCACTCATTCCAGAGCCCACTCTGTTCTCCCCATAGAAGTATGTGGGGCTCAGATCAAGTTCAATGTCCAGAACCCTGCCAGGAGCTAAGCATCACAGAAAAACAAGCCATACCCTTACTCCCTAAACATTTTTGTTTTTTGGTTAACTTGTTTAGATTGTAGCTACCTATTGAGTGCTAGTGTATTCTTGACACTGGATTGATTCTGGAGAAAGAGTCGGAAAAAATGGCCTCTGTCTTTAAAGGAGTTCTCAGATAAACAGGAACTATGAGCATTTCCTCTCCTACTAAATTGCTACCTCCTCTGTGGGTTATTAAAGTTGGGGACTCAGGACAATCTGACTCATAGTAAGTAAATGCTCAACAAACAGTCCTCTGGTCATGACCTTTCTGGTTCTGTGACTCCCTGGGGTGGAAATTGTTTCAGGGTCACCCACATCCTCATGCCTAGTGCATTGTAACAGATGAAAGAATGTACTAGATGGAGGACTGAGGGACTATGGGAAATGGAAGAGGCAGTAATCACACTATAGAAAATGGATGAGGTAGTAAGCATACTATACCAAGAGCAGGGAGAAACAGGGCCTACCCCACTTAGGAATAGGAGTTCTCAAAGCTGAGCTCTCCTGGTTGGTTCTGGTCTCTGGAGCCAGAGTTTCCTTCCTGATGTGGTGTTGACATGCCCACTAGAATATGAGAGGAGTCATTCAGGCGGGACAGTGACAGGATCTGGACCCCTGAGTTTGGAGGGGACTCTGTCTGGCCTGGGAGCCTTTTACCTAGATCCCAGGGGAGACTGTGAGAATCCCCAACGAAAGACCTCTGTGGCCCCATCAGGTGACTTGGGGAAGCTGGGTGGGGCAAGTCAGGAGCAGCTGTTCTGTGAGTCCACCCAGCGGCTTTTCTGAGCTGGGAAGAAGGCTGATCTAGCTCTCTGGTCTGGGAGGGAGGAGGGGTGGGGCGGGGATCCTGTCTTTCTGCCTAGGACTCCATCTGTCACTTTAGTAACCTGTGTGGGGTGACACGAGGGAGAAAAGACCTGCTGGGTCAACACTGCCCCTCCCTAGGGGGTTGTCCTAGGTGCTCAGGTCACCCCAGGCTCAGTGGCTGCTTTCCAGAGCTGCAGTCGTGAGCAAACAGCCCTGACCCAGTGGCGCCTGACTCATATCTATGTCAGACTGTGAATGCGTGGGCATTAAGGCAGGAGACCCTGGAATAAAGGGTCATGAGCTAAGGGTAGAGGCCAATGCACAGCACATGGCATGCTCTACCCAGCTCCTCAGCTTTATGTCACGCCATCTCTGATCATCTCAAGAGCTGTCAGGGTGGTGCTCACTTTACACACAGGAAGACCAATTCAGACCTTCTAAGGGACCCACCTAGTTTGAGAGCTGGCATCTACAGTTCAAATACTTTGGTTGGTAATTTGTCAAGGGTCATGCGTTCATCTCCAGTGGTAGAGGAACAAGAGTCCTAGACTCCTTTGCTCAGGTGACAGAAGACTCAATCAGGACACATTCCTGTGGTGTCCAAGAGCTTCAGTAGTAGGTCAGGTTCCCAGGTGATGATTGGTAGATTGGTGGAGAGGCCTGACACATGGCAGGTGATGTTCTATGGTGACTCAAAGGCTGTGATTCTTAAGACATTCTTGGCGTCTCACCTTGAGCAAAAGGTGCCGCTCCATCCTCAAGGCTCCACCCTTAGCTAGTGGTCCAGTACACTCCTACCTATAGGGTGGGGCTGTTCGTCTTGCCTGGGCCCTGCAGAGGGCAGACTCATGCCAGAAAGCAGACCAGGGCCTCTGGTCACCTGTTGGGACCCAAGATAGAGGGGCGGGGCCTTAGATCTTGTTCCAGCAGGATGTTCTCTCTGTTTGTCTCCCCCCACCCCCCACCTTCCCACACAGGGTATGGCAGCCAGGCGCTTGGGAACAAGATGAACTGAGTGCAGAGTTCCTTTCCTGAGACTCCAATGGCACTTGGCCCATCTATTTTGGGTGGCAGCTTTGACAACCCAAACAGGAGTATGAGACTTCTCTAGCCTTCCTGGAAGGGGAATCCCACTATTCTATCCTAGGGAAGCCTGCAGTAAATCTGGGAAGGGATATCATTGCAAGGTTGTGGTCAATAGGGCCTGATCACATATTGTCCCAGAGTCTGCCATGTTCCTACTGGGAACTCTTTTTTTTTTTTTTCCTTCCCGCCTTTTGGGTTTGTGTATTGCAGGAAGCCTATGTCCTTTTGGATGCTACTTTTGGGGCTATTGATGGTTGGGGTAGATCAAGGTACATACGCTGTGTTCCTTTGAGTAGATCTTCAGAGGCTCTGGGAGAGCCGGGTACACTGCCCTCTCATGGAGTTGAGCATGGATGGCTGCTGAGATGTGTCCGGGTACCTGTTGGGGATGGGCTTTTGGGAAAGCCCAGGTGTCTGGCAATTATTCTCTGGCTGACTTTCAAGATGGGTCATAAGAGGCATGTGGCTTCTTTCATCTGAGTATCCCGGAGAAGCTTGAAAGTAAAACCTGCATCGTGCAGGGCAGTTAATGATAGCCCAAAGCCCCGGCCTGGGCCACAGACATGCTGTTGTTAGCAGGAAGGGTGTTGTTATGTGGACTGTGTAGCATCTGTAAATGCTGACTGCTGAACCAATCAGGTGGGGTGTTTGGGGGGCATTGGCTTTGTGGTTCAGTTAAGTGACACTTGAATAGAGGGGACGCAGACACTGAGGCCTATCAGTGCATCTCCCATAAACTACAGGTTCTCTAAGCACATCGGGGAGGAAAGCAATGCTGTGGAAGTCTCAGACCATAAAAGCTGAGCGAGGAGATTAGGGACTCAGTACTTCAGAGTAGAAGGCCATGTACTCCAGATCAGAGCCGTTGGCCAGCATGGTTGTGCGGCATGGAAGCACAGCATGGACGAGCTGGCCCTCAGGGGAATGAGCTTTGGGCCCTGAAACATGAAGGCAGAGCATGGCCACAAGAAGACTGGAGAGGTATGGCTTTCCACTGGGCCCAGTGGCTTCCTGGTCCCTCGCTACGGCAAGACACATGGCTGAACCAAAATCACTGCAGGGGGAGAGAAATTTTTTTCTTTGTGTTTTGGGGAGATGATATTCCAGAGCATTCTGAGCTTGGTAAAGTGAGAATTTAAAAACCTAGTCAGGGTAAGATAGACCTACTGGGAGTTTCAAGACCATATCAGGGTTTTGAAGAGTTGAGCTCATAGAGCTTTGAGAGGAGCCACTGTTTAAGGCCAATGTCATTCTTCATCAGCTCCCCGGAAGACCCCCATTGAAGAGCAGCCAGGGAGTATGTGAATGACCTCTTTGGTCACCTAATTTGTGTTCAGACTATCCTGAGGCCTGGTGGCAGTGGAGGAAGGCAGAAGTTTGGGCACCTGCAGGTTGGAAATGGAGCAGAGAGAGACTTGAGAATCCTGCTCAGGCTGAGTCACCTTGTAGAAGGAAGTTGGGATCAGGGTGACCGTCACTGAGGTGACCAAGATCAGAGGAATGACAACTTAGCCCTCAAACCTCTGAGGACTGCTCACGGAGACTGGGAAGGTGTACATATCAGCTTCTGAGACAGGACATAGAATCAAAGGGAAATCTTATTGACGTGTTCCCAGTATCTGCCAATTTTATGGTGACAGGGAGGAAGGAAGTAGCACCTTGCCCTTAAATAATACTATGTTCCTGCTGATGGCTTCCAGAAACAACCCAGGGTGCTCAGTTGGCTTAGCTTTGCAGATAGACAATAATATTTAGGTATAATCGTGTCCCAAATATCGAATGTGTTTTTGCTTGCTGAATCTAGCAACCCCGTCATCTCTAGATCCGTGAATGGCCCCAAGTGTTTTGCCGTCAAAATTCGAAGAGACCTTTCCCGGATTCTTTTGAAAAATGAAATGGAGTGGTTAGAAACGTCTTCATTGTAAGAGGTTTTTTTTTTTTTTTTTTAACTTCCCACCATGCTTTCTTCCACTTTGCATGCCAGTTACTGCTTGTTAGCACTAGAATCTGACATCAGCTGGCAACAGACTTGGCAGGAGCTATGGAAGTGGTTATCTAAAGCAGAATATATAGTAACCAGGCTTCCTGGGGGGAGGGGCCAGAAATCCCGGGTGCTTCACTCTTGAACAAATTCCTTGTTACAAGGAAAGAACAGTTGTGTGTGTGTGGGACGAACATCAGCTGTAGGTGGGGTCTGAAGAAGTTAGGAAAAGGAACCCATTTTCAGGAAATTCTTTAGGACCTGTGTAGACCTCAAGGTGGAAACAGATGTTTTGAGAAAAACCAGAAAAACAAAGCTGGAGCCGGCAGGTGGCCCAAAGAGAAACAGTCCCTGGCCATCTTGAGTGACCTTGTTCTCACCGATGTCCATTCGTAGGTAGCCCGGATGTCCCATTGGCTACTGCCTGACCTGATTTCTCTGCTACCTTTGGGGTTCCATGGTGGTGTGGTGGCTCACATATTCTGACCAAAGCCGGAGAAGCAGGAAAAAAAAAAAAAGATCCCTGTGGGAGAATTCATTTCCTCCTTGGACACATCGCAGAAAGCCAACCCTGTGCTCTTGGAATGAGAGTGAATGCTCTGTCTGGTAGGACAACCAGACTTGATACCTCAAGGCAGAACCTCAGCTTTCAGATGGAAGCTTATCTGAAGGTAGAGACTCCTTTTCAACGAAGGCATTTACCTTACTGTTGGTCTTCATGGCCTTCCAAGATTGGCTTGAGGAAAAAGGAACTTTTCTTAACAGCTGCTCCCCCCTTCTCCCTGCTCCCTAACACTGAGCACAGTGGACCAAGAGCATTCTCTGAGCACTGTTATCGGTGCCTGGACCTGAAGAAACTTCTAGAATAAGAGTCAGAGGCCAGAGAGAGAGTCCTAAGGGACTGCTGTACTCTGCATGCAGCAAGACACTGCCCTTTTGTGCCTGTCTCTTCTTGAGCAATCGGACTAGGCCATAAAAATCGCCATTCCATTAAGTGGTTGGTGCCTTGGAAAGTGCATTTGACGTTGGTTCCTGTTATGTTTCAGAGTCGTTTTGATTTTTGAAATCAGTGATGTGATTTCTAATTTATGAAGCCCTCTTTGGCATATTTGCACTGTGACTGGCAAGAGATGCATTCACCTGTTGGGAAGACTGAGGCTCAGAGGCAGTGAGCGGCTTAGACTCCTATGTTCTCTAAGTGTTTTCTGTACAGTGAGGTCTCCAGTCATTTGGCCATAGATGTCATTTTAGCCTGGGCACGCTGGGATGTCTGCTTTGGTGTCCAGTGGCATTGACCTCTGAAGGGGTCCTTTTTGGGGACAGCCTGGAGAGGTGGGTCAATGTTGCTACTGCCTATGGAGGAGAAGGTGGGGAGGAAGCCTCTGCTATTTTCTTGCAGCGTGTGATGCCGGAGGCAAAGGAAAACCCTGATACATGGGTGTTTTGAAAGAAAAGAACCTTCCATCGTGTCATGTGTTTGAACCTCTGTAACTCTTCTTTATGCTGTAGATGAGTGATAGGGACAGGGGCTATGGGGGATGGAGAATAAATCACAGCCATGCCCCACCGACTTAGTCTCTATGGGATGCTAGTGGACAGCAGAATGCCTGAGGTGGGTGGAAGTCAGGTCCCATTCAGATGGGTGAGCTGAAGCTTACGGTGCACAGTTCAAAGGAACTGGGTCAGAGGTAGGCCTGGAGCCCGGTCTCCTGCTCCCTAGGACGGTACATGTTTGAGGTTAGGAAATCTGTGTTGAGAGCTTCCTAAGGGTTGCTATCTTGCCTATTTTGCATGACACACACCATACGGCTTATAAGGCAAATCGAGTTTATGCGCGTTAAGGGTTTGTCTGGGCGGGCCAATGGAGACAGCAGACTCTGTCGCGATTTTCCTAGAAGATGAAGTAGGGGTCTAGAGGAAGTCTGATCAGGACCCCAGTCTCTGTCCTGATGGATCAGTAGTTCTCAGACAGGCGGATGATATCGCCACCCTTCCCTTCCTAGGGGACATAGGTGATGTCTGTAGGCAATTTTATCATCATAACCAGGCCAAGAAGTAGTGCAAGCTCTGTGAATTTATGCAGAACTTCATATTTTTCACCATCTCTCTTCAATATCCAGAACAAGCTTGGTGCAATGTAGGTTCCCAATGAATATTTGTTGAATGAGTGAATAAATGAATATTTATTCATGAATGTGCAGGCCCAGTCAGCCTGGGAAAGCCTCTTGTACAATTGTGGCCTCTCACCTGGGACCCTGTGTAAAGGGAGCATGGAGTTAGGGTGAGTTCTCTCCCACCCAGAAATCCCGGGCAAGCGACATGGCAGGAGGAGGAGACAGATAGGGAAACGGAGAGGAGAATGGTATCAGGTGGTGGAGGTAAGAAATGTCACCGAAACTTTACAGCGTGCAGGGTAGCCCTGAACAATTCGGGATTGCTCAAGCCACAGCGTCCTTACGGGAGAGCTGGGAAACAGGTACCCATGAGGAGGAAGTCATTGGTGGGGCAGCTAGAGCCATGGGGGCTGAGGCTGAGACCCCTGCTCTCTCTGCCAGGAAGCGCGGCATGGAGTCACTCTTAGGCACCTGTGGAGGAGTCCACCACACCGGGTGTGGTCACCATAGCCAATCACCCTCCTTGAGTAATCTCAGAGAGAAGCTTATAAAGGGTTTTAAGAGGTTGAGAACCACAACTTCAGAAGCACATAAATGCTTCCATAAACGCCAGCTTTGCAAAACGACTCTATGGAGGGAGAGCAAACGGGGTCATCTCCTATTCTTGGGAACGTCCAGGGTTTGAGGTTGAAGGACCGGGTTTATCTTTGGTCCACAATTTTCAGGGTCTCTTCTCTTGATTGCTTAGGTATCTGGTAGTATTTGGTTTTGCTCTTTTTATTCCTTCGCTACCATTGGCCATCTCTGGGATGAGTTCAGTGATCAGGAAGGTCTAAATGGTTTAGGTTCAGGGGAGATGAAGACCACAAGGGAAACAGTCTCCCAGCCCTGCCCACGGCTCCAAACAGGTGGATTCCATTATGGCCAGCTCGTGAACTGTCTGAAGGATTGGATATGGGGTATGCCTTTAACCCACTGCCACCATTCTGTGTCTGGGGGTCACAGAGACCTCAGCGACTCTAACAGAGTGCTTATACCCATGAGCCTTTGCTGTCCTCACCCTAAATCACCATCAAAGACTGTCTTTCTTCTAAAGTACGTAGGGGCATTCAGAGCACATCTGCAGCTGTCTTTGGATCCTCCTAGTATCCGTGTGAAGCAGACAGAGCAGTGTAATGTTCTCTCCTGTTCCCAGCAGGCCACCAAAGATCCCAGAGACGTGACATGCTCAGTGTCACAGAGCTAGGATTTGAATATTGGTCTTGTGTCCCTAAGTTCTGGGTACCCTGATTTGGGGTCTAAGAGCCCTGGTTTCAGAGCTAAGTATTATCACTCACCCCCTGATTACTGTGAGTGAATATTTAAGCAATGAACCGCAGTTTGTTGAGGTTTGCTGGTTGTAATCGGCTGCTTTAAATGATTGTTATGAGGAACAACCGGAAGAGTTATGATCCCAAACACCACAGGCATGCCACCACATCTGGTTCTCTTTTAATTTTATTAATTTAAAATCTAAAAATTACATTTATTTATTTTGTGTACACGAGTACATGCAACCCATGCAACCCTAGTGAGGATCAAGGGGAAACTTGTAGTTGAGTCTTTCCTCTACCATGTGGGCCTGGGGATTGAACTTAGGTCATCAGGCTTGGCTGCAAAGGCCTTAACTCACTAAGGCATCCCACTGGCCCAGCACACATTCTCTCTCTTAAAAATTTTTGTTTTTAAAATTATTATTATTATTGTATGGATGTGTTCATGATATGTGTATGTGAGTGCAGAAATGCCCATACCAGTGTGTGTGTATGCATGTGAATGTATGTGTATGTGTGTGTGTATGTATGTGTGTGTGTGTG
This sequence comes from Cricetomys ansorgei, assembly GCA_026225945.1. Taxonomy (NCBI): domain Eukaryota; kingdom Metazoa; phylum Chordata; class Mammalia; order Rodentia; family Nesomyidae; genus Cricetomys; species Cricetomys ansorgei. The sequence goes on from JAMJFZ010001881.1 coordinate 14,162,981, forward strand.
TGTGTATGTATGTATGTATGTATGTGTATGTGTGTGTGTGTGTATGTGTGTACATGTACGTGTATGTGTGCATGTATGTGTGTGTGTATGTGTGTGTGTGTGTGTATGTATGTATGTATGTATGTGTATGTGTGTGTGTGTGTATGTGTGTACATGTACGTGTATGTGTGCATGTATGTGTGTGTGTATGTGTGTGTGTGTGTGTATGTATGTATGTATGTATGTGTATGTGTGTGTGTGTATGTATGTATGTGTACGTGTGTGTGTGTGTATGTGTGTACGTGTACGTGTATGTATGTATGTATGTGTGTGTGTATGTGTGTGTGTATGCATGTATGTGTGTATATGTGTGTATGTGTGTGTATGTGTGTGTGTATATGTGTGTATGTATGTGTGTATGTGTGTGTATGTGTGTGTGTGGAGGTGTATGTATGTATGTGTGTGTGTGTGTACGTGTATGTGTAGGTGTGTGTATGTATGTGCGTGTGTGTGTGTATGTGTGTGTGTATTTGTGTGTGTGTAGGTGTGTGTATGTATGTGTGTGTGTGTATGTATGTAGGTTAGAGGACATCCTCCAGAAATCAAGTCTTTCCTTCTACTTTGGGATCCAGGGATAAAATTCAGATTGTCAGGCAAGTGCTTCTACCCACTGAGCCATCTTGCTGGCCCTTATAGTATTTTTAAATTAGCTTACCAGGTATCAGATTCCTTATGGAATGTATCCATGCAAATAGATATGCATTAGTTTTGCTTGACCCTGCTCCCTCCCCCTTTCTTCCCCACCTCCCTGCCCCCCACCCCACTTAGCCTTTCTACCCCCATTTCCCCTTTCTATATTCACACCACACGTTCTATTACCTTTTTCACTCTTCCCCTTAAAGTCTCTTTTACGGGCCCTGTTCTAGTTGTCTGGCCTCTGCACACACTCCTACACAAATACACATGTGTGAAAACTAGGAGCTAGGATCCATATGTGACAGAGACATGTGGTGTTCGTCTTTCTCAGCCTGAGTCTCCTCACTCAACACAATGCTTTCCAGTTCCGTTCATGTTCCTACAAATTCCATGTCTTTCTTTTTCTTTATGGCTGAATAATATCCCATCGTGTATCCTTTACTCCCCTTGCCCTGGTGGCCCAGGCCAGAGGAACAGCTGTGGGAGTATGGGTGAGAGGTGGACAGATTGGGTTCCTCAAGAGAAGGCAGGTAGGACAGAAACCAAATGTCATAGGCAAGGCCACTCCCAGTTTACGAGATCTGGGGCAAAGACTCTTTGAAGAGGCAATAAAATTCAGTCTGCTAGGAAATGATAATGGCTGAGAATCCTGACTTAGCAAATCCAATTGAATAATTTTTTTCTTTTACAAGAAAAGACATTCTGGATGGATAGCAAAAATGACATTCTAATGAGATAGGCTTTCTGGGATCGGAAAGGGCTTTCCCAAGAGCTAAAGACCTGGAACATGCCAACACCCTGCGGAGAGTGTATATAAGCACCCTAGGGAGGCCTGGAGAGTCGACAACCTGAGCTCCTGCCTAAACTCAACCTTCCTCGCTAGCATCATGGCCACCCAGATCTGCACCCCGACCTTCTCCACTGGGTCAGCCAAGGGCCTCTGTGGAACCACTGGCAGCTTCTCTCGGATGTCTTCCATCCACTCTGTGGGCTCCTGCAGGACCCCCAGTTTGGTTGGCACTGTGGGGTCCGTTCCTTCCTTCAGGACAGGCTTCTCTGGCTTTGGGAGCTCATTGCCAGGATCCTACCTGTCCTCTGGGTGCCACTCCTCTGGCTTTGCTGGGAGCGGGGGCTGGTTCTGCGAGGGTGCCTTCAATGGCAACGAGAAGGCGACCATGCAGGTCCTGAATGACCGCCTGGCCAACTACCTGGAGAAGGTGCGGCAGCTGGAGCAGGACAACGCACAGCTGGAGTGCCGCATCCGAGAGTGGTACGAGTGTCAGATCCCGTACATCTGCCCGGACTTCCAGCCCTACTTTAAGACCGCCGAGGACCTGCAGCAGAAGGTAATGGGCGAGGTCCTTTTCCAGCCCGGCAGGCTGGAAGCCCCTCCTTCCAAGACTCAGCCAGATGGGCCCGAAGCTTACAGGAATTCTTCTGGAAGGAGAGCTCTACTTTCTGCGACTCGGTGTCCTGGGGACCCAGGCTTCTCTGCTGGTCTGTGTGCCTTGTTACCAGGCATTCTTCTCCTTCTCTCATCATCTTAGCTTAGGGAGGAGAGGATCATGTCCTCAGTCTCCACTTGTCCCTACTGTACCTGACACCATTCCAGCCATCGGCTTACTTATAATTCATCATGGAGACATGGGTATTACCATGCTCAGCCAACAGATAAGGAGACTGAATTTTGAGAGATCAGCAACTTGCCCAAGATCACACAGCCTGAATGCTGGATCCAGAATCAGAACCCAGGCCTGATACATCCTACTGGGCCACCCCGGAGGCTACAGAAGCCAGAACTGATGGGCTGATGATGTGGTGTCCCTCCTGGGACCATTTCTCCCTCCATGTCTGGATATTTGAAGATGTTGCCTGTATTTTGAGGCACCTGTGAGCTGGGTTGTCCCCCTAGCAGCCCACACATTGCTGGGCCTTCTCCAGTTCATGGAAAAACCTCTTGTTTTTCAGATCCTGTTGACTAAGGCTGAGAATGCCAGGCTGGTCTTGCAAATCGACAATGCCAAGCTGGCTGCTGATGACTTCCGGACCAAGTGAGTGGCCCAACCAGGGGAGGTTGGATGTGTCAAACTTTGTCTGTCTTCTGCCTTCGGGAGCTGGTGAGGTGGGGAAAAAAACAGATACAGTTGTAAATGGGGAGGACATGGAAGAGGCTCTGGATCTCTCCTGGGGCAAGGACCATTGTGCTCCTGACTTTAAGTCAGTCATGGCAGTTGGGAATTGGGGCACAGAGCTTCCTTTGCTGCAGACTTGACAGGATTCTGTGTGTGCAGGTACGAGACGGAGCTGTCCCTGCACCAGCTGGTAGAGGCAGACATCAATGGCCTGCGCCGGATCCTGGATGAGCTGACCCTGTGTAGGGCTGACCTGGAGGCGCAGGTGGAGTCCCTGAAGGAGGAGCTGCTGTGTCTCAAGAAGAACCACGAGGAGGTGAGGCTGCTGCCACCGGATCCCCAAGGTTCCCCCTGGCTGAGGAACCCCTGCTAGCCTCTGGGCTTATTGTATGGCAGGGAGTCCACAGAACACTTTATATCTCATTTCACTCTCACAGTAATCCCAAGGGTTAGATCCCACTTATGTCATTTTTCTTTGTCACTGCAGGATGTCAATACCCTTCGTTCCCAGCTTGGGGACCGACTGAATGTGGAGGTGGATGCTGCCCCTCCGGTGGATCTCAACAGGGTATTGGATGACACGAGATGCCAGTATGAGACCCTGGTGGAGAATAACCGCAGAGACGTGGAGGCTTGGTTCAACACCCAGGTGGGGCTGGCAATCCAGGACTAGAGGCTGTGGGGTGGGGTCACCGTGTAAGGGAGCAACACTAGGTCTTACCCTGTTCTGCATTTTCTCCTTCTCTGTAGACCGAGGAGCTGAACCAGCAGGTGGTGTCCAGCTCTGAGCAGCTGCAGTGTTGCCAGACAGAGATTATAGAGCTGAGACGCACCGTCAATTCCTTGGAGATTGAGCTGCAAGCTCAGCAAAGCATGGTGGGTTTTCTCGGCCCGGGTGACTAGCCATGGTTCATTGAAGGCTCTCTGGCTTACCAGTGTGCTGGCCATTACACTATCACAGGGCCTAACCACAGCCATGTACAGATACCAGGACAGTGCATATTTAGGGTGGAATTCCTTCCCCTCAATAGCTCTTCTTCCCCACTGTAGCGGAATTCTCTGGAATCTACTCTGGCTGAGACAGAGGCCCGCTATAGCTCCCAGTTGGGCCAGATGCAGTGTCTGATCACCAATGTGGAGTCCCAGCTGGCTGAGATTCGCTGTGACCTGGAGCGGCAGAACCATGAGTATCAGTCGTTACTGGACGTCAAGGCCCGGCTGGAGTCAGAGATTGCCACCTACCGCAGTTTGCTGGAGAGCGAGGACTGCAAGTGAGTGGTCACGGGAGAAGGGGTTGTCACACTTTCAGAGCTGAGCGGTTACAGAGATGAAGGCAACTGAGCTAAGGCCACTGAAGATTCCTTCTGGTCCAGGGCTTTGGTAATGCTCAAGGGGACATGATAATTCAAAGTACAAACCCCACCTTTGGCCATCTTTTTGGCGGAAGTCCCTAGTCTTCCCTCCTGCAGTCCCACCCTCCCTTCCTTCTTTGAAGTGCTCTGATGTCAATTATTGCCATTACTACTGTCCTGCATGATCTCCTAAATCAGCCTAATGCCCCAACGCCAAATGCATCACACGTGATTCCATTTCTTCAGGCTTCCTCCCCACCCTTGCTCCGCGGAGTGCAAGCCGGCTGTGAGAGTTCCTTACATCCCCGTTACACCCTGCACACCGGCTGGACCCTGCACCCCAGCTCCCCAAGTCAGCACCCAGATCCGTACCGTCACCGAGGAGATCAGAGATGGAAGAGTTATCTCCTTGAGGGAGCACGTGGTACCTCGTGCACTGTGACCAGCCACCAGTGGGGTCTAGGCCACAGGAAGGACACCTTGTGGCTCTAGGCAGCTAAATGATCTTGCGCTTCCCCAGGGCCTTCTTTGCTTAGCAGGTTTTTCTACTAAAATTAATCTATTGTTTCTGGTCTTAACTGTGCTTTTCACGCCATGCAAAACCAGGTTCCCCTGGAAACATAAGCAATAAAGTGTTCTCTTGGCATAGCATGCCTGACTCTGGCTGATTCTGTTGATTCTCTCCTGGTTAGTATCCTGAGGTGTTTGGGTATGAGATGCAGTAGAATTGTTGAGTGATTGAAAATATTTAAAATTAAAGATGCTTCGGGTTCTGGTCAACAGGCACTGACCACCACCTCAATCTTGGTGGGTGCTAGCCATTGTTACCAGATTGGCCTTGCCTGTAGGTGCACCTACCCTAAGACAGAGAAAATGCAGAGGTTCCTCTTCTGATCGTCAGCAGTCCTGAGGGGATCAGTGGTCACCTCTCATTCCTTCCTACCTTCTCCTTGTCTAGATCCTGTCTCCCTGCTTTGCAACATGGTCAGTTCAATAGAAATGAGTCCCAGGATCAACCAGAGAGGGCCAATCTCAGGTAGCCCTGCCTGAACTAACTATACCACAGAGGGAAGTTGGGCTGAACTGGAAGGTGGAGGCAAATGAGAGTCAGGCAAATATGTTTCTTATGTGGGAGCATGGGGATGATAGAGGACCCTAAAGGGACAAATAGGGGCACTTTAATATTCTACAGTGTAAAGACACATTTGTACTTCATAGTGTAGAAAGGAGCCAGTACATAGATAGTGTTAGGAGCTTAACGTGTGTACTGGTAATGGTTTGTCTGTCCTAATAGGCCCACCAGCCCCAGCTCAGCTGCTCCTGGAAGAGCACAAGGTTGATCATGGCAGATGCTCAGTAGGCTTAGAATTTCAGGGAGACCCTGAGTTCAGACACCCACAGAATGAGGGAGGAACACAGGGATAATAGAGGCACAGACATTACAAGTCTTAAGAATGCATCTGATCACCTAATCAGAGAGTTGAGCCTGAGCTCCAGCTTATTCTCTCACCCAGTCCCAGGCCCTATGAAGTTACTGGTGGGAGATGGGGTGAAAGGCAGGATTTTTTTTTTGAGGAGTTAATCCTTTACCTTTTCAGATCGCCATCTCTCCTAATAAAGTACAACATAGATTTGATTCCCATTTCTGCTCATTGGCCTTTGTGGTGAGAGGCAGCATGAACTTCCGTATTCCGGTTACAGAAAGTATGTAGGGTGGCAGGGACAGTTTGGTGCAGGGGATAGCCAGTCTGCTATGTGAAGTGGAGCTCAGGATGGTTGGATTCTCCTGGCTGAGCTGTGCTGACCTATGTGAGGAGCTTGACTGGGCTAGGCTCTGGACACCCTACGGGTCACAGAGGAAGGGCCTTCGAGAAGTCAGAGGTCCCATGTTGACCTCTTTGCCTTTTGACCCATCCTTCAGTTCAGAATAAAGACCCAGAGCTAGCAGTGACTTACCCCAGACCACATAGCAGTCAGGGGCTGAGTCCTAGTCATTACCCAGCTCTTATGCCTTTGCCTCTGGGTCCTCTCTTGATGCCAAGACAGCTCTGCCAAGGTCACCATATATAATGCCACCAAGACGTTCAGGAGAAGCATCCCTGGTAGGTCCCAGGAGAAGATGTTCACAGGCAGACTGGAGGTGTCACGGCTGGCGCTGCTCTGCTGCTCCACAATGTGTGTCCAGGAACTTCTTTAGTCTCAACAGTCTGTGAACTGGAGCTTCTGGGAGCCCTGATGGACGATGTGTGCTCAGCATTCAAAATATGATGCTTACCGGAATTGGTCTTAATCAGAAGGAAGAGTCTGTGGGCTGCACTCTAATAGCTCCACGTGACAGTGAGTATTTGGCTTGTTTATATATCATCGCTCCAGTTCTCACTAAGTCCTTCAGAGCTCTTGGGTTAGTGAAGAAACTCCTCCTATCTCAACCTCACCCACCTACCCTTAACCGAGGCCACTGAATGATGTACAAACTGGAATGCAACACTGCACAGCAACCAGAAGTCCTAGGGCTGCCCAGGTCTTTCGACTCCTCGCCCGCCACTCTCTCCATGACATCAGAAGAGAGATGAGATGATACAGGACACTTCCTTACGAGATGGTCAATTTATTCTCTACGTTCTAGATACACGCTCTGGTCCTTATTCACAGATACTCATGCTTAGAAGGTGATGAATGCACAAGGACCCCACCGTGCCATCCAGCAAGTCCTGTGCTAACGCACACCAGGACTCTGCCAGGGAGAATCAGGGTTGGGGAATTAGCTGCATTAACAGTGCACACTAGGCATGGCTCCCACAAAACAACCGTCCAGTTGTAGACCTCCTCTTCTCACCCCCAGAATAGCCCAGTGAAAGCAAGAGCCAGGGCAGGCAGGGTCCTGAGCTGTGAGCATGGGGAAAGCTTATTGAACGTTCGGTGACCAGGGAAGGGTTCAGGGAAAATTTGGATTTGGCAGAAACCTTCAAAGATGGTCAGAAAAGAAGGTAGATGGTGTTTTAGGGCAGGGCTGAGTATGTCTATGCCATGTTCTGGGGACAGCAGGGAGCACATCTGGAGATAATAGAAAGATCTTGAGGGAAGATTATCAGGATGTTTGCTAAGCAAAGTTATTTTTAACTGATATGTTGCTCTAGGCAGCTATTTTATTTTATTTTTTAAGAATTCCAAGGGAAAAAATAAGAAGCGGAGCAACTCAATTTATAGGCTCTCTCATAGCAATGAAAACATTACTTAGCTGTTTCTATTTAAAAATCAAATTATCTAAAAACATCTTATCAGGAATTTTCAGCCACACCTTGGTGTTGGCTCACGGGGCTTGTCTCCCCAGAGTAGGTGGGTTTTGTACTCTGCTAGGGGAGCTGGCTTGTTTGGGCAGGTGCTGTTGGTTCCTGTCTTGGAGTTTCTGCCTCCTTGTCTCCGAGAGTGAGACTAGCAGAAGGATATCTTTCTCTCTCCTTCTATTCATTCATTCCCCCCTCTTCTTTTTTTTCCTTCTATTCTCTCTTCTCCTCAAAACCTTTATTTCTGTGTGTAACAAAATCTTCTCCCTCCGTCCCTCTGAGACATCTAGAAAAGCACAGCACTATTTCAGACATTCAAAAGAAGCATGAGGTTGGTTCACAGCACAGTCCCTTGGAATTGGGGCTGAAACACAAGACAGAACAGTCATTCATAGTCACTTCCATGGGTTCTAAGTGTTGGATGGGCGTGACGGCTGGAGAGGGGTGTGAGCTCTAAGGAGAAGGAATGGCCGGTGACTTTGGGCAGGCTCCTAAAGCACTACAGATGCCCATGTATCCAGTAGGTTATTCATAATGCCAATCGCACGTCTCACGAGGTTGTTGTGAGGACTGAGTAAGAGAATGTGTAGAAAGACCGAGCATGGGTCCTGGAACATACTGAGTACTCAGTAAGTGATGGAGGCCCCACTGATATTGGCAGTAGTAGGGTGGGTTGGCAGAGTATTCAAAGCTGCCAACAGCACTTGGTCCCTCTCTGGGAAGCTCAGGCGTGAAGCCCCACCAGAGAGGTCATGAGGTTGAGTAGATAATATGGAACTCCCAGGCCTTTTTTGCTGTGCCTTCTCCTGAACACATGACTTCAGAGTGGCCCCGATGAGCTCAGAGAACATCTCCAGGAGACTGTGTCTTAGGAAGGGATGGGTGGGAAAGACAAACACTCCGAGAGGCTCAACCAGGCTCTCGGCTCAGCTGCATCTTTGCACTGAGGCGTGGAGCTCCAGGGAGGAGAGGCTGAGACAGCCACTGGGCCCCTAGGATTGTGTTCGGGTGGGTGCTGATCACACCGGGTCTCAGGGTGTGGAACGGGCGCAGTGACTCATGGGAGCTCCATAGCTGAGGGTTCCAGATCTATGTACTTGGCCCACAGAATAGTGGACTGCGTGTTTACAGTCTGTCCCCACTCCCTAATGACAGCTGCTCGGCATCACCGAGTTCCAATCCAACAAGACTGCGCTTGTGAAGGCATTGGCCAGCCGCCACGAGGAGCTCTTTCCACGAGCAGGTGCTGCCTGAGCTTCCTCAAGCTCAGCTGATACGTAAGGCAACCCAGGGGTGCAGACATGAATATTTGTTCTCACTGTAGAAGAAGAAACAGAGGGAGACCCTGAGAGGTGAAGTCAGGCGTTTTGTGGTGGGGGTGAGATTTGAGCCCACAAGTTCAGATGTCAACTCAGGGTTAGGCTGCTTTTCTTGGGATCCCAGGGTATGAATCATGCCCTTGTGTATCCTACTCCGATTCTCTCTCCTTTCTTTTCTCCATAGACTCCATCATATCTAGCAGCCTGGGACAGAATTCCACGTTTTGCCAGTCACAAGCTGGAGGTGTTACGCAAGCTCTTGTTATATATAAGCTTTGATGTCTTCAGCTACAGGATGGGGACATGAGCTCAGGTCTGTGGAGCACACATGGGAAGGTGCATACCAGGCTCCTGCTGATCTCAGCTCATGGTTGCTTCCTAACAGGAAGGCAGTAGGTGCTCTTAGAAGAGTAAGCAGAACCCCATACTTCAGGATAGCCCAGAAGACGGTCCCACAGGCTCTCACCAGATGCATTCGTCCCCAGTGCCACCTCCCCTCAGCCCTGGTTCCAGATCTCGCTTGTTCACACACTGGACTGATCCGACGTTACGTCAAACTTTCTAGTCATCGGCTCAGAGAGTTTCCAGAGCAGGGAAGAGCCTGTGAGGCTCAGGTTCCTTGTACCTCCTGAGGAGATGTGTGAATCAAATACTCACCTTCTTCCCCTTCTACCAGTTCAGGCAACTAGAAGGAGAAAGCCTTCTCCATTTCTGCCTGGGCTGGAAAATACATGACTTCCTAAACATGGCTCTAGCTGTCACCCCGGTCAGGAACTGACTTCGAGTCAGGGAGTATCTGTCAAGGTTCTGTTGGATTGAGGGTTACTAACTGTTCCATTTTATCCAGGACAGAAGCTCCCTCATGTCACGTTACAACCACAATGATCTAGAGGAAACCTGGGATGGTTGGTCACTGTGGTCAAATCTTCTGGGCCTATTCCAGAGCCTTTTACGTTTTACTATGGGACCCCTGCCTTCTAGTCACTTTCAGGCTTGCTCTATCTGCCCCTCACCCCCCACACCCCCCAAGCCTACCCATCAAAGGAGACAAAGCTGGAGAAGGCAAGACAGTGGCTAGATTCCCACGCCTGCTTAACAAGGAGGCTGAGGTCTGGGCTCTGACGACAGGCCCCTTTGAAGAGCTGATGCAGACTGGGTCTTCCCAGGGTGTAGGGCTGTGGAGGTGAGTCTCCACACAGCCACTCATCCAACGGGGCTTCTCTTTTACGAGGCGAGGATGTGTTCACGGGAAGCTAAATAACAGGCTAATGAGAGGTTTTGATAGAAAGTGGAATTAACTTTAATGAGAAGAAAACACACTTTGTAAGGGCCAACCAACGCCCACTGGGGTAGAGGTATAAAGCTAGGCTAGGGAGCTGCTTCTCTGTGTTGGGGTGTCTTACTCTTAGAGAGCGACTGCTGTGGCCATGGCTTCCAAACAGCTCAAGGCCAGCTTCTCCTCGGGATCCCTTAAGAGCCCGGGCAGAGCTGGAGGGGCTTCCACTCGCATGTCCACAATGTACTCCAGCAGCTCTTGCAAGCTGCCAAGTCTTTCCCGGAGGCCCCGGAGTTTCTCTGTGTGTTCTGCTGGCCTGGGTAGAAACAAGTACAGGATTGCCAGCTGCCTCCCTGCTCTCTGCCTCCCCACAGGAGGCTTTGCCACCAGCTATAGCATGGGTGGAGGTTGGTTTGGGGAAGGCATCCTCACCGGCAATGAGAAGGAGACCATGCAGTCCCTGAACGACCGCCTGGCTAGCTATCTGGAGAAGGTGCGCCAGCTGGAGCAGGAGAATGCCAGCCTGGAGAGCCGTATTCGAGAGTGGTGTGAGCAACAGGTACCGTACATGTGCCCGGATTACCAGTCTTACTTCCGGACCATAGAGGACCTCCAGAAGAAGGTGAGCGGTTCAGGGTGGCTTCGGGTCTAGAAGCCAGAATGTGTCAGATAGATAGCCTAGATCCCATGGGCAAGGAACTTTGGGAAGGAACAAAGCTTATTCATATCAGTGGCCTCTTCTATTCTTCCCAACCATCGTAGCCCAGTTTATCAGATGAGAACACTCGAAGCCAGGCTGGTTTAGTGACCCCTATGGCAATTAGTAGACCCAGAACTTAAAACATGGACTGCATTAACTAGCTGGATATGTGACCTTTGGTACCATGTCCATCCCTCTGGATTCTAATGTCCTTATTTTAAAAAGGCAAATTGATTGGATTTGATATATTTAGAGAAGCTCTGTTTCCCCATCTGTAAAGCAGGGAAGATGCTTTCTTTCTAAGTCCTCATTCCTGAAAGGCTCAGCTGGATCATGAGGGAGAGCATTTGTGACCAGAGAATTAAAGGGTAGCTGCTGGCAGCGACCTGCCTTGGGCCCCACAACATGCCTGGAGGGAGGGAGACAGGAAGCAGGAAGAAGCTCCACTCCTTCATGCTGCAATATTTCCTGTAGCATGGTCTTTACCTTCTCTCTAGCCCTTGGCTACACATAGTAGGCACACCCCATTGCAAGGGGTCTTGAGGCTTTACTGTCCCACCACAGCTTTCATCTTTTATGGAGCCCCAAACTGTCAAGATTCCAGGATGGGAATCTACCTCCTTCCACCGGCAACTCCTGCCAGACCCAGGTAGGGGGAACTCCTACCAGCAGAACGTCCTTTCTTACACAAAATCACTCCTTTATGTTTCCAGACTCTTTGCAGCAAGGCAGAGAATGCCAGGCTGGTGGTACAGATCGACAATGCCAAGCTGGCTGCCGATGACTTCAGGACCAAGTGAGTGGTCCCTCTTGTCCCTGGGCTGGGATTGCTACAGCTGGATGCTGCTGATGGCTGGGTTCAGGGTTTCAGTTGCACCCAGTCACTGAGGCTCTATGGCAGGGCTCACGGCACCAGGCCAGTCTGCGGTGGGTTGGGGCTAGACTTCGCTTTTACAAATGGGATCCCAGGTTTGGGCGCTCTGTCCTGTGTCTGCAGATATGAGACAGAGGTGTCCCTGCGGCAGCTGGTGGAGGCTGACGTCAATGGCCTGCGCAGGATCCTGGATGATCTGACTCTATGCAAGGCTGACTTAGAAGCACAGGTGGAGTCTCTGAAGGAAGAACTGCTCTGCCTCAAGAAGAACCATGAGGAGGTGAGCATGGGGGACCAGGTGATGACATGAAAGAGGTGAGCAGGGAGGGTCAAATGACAGTGGGGAGGAGGTGAGTGTAAGGAGAGCAGGTGAGCATGGGAAGAAAGAGGTGAGTACGGTGAGGCAGCTGCCTAGAAGCAGACCCTCGTCTGTACCACAGGAAGTGAACTCACTGCGCTGCCAGCTTGGTGATCGGCTCAATGTTGAGGTGGACGCTGCTCCGCCCGTGGATCTGAATCGTGTTCTGGATGAGATGAGGTGCCAGTATGAGACCTTGGTGGAGAATAACCGCAAGGATGCAGAAGACTGGTATGACACCCAGGTAGGTACCTGGGAGCCGTCAGTACAGTAGAGGGGACGTCATCTACAGGCGTCTCCGGGGCTCTGAACCAGAAGCCGGAGATGAAGGAGGGTCTTACCTCTGTTCTGACTCTGCCTCGTAACCACGCAGTTTCCCTCGGCAAGCACGAAATGAATGGGTTGGAGTGGGTAATCCGGAAGCTCTTCCTTTACTCATCTCTGTAACCTCTGATGCTGAGACCTCGGGGTTCCTGATCAGATCCTGTGTGTGTCTGTTTCAGACCGAGGAACTAAACCAGCAGGTGGTGTCCAGCTCGGAGCAGCTGCAGTCCTGCCAGGCGGACATCATTGAGTTGAGACGCACTGTCAACTCCCTGGAGATCGAGTTGCAGGCCCAGCAGAGCATGGTAAGCAGCTGGGTAGGGCGGAGCAGCTGCTGAACTAAGCTTGGAAAACACACAGGTTCCATGCTTTGGCCATAGAAGCCGATTCTGAGAGTTCACATTCTTAGCATCAGGGCTTCTGTATGCAGAGAGGACGGTATGAAGACCAGACACACATCATACCTGCTCTTGTGGTGAAAGGCAAGAGGGTCTTGTAGTACTTGACCTGCCCTGGTAGTAACTCCTCTATTTGTGTAAGATCAACCTTCTGTGTGACTATCAGCTGCTCACAGGCGCCGCTAGGAAGGAAATGCTGCCTAGATCAAGGGGCTACAGGAGCTGGGCTGGCTCATCTTCAGTGGTGTCTGATTGTAGTGTCTCCTAGCTCAGTGACGCTCTGAGCTTTTTCCTTTGTATTCTGAAGTCCCACCGAGACCCAGGTGGATCTTCCTTACTAGTTCTCTGTCCTTTAACCTCTTTCTGTTCCTACAACCTTTGCTTTCTCAGAGAGATGCTTTGGACTCCACCCTGGCAGAGACAGAAGCCCGCTACAGCTCCCAGCTGGCTCAGATGCAGTGCATGATCGGCAACGTGGAGTCCCAGCTTGGTGAGATCCGGGCTGACCTGGAGCGTCAGAACCAGGAGTACCAGGTGCTGCTGGATGTCCGGGCCCGGCTGGAGTGTGAGATCAACACGTACAGGGGCCTGCTGGAGAGCGAGGACAGCAAGTGAGTATGGACTGAATGCTCTAACCTCTCCAAAGTTCTCGGGAGACCACACAGTTCCCAGGAAGAATGTGATATCCTGATTCAGAAGCCTTGGGTTTTTAGCTCTGGTCTTGGGACAAACTCATTCTATTGCTCCTACTGGTTCAGTTTCCAGTTTCCTCTCTGGGAACCTGTTTCCCCTTGGGTAGTTCAAAAGTACCATCCTGTTTGTATATCCCAGGATTCGTCTAGTGCTATTGAAAACATCAACTGGAGGATGATAGCAACCTGACTCTTCTCTCTTCCAGGCTTCCCTGCAACCCGTGCGCCCCTGACTACTCGCCCTCCAAGTCATGCCTCCCCTGCCTTCCTGCGGCCTCCTGCAGCACTGGCGCAGCTCGAACAACCTGCAGTCCCCGCCCCATCTGTGTACCCTGCCCAGGGGGCCGGTTCTGAGAGCGACAGATCCACAGGGTCAAGGTCATTGCCTCCAGGACTTTGACATGGCCTCTAGTCAACCCTAACTCCTATAGCCCAAGTCTCTCTGTTCATGCTGGGCCCACGCCCATGTCTAGGCCCTGAGAGGGCTCTCTGCAAACATAAGCCTTAAAGTATCTTGGATTCTGTCAACTAAGGCTGGTTGCCCTTCGGGCCTTGACTCCTCATCATTTCAGTAGGTTTCAGGGGTCTCTGTTCTGGGCCTACTTCCAGGTCAGCCTTTCTTCTGAGTGTGTTCCGGTAGGTTCTGAAATACAGGGTATCTGAGGGTGGGACAATAAAGCCATTTGCTCTGGCTCCCATGGACTGGCTCATGTTATTTCTGTGTTGGTTTGTGTCCATGTTGGGTTTAGGAGCGATCATTAGGGAGGTGCGTGGGGAGGTTTGACCAAAGGTGAAACCCTATGTTCCTCACTGGGGATGGTTAGAGGACTTCAGTGAAGCTCTGTTTTGTGCCTGTGCATGTTTGGGACAGCCTTGGCTCTTGTTCTTCAGGCTTCACCCCCACCACCCTTTGCCCTAGGTGGATCTCTCTTTGCCCTGGAACTTACCAAGTATGCTGGATTGGCTGAGTCATGAGCTCCGGGAATCTACCTATCTCTACCTCCCAAGCACAGACATTACAAACATGTATCACCCTGCCTGGCTATTTTTCCTTAAACATGGGTGCTGGGGCTTGAATGCAGGATGTTGGATTTGCAAGGCAAGCACTTTGCCAACTGAAGAGACTCCACAGGTCTTTCTGTGAGGCTTTTTGCTCACTTCCCTGATGAAGACCTTTCTTCAAGGTCCCAGTGTGGCAACAACTGTTACCTATTTTCCTTCTTGGTATGCATGGCCGCCCTTGGGGTCCCAGCGTAGGCCTGCTAAAACTGAGATTTGTGTGAGAGGAAGCACTGGGCCACTTTATTAGCCCGCGTGTGCTCCTCACGGAGCAGCTGTGTGTGTCCCATACTCAGGGCAGTTTTAGGGTTCCCTCGTATCAACTCCCCTCTTCTTTTGTAGCCCTTTCATGAACAATTTCAGTTCAGGAATTCCCATAATAGTCTACAATTCCATTACACACAGGCAACAGAAATTGAGCCTGCACTGGCTTTCCCACTCACAACTCAGACGCTCTCGACCCAGGAGGCACCCATGTGCTCTTGGCGTCTAATGAGGTACAGAGGCTCAGCTGCAAGGACTCCCAGCATCTCCTCATAAAGTCTGGCATTTGTGTTCAGAATGTCTTTCCTCAAAAGACCAAGCAAGCACCAAGTTCTCCTAACCCCAACAGGAAAGCGACAGGGTGATGGTACGCTTTCTAAGCTAGACAAGAAGGCAGATTGTCTCCAGAGGGACCTGTGCTCTTCAGAGATGACAAAGGCAGGTGCTCAGGACCCTAAGTGATGTTCAGAGGGTGATTACGGTTCCAAGGTGAAGGGCAGAATGGCGAAAGGTACTGGATTGATTTGGACCTGAGATCTGCCCCTTCAGGGCATCAGAACAGTTCCTTCTGATTCTGCTGCAGAATCCTCTCCATTGAGGTCCCTGTACAGGAAGGCCTAAGCCTTTAGTATCTGCCAGCCCACACCACTGTTATCTTGAAAAACGATGACTGAATTTGCTGAGGCTCAGACATCAGCCTCATTCACTTTATCCGAGGAACCCTAACTGAGCATCAATATGTGTTACGCAGGATGCTAGGTACCATGAACAGGGGTGGTCTACCTGGGAGCAAGGCCCTGGTATATGGCAGGGAGGATACCTACCTACTTCTATTTAATATATGCATATGCACTTTAGTGATGAGAGGAGGCTGTGCCATTAATGTAAGAAGTGCAGAACCAGAACACGGAGCCAGAGGGACCTGGGTTCAAATCCCAGCCTCACCACTGTGTGAGAGTTTTGGCAGGTCATAGTCCCTTTCTGAGTCTCAGTTTTCACCTGGGACAAACAGAGCATGTAACACTTACCATTCTGTAATGTCCCTAGGCCTTTACTGAGCATGCAGCTGGGTGTCTGGAAACCGGAAAACACTTACTCGCTCCTCTAGCTGGATGCATCTACTTCCCTCGCCTGGAATTTCAGTTTTGAGGCAGCATCTCCAGGTAGCAATGCCCAGTTACATCAGGCCAGCCAAAGTATATAAGACGTTATATACATACATAAATACATACATATATATATACATATGCACACACATATATATACATATACACACATATATATATATACATATACACACATATATCATGGTCATGGTAAGGTTTGCTCTCTTGAGCACAGGCTCTAGTGAAGTCTGCTTTGTATAAGTCACACCCTTCTCGCTGGCACCCTCAGAATCAGAAGCCCCTTCCAAGACATCCGAATTCCCTCCCAGATAGCGCTCACATGGAACCAGATCCCATGGAAGTCTGCTTTGACTTGTCTCATTTGCTTTTGCTTTTAAAGTACAAGCCTGTCTTCCCGCAGCCAGATGCATTCAGCTTCGTCTGCACACTGGCACGACCTGGAGAGCTTAAAAATAAAAACCCAAACAGACTAAAACCACAACACAACAAAATATAGAAACAAATCTTGCCTGCTTTGATTCCCTAGAAATTCCGATTTAGATTAGATTAGATTTGGCCTAGGACTGGGATGGCTGAAAGCTGTTTGGGCGATGCTGACGTAGGGCCAGGGCTCTGAGCCTGAGCATTAGCTGGAGAGCTTATTGGTAACATAACCAAGGAGCTCAGGGCAGGGTCCTCTGCTTCCTAACCACAGAGGCAATGTCACCAGCTGCCTCAAGTTTCTACTGCTGTAACTTCCCTTCCACGATGGGCTATCCCCTCAAACTGTGAACCAAATTAAGCTCTCCCCTAAGTTGCTTCCATCAGGGTATTTCAACACTGCAAAGAGGAAAAGTAACAAAGACAGGAAGTTAACTAAAGCCCAGTACCAGTGCTGTGTCTGCACTTACACTTCTCCGGTGCTGGTGACGATGCTGAGGGGTGACTGAGGTGTCCCATCTCAGGTAGCTGACGTTGCTCTCATGTCTTCTTCCACTGAACTCGCCAGCTTCTCTAAACTGTCCACGGACACAAAGTTACTGGGATTATGGTTGTTCCAGGGGACCAAGCTGGAAGTTCTTTGTTTTTTTTTTTTTTTTGGTGAGGGGAGGGGAGGATCATGAGAGTGAGGGTGGGATCCATGCTCTCATCCACGCTAGCTGTGCACTGTAACGCTGGGCTGTATCCCCATCTCTTGGGAGATCATTCAATCAAGTCAAGCTCCTTGAAGAAACTGAGACATGGGGAGACAAAGTGACTTTTAAAGGTCAAACAGCACATGTTAGAAGGCAGGATTTCTATTTCGAGTTCTTAAACAGTGAGAGGACTGGTTGGCATTTCCCATTTCCTGTCCCCTTGCCAACATTTCTGAAGGAAGTGATTGGAAAGGTAGGACAGAGTGTGTTGGCCAATCTCGATTGACGACATGATGGGATTTAGAATCACCTAGGAGACACACTTTTGGGCATGTCTCCAAGGGTATTTTAGAGGGTTCTGAGTGTGGCGAGAAGACCCACCTTGAACATGTGCAGCACCATTCTGCGGTCTAAGGTTCTGAACGGAATACAAAGAAAAGCATTCACTTCTCTCTGATTCTTCACTGGATGCCACATGACCAGCTACCTCCAGCTCCTGCCACGACAAACTGCAGCCCCTCTGACTGAAAGCCTTCCTCCCCTGAGTTGCGCTTTTCAGAAAAGCAAGTGATACAGCAGCAAATACAAAAGTGGTGATGTAATATGTGCTGCTAGGCTTACAGCTTCCGCCGCTGGGACTGAGAAGGCATTAGTTCAGCATGTCGCTTTAGGGAATGCCCAAGGCTTTGTAACTAGGGGCACTCGCTCCCTGTTTCCTGGCTTAGCACAGAGCATCCGTTTTCAGAGACCTGATTTATAGGGCTCCCACTCACTGGGGTCCCAAATTGTGCACTCTCTGTGCACCACTGCAGAAAGTAAAAAGAGAGCCAGTTCTAACTTGTTCAACCTCAGTCTTAACAGACAAAGGTCGAACATTCCACGGTGGCCGTGATCGTCCACTGGAGGACCCAGAGAGAGTCAAGACAGAATCTCTGCCTCCTGGAGGTGTTCATTTTCAGAAAAGGGCCTCACCTCTCCCTTCTCATTTGCATCCAACTGAAAAGATATCTTAGCTGCTTAGGTGTTCGTGTCTTTAGTTCCTTCTCTCCTCTATGATATGTCCTTTCCATAGGTGGGAGGATGTGATGTATTCTGGAGACTTTGGTCTCTTTCCTGTCTCCCCAGATTTATACTGCAGTGTTGAGGCAGCTTCTGTCACCCACACATTTCCTTGTGAAGGGGCCAGGCCTCTTCCCACATGGAATGCTTTCATTAAAGGGGCATCTACCTTTCTGCAGGCTTGCAGCCTTCCCTAGGGCAGGTGCAGGCGGGGGCACGGTGGGCAAGGTCCATGGCAACACAGACAGACTGTGGCAGTCCCTGATGCCACACCCCGGTAATGAGGGCCCAGGAATTGGGTTGGTCCTTTGAAGACATGTCTTGATGCTCTCCCCTGGCTGACCAATGACAAGAACCCAGAGTCCTACTTTAGCCAAATGACAAGTTTGGTCTCTTTTATGAGGAAAGGAACTCCTTATTGGAAACCAAATTACAAATTAATTACCAGCTTCCTCTGGGGCTGGGTGTAAACATCAACACTCCTACTCCCCCTGATGACTTTTTAGTGGGAGCCCCTTCACTCAAAGTGTATAAAAAGGCCTGGGCAGGATGGAGCCTGCAGATATCCAGGGAGCTGCAGGGGGGGAAGGACCTCCCTAGCATGACATCTAGTTGCTGTGTCACCAGCACCTCACCAGCCTCTCTCAAGAGCTCTTCACGACGTTCTTCCGTCTGTTCCAGTAACATGGGCAGCAGACCCGAGCTGTGCCTGGGTTATGTCTGCCAGCCCCTGCAGTGCATGCCCTCCGTCTGCATGCCTACCACCTACCGGCCAGCCAGCTGTCTCTCCAAGACCTACCTGTCCAGCTCCTGCCAACCCAGCAACCGCCGGCCAACCAGTTGCATCTCCAGCTCCATGGGTACCTATGGCCTCTTCTGCGAGGGCGCCTTCAACGGCAATGAGAAGGAGACCATGCAGGTCCTGAATGACCGCTTGGCCAACTACCTGGAGAAGGTGCGGCAGCTAGAAAGGGACAATGCAGAGCTGGAGGGCAAGATCCAAGATGTCTACCAGGCGCAGGTGCTGACCATGTGTCCCGACTACCAGTCCTACTTCCAGACCATTGAGGAGCTGCAGCAGAAGGTGAGGGCGGGTTGTGAATGGACTAGCTGGGAGAGGCATCCAGAAAAGCCAGTGCTCTAGATATGAATCTTATTAATGGTTCCAATTATGCTCAGGCAAAAGAGACTTCCCCAGGCATAGGATTGTCTCCTAACTTGGACAGTCAACCAGAGACCTTAATGCAGGAAGAGCCCTGCCATCAGGCGTATCATTGCATAGCTTTGGGAGGCCCCTTTTTCTCTTCCAGTCATCAGTTTCCTCATCTGTAGAGTGGGGAGAGTAATGGTCTAAAGGGGTGTTTAAGAGAATTCAGTAGACAACGCAGGTCAAGTGTTTGGCACAGCCTCTGTATCTGTTGAATTTTCAGTAAATGTCAGGGACTTGTCTACCAGACAGAATAGGGTTCTTACTTTACATATTGCTCATGGTGTCTATAATGTGCCATTAGGAAGATCTCAATTAACTTAAGACAATCTTCCACAGACACGCCTACAGGACAACCCAATGTAGACAATACCTCATTGAAACTCTCTTCCCAGGTGATTCTAAGTTGTGTTAGTAGATGTGGCAAGACTCAGTCCACTGTGAGTGGCACCATTCCCTAGGCAGGGGATACAGAACTGTGTAAGAGTGAAGAGAGAAAGCTGAGAACAAGCAAGCAGGCAGGCAAGCAGGGAGGCACGCAGGGAGGCAGGGAGGCAGGCAGGCAAGCAAGCACACATCCATGCATTTATTTCTCTCTGCTCTTGACTGTGGATGTGAAGTGACTAGTTGTTTGACTTTCCTCCAGTGATGAGCAATAACTGGAATTGTAAGTCAAATAAGTCCTTCTTCTAATGTTGCTTTTTGTCAGGGTATTTTATCACAGCAACAAAAATGAAGCTGGGACCCCTTCATTGTGCTCTTTTCCTTCTTTTCATCCCACACTGACCCACTCTGTGTGCCTTGGTTGGCAGGTTCTGTGCACCAAGGCAGAGAATGCCAGGATGATCGTACACATTGACAACGCCAAGTTGGCTGCGGATGACTTCAGGACCAAGTGAGTTTGTCAGGGGGCTGGGAGGTGGGGAGTCTGTTCCTCATATACTCTGGGATGGCTGTCTGTTGGTTTCATACAGGGTTAGATAGTGCCAGCATTTAAGAGCCTTCCTTGAGTTCTGTAAACAGTTCTACCCCCTGGTTGCTGACCTTGACCTTTCTGTAGGTATGAGACAGAGCTGGCCCTGAGACAGCTGGTGGAAGCAGACACCAATGGCCTACGCAGGGTCCTGGATGAGCTGACCCTGAATAAGGCTGATCTGGAGGCTCAAGTAGAGTCCCTGAAAGAGGAGCTTCTGTGCCTCAAGAGGAACCATGAAGAGGTGAGATGAGAAGTAAAGCTAAGGTGGGTCTGGGATGCAGCATGGAAACAGCATAGACTTTGGAGCTGGATAGACGTGGGTTGAAACGTGGTCCTAGGTGGACCTCACATTGTTTCTGTGACTTTATATGATCACATTTGCTTTCTGAGCCCCATCACCCACGAAACAGGGATGACTATCATGCAGGGTTATAGGGAGAATTTAATAACACCACATGGATCATGGATGTGACCCAGGCCCTGGGCACGAAACATCTGCCTCTTGGTAGGTGTTCAGAAATGCATCTCTTTCTTCTATACTTCCTGAACCAGGGTGACTGGCAAATTTCTCTAGCAGAGACAGTGTCTGTCTTTCTGGTGAGGGCCTCATTCCAGAGGGAGAGGGTTGCAGTGAGGCTGAGATGTTCCTATTCTGGAATGTACACGAGGTCTGTCCGCCTCTATCAGGCTGTCTACTGGGTGAGACCCCTCCCCTCTTCTGAGGGTTGGACTTTGGTGTTTTCCATCTTGTTCTATCCCCATCCTGGCCCACCCCTTGTTTCTTCTGTCTCTATGTAAGATACATAAGCTGAAATCATAGACACTGTTTTTTCCCCCTTTTCTCACAGGGCCCCGTGTGCTACAAGGACCATTTGCTCTTTGGGGCTTTGGTCTTCCTTCTCTGGGTTGACTCTCACACTTTTCACTAGGGATTTGAATGAACAAGTGTCTCTGGATTCTGGCTTCCTTAGGTTTAAATGTAAAATAACAATCAGTCATCATGCACTCACTGGATGCCCTAAGGTACCTGACTCATCCCACTTACACCAGACAGTTGGGAACTAGGCCAAGAAGTCACTAATTAGGTATTATCACATACTTGGGCAGCCTCAGTGAAAGCTTTCTCTCGCTGCAGGCCAGCCTGGGGAGGTGACTGTTCTCATTTGGACCTTGAACCGTGTAAAGTCAGGCTCTGTGGTTGGTAGCCTGATAAGGAAATGGGAGGGGGTGCATAGGTTCCCCCATTTTAGTCCAAATGGATCACACAAATTTCCCCTGAACTTGGCTTCTACCCAAGTGACAGGAAGTGTCACCAGGGATGTTCAACTGAAGCCGGAAGACCACTGAGGCTCTGCAGGGTAGGCTTCAGTCCCCGAAGCCCCGCCCTCCAGTGCTGAGCTCTTCAGCATCTCTTGTTACATTTTATGCATTTTCCAAACTTGCCAGGGGCCTCGTGTCTTTTCAGGAAGTGGGTGTCCTTCGACAACAACTTGGGGACCGCCTTAACATTGAGGTAGATGCTGCACCCCCTGTGGACCTGACCAGGATGCTGGAGGAGATGAGGTGTCAGTATGAGACCATGGTGGAGACCAACCACCGGGATGTGGAAGATTGGTTCAATATGCAGGTGGGCACATCTGTCCTAGGAGGTTGGGCTCTTCAATGTCCCAAGGAAGGGACTCCTAGTCTTCTCCTTTTCTTCACTACAGATGGAGGAGCTTAATAAGCAGGTGGCCACAAGCTCTGAGCAGCTTCAGAGCTACCAGTCAGACATCATTGATCTGAGACGAACGGTCAACACACTGGAGATTGAACTGCAGGCTCAGCACAGCCTGGTGAGTGCTGCTGGCAGGTACTCTTAGCTCAGGATCTGGAAAGTACTGGGTATGGGTTGTAGGCATATCAGGAGGGGTAGGAGGACAACCAGATTCAGCCACTGTGGATATACCCCCAGCTGGCTTTCTTGGAGGGAGGTTTCTCTCAGGAACCAGTTCCATGATCCATATTGGATGTCAAACATGATTTCCCCAACATGTCTGTTTTCTGCTTAGCCTATCCTTCCAATCCCCTCTCCTCAATGTCACTTGTAGGGATTAAATAATCCTGACACCTAGGATTTTTCTCTAGACCGATGGAACCAGTCTCTGGAGGCTTGGCTTGGGCCTGGGTAATTTTTAAGGGCTCTCATGTGAAAACCATCAGAAAGACAATGTCATATTCAAATACTCAATTGCTGGGCAGTGGTGGCGCATTTAATCCCAGCACTCAGGAGGCAGAGGCAGGCAGATCTCTGTGAGTTCGAGACCAGCCTAGTCTGCAGAGTGAGTTCCAGGACAACCAGAGTTACAACAGAGAAGCCCTGTCCTGGAAAAAAAAAAGAGAGAATACTCGGTTAACTTCCCTTTCAAACTGAGTAGTGTGTAGAAGGAATCAGGCACATAGGGACAGATTCAGGACTTGGGTTCAAACTCTGGTTCTACCACATACCTGATACTTGACCTCGAGTAGATGACTTGACCTTTTTCTAGACTTCTGTTTCCACAGTGGCTTAAAAGACAGGGGTCATTCCCAACACCAAAGACTTGGCTCTTCTCATTTCTTTCTGAACCAGGCCATGGAGAATGGCTGCCTCTTTATAGTTCTGTCTTTCCTTTGCCTTAGAGAGACTCTCTGGAAAACACACTGGGGGAGACAGAGGCCCGTTTCACCTCCCAGCTCTCCCAGATGCAATGCATGATCACCAACGTGGAGTCCCAGCTGGCTAACATCCGGTGTGACCTGGAGAGACAGAACCAGGAGTACAAGGTGTTGCTGGATGTCAAGGCTCGACTGGAGTGTGAGATCGACACGTACAGGGGCCTGCTGGAGAGCGAGGACAGCAAGTGAGTGCCTGGGGAGAGGTTTTGTATGGGGTCCACCAGGGTTGGGTAGGGCCTAGGAAGCGAGTCTGTCTACCTATACTCAAAGGGCATGAGCTTAGAGTCTGTCAATATTAAGGAGCCAGCAGAAAGCTGGCTTGCTCTAAAGGAAACCAGGCAATGATGTTGAGGCCACCATCCCACATCTGGCTCAGAGGACTCCATTGTTCCTCATTTACAGCTGATGAACACCTTTCAAATGCCTACTATGTGTCAGATATTGTGGAGGACACTGGGATAGACAATGAGAAAACATCTGTTTTCAGATTGTTCCATCTGTCAAGGCATAAGCAATCAGACTACTGAAGGTCATTCTGGGGGGAGGAGTTTTGGGGTCACTGTGAAAACAGGAGGTAGCTTAATGTGATTGAGCTCTGGTGGGCAGCAAGTCGGGAATGGTCAGCTGAAGCTCATTTGTGGACAGCTACAAAGGACACATTGGAAACTCAGAGGCCTTTGTTGTTTTGAGGGAATGGTAGAATCTTGGTAATCGCTCACCTCCCTACTGGCTGGTAAACACCAGGAATGCAGAGACAATAGGACACATTTGGCTGCCTGGACTTGGTACATGGCAGATGTTTGATAAATATTTCTTGTCTGAGTCAAAGAAAACTAAAAACTGCTGTTTGGGAAGATTATCCCAAGAGATACAAGAAGGACTGAGTGGGAGGGGAACCAGTCAGGACAGTGTTCAGGAGCAAAGTGGAGATCATGGAGGTATAACATAACAGGGACACCCCTGTTATGCAGGCAGGATCAGCAGGACCTGGTGGCTGTCCCACATAGAGTGCTGTGGACTTTGGGTGTGCTAATACCTGTTGGAGCAATTTCTTTCCTTTTTTCCCTTTTTTTTCCTTTCCTTTCTTTTCCTTTCTTTCTTTCTTTCTTTCTTTCTTTCTTTCTTTCTTTCTTTCTTTCTTTCTTTCTTTCTTTCTTTCTTTCTTTTCTTTTTTGAGACAGGGTTTCTCTGTTGTGACTCTGGCTGTCCTGGAACTTACTCTGTAGACCAAGCTAGTCTGGAACGCACAGAGATCGACCTGCCTCTGCCTCCTGAGTGCTGGGATTAAAAGCATGTGCCACCATCGCCCGATTTTTTGTTTTCCAATTTCTCTTTCACTACTCTTCGTGTGTGTGTGTGTGTGTGTGTGTGTGTGTATGTGTGTGTGTGTGTATGTGCACACATGCCTGCGTACATGTGCACAAGTCTCTATATATGAACGTGTACGTGTTACAGTGTATGTATGCAGTGTGTGTGTGTAGGTCAGAGGACAACCTCAGGTTTCCCATCTCCTTGAGACAAATCTCTTGCTCACCCCAGCATACACCAGTCTAGCTGACCCACAAGCTTCTGGGGATGGTCTTGACTCTGCCTTCCCTCTCGCCATAGGAATGCCAGGACTACAGACATGTGCTATTGTGTCTGATATTACATAGGTTCTGGGGATCCAACTCAGGTCTTTACATTTGTCTGATAAACTCCTCACTCATCAAGATGTCTCCCCAGCCCTTGTAGCAATTTCTTGTTCAACTTTCTTTTCTGTTACTCAGAATCTTATCCCATCACAGCAAGTGTTATAAACTCACATGTAGGTAAGGAGCAGGCTGTCAACATCCACACAGGATGTGGGGCCTGTAGGGACTGTGGAAGTCAGGGAGCTTGTGCTGTGCTCAAGGAGGGCAGTGCTGCACGTTTATGGCACGTTCCACCTCATGGCATGCAGATCTCATACTGCTGTCTTCCAGCCGCTTGGGGGAAAGCTGGGATTTGTATTCTTTCCAGTCTTTAAAAGTTTCCAACTTTAAAATATATTTAACAAATTGAATAAAAAAGGTGCCAGCTGCATTCAATACATTTAAGACTGAGTGTGGCCTTCAGGCTACACATTGGGCCACTGAGCTGTTTGGTCTCTGCCCAGTGTCCAGTGTGTTGCTTCTGGTTTTGTATCCCAGCCTGTCCGTCTCTGAGATCATCCGTTTCCTTTTGCCGTGTACTAATTCCACCGCATTTTATTATTTCTTCTTATTCAACACGTTCTTATGAAGTGCCTGCTCTATGCCGGGTACACAGAGGGCATACGTGCATAGCTCTGGACCTCACTCTCTGTTAGGGGAGACAGACCATAAAGATATGGGTATCTTTGGATAGCTACCACCATAGCTATATGGTGCCACTGGGGGATTTAACACTGAGATATGGGAGGGTTCAGGGGTGATGTGACAATTGAGTTGAACTTCCACAGAAGAGGGGGAGTTGTTGAGTGGTTATGGGAGAGAGTTCTAGAAAGAGGAGACATGTGTCCCATGGTCTGATCTGGACAGCTCACTGAGAAACTGGCAGAAGCTAGAGTATAGGCAATGTCAGAGATGCGAGGAGAGGTAGGAGTAGACACACACATCCTGTTAAAGAGGCCGATCCTTGTCTCAAGCTCAAGCGGGAGCCACCGAAAGTCTTAGGTAGGGGAGGGCATGATTAGGTTGCTGCCTACTGGAGATCCCTCTGGTCACCAATCTACTGGGGCCTAGAAGGAGGGGCAACAGTGGATTTGGGGGTAGGCCTCAGTTGGGAGGCCACGGAGGTAGCCCAGGCAAAGATGAGGGAGAATGGGAGAAGGAAAGCCAGGTGGAGGAGATGTGCGATGGAGCCATTGGAGCGGTGCCCGAAGGTGGGATTGACAGGTCTGCTTTGAGTTGGGCCCTTCCACTAATCCTTCCACGCTGTGACTTTTTCTCCCAGGCTACCCTGTAACCCTTGCTCCACTCCCTCCTGCCAGCCGTGTGCACCCTCCCCTGGGGTGTCCCGCTCTGTCTGTGTGCCCCACACTGTCTGTGTGCCTTGTTCACCCTGCCTTCAGAGCCGCTACTGAAGCCTCTGAACATCTCTCGGCGTGTGGATCCTGGAGGGGCCTGAGTGCTGCGTCCCAGGGGCTCCTCACACCAAGCCTGACCGCAGTTCTGAGACCGTGAAGAGAGTGGTGCCAGCTTAGAGGGCCCTGAAGAGAGACAGGGAGTGGACACCAGCAGCATGTTCTGATCCTACAGGGGCTGCCCTTGCCTTCATTGCTTCAGGGTTGTCTCCTCCATTTCCATGGGCAGAAGGTTCTCTTTGGTGATGTTTCTGGGTGTCTACACTTTCTCAGAGTGCATGTGTGTTCAGTTAAACTGCAAATAAAACTTAACGGCCCTGCAAATTGCTATTTCTTTGTCTCTCATGACGATGCATCTGAGTCAACTCCATTCATTTGGGTTCAAGAAGAGAGTGCCCGTATTTTGTTTCCTTATGCCTCTTTCTTTTAAAATTATCTGTTATTTTTATTTCATGCATGTGAGTGTTTTGCCTGCCTTGTATGTACGCGCACCACGAGTATGCCTTGTGCCTGTGGGGGCCAGAAGAGTGTGATGGTCTCCCATGAAACTAGAGTTTCAGATGGTCGTGAGCTGCCACATGGGTGCTGGAAACCTAACTCAGGTCCCCTAGAAGAACAGCAAGTGCTCTCAACCCCCAAGCCATCTCCCCAGCTCTTTTCTGGCCCTTCTTGTTTCCATGGACTCCAGGTGGATTCACTAAAAAAAGGCTTGCTTGCCATAAATCTGTTTAAACTAGGAACTCACTCCAGAGGCAATTAATAAAAGAAGAAAGAGAGGAGGGAAGTAGACAGCCATGCCAGAAATCAGGGCCAAACAACTGCAATTGAGAATAATTCCCTAATAAACCTTCCCCCTTGTCCCACCTAGCTGGCACAATGTGATGATTTATCCAATAGGTCTGCAGGGAGTGCTTCTGGGTGTAGGGTCCGTGTTAGAGACTGGCTAAACCAAATGATAGTCTCCAGACATTGCTAGCTTTGCCTCACCCAGCCCTGGGAAAAACAAAATCTATAAACAAAATGCATTATTTCCTTTACTTTTTAATGCAGAAACCAGAGGGTTTAAAAGATTGGCCCCAAATCACACAATTACTAAGAGATGCTTGATTAATTCACATTTAAAGTCTTCAGTGTTTGCAAACTCCAGTTGGGTGTGGAATATACCAGAAAAAATGCAAGCGCTCCTCACCATCTAGAGAAACAGTTCTCAACCTGTGGCTTGGGACCCCCTTTGGAGGTCGAACGACCCTCTCACAGTGTCGCCTAAGACCGTCTGCATATCAGATATTTACATTATGATTCTTAACAGTAGCAAAATTATAGTTATTAAGTAGCAACAAAAATAATTTGATGGTTCGGGGTCACCACAACACGAGGAACTGTATTGAAGGGTCACAGCACTAGGAAGGTTGAGAACCGCCGACCTAGACGTTTATAATGAGAGGGACAGGGCTAAGATCAGAGCATATGAAGCTCCACTCCTTCAGTAAGGACCAAGCAGTCACAGTATCAGTAGCATGATTGCTACCTTGCTTCCTTTTTGGCTCTACTGGCTATTGCATGTTGGGTCTCATGCATCTTAGGCAAATGCTCCATACCTGAGCTGTACACGTTGCCGGCTCTCTTTGAAAAAAATCTTTTAGCAAATTCTCACTAAATTGCTCAGCATGGCCTTGAACCTGCCATCCTCCTACTTTAGCCTCCTTGGTAGCTGAGATTACAGGCTTGTACTGGCATCACAAGGTCCTGTGCTACCTACCTACCTTTTATGGAGCATTTACTATACATTCATCTGTCCTGATTTACTGAGCATCTTATGAAAATGAACAAATGCAGTTCCCATGGCAACCTCATGAGATATTGGTATTGTGTTTATTTTAGACATAGGAAATCAGGGCACAGAGAAAGAACAGATCTATTGTCTAGGATTATATCCAAGGAAAAAGCTTCGGACCCCAGCTTAGCTGTATGACATCATTGTTTTAAGTACCATGCAAATTCCTACCCAGAAGAAACAAACACTGGCAATGATTGGAGGGAGTAGGTTGGGAGTTGGGAGAAGCCTTTTTGGGGATACCAAAAGGCTCCTTGTAGACAGACATTGGAGATGAGTTGGGGAGGTTGAACAGGATCTTTAGAGCATAGTTTTGAGTGTGGGATCTTTAAGGAGGCAGTGGTCACATTTGGAAGCCCTGATAGATGGAGCAGTAGGTTCCTGGGTGAACAGTTGATAGAAGTGAAACTCAAAGGGAGGAGGACATGGGGCTGTGGAGGGCCTTGGGTGTCCACAGAGAACCTGGCTTCTCTCCCAAAGACAGTGGGAGGCCTGCAGCAGGCTTTGGCCCAACGATGACATGACTGGAGTGGTATCTTAGAGCATTTCACCAAAGAGCATAGATAGGACGGCAGAGGCAGGCCATACACCAACTGTCTATGGAGGAACTAACAGGGTCTTCAGCAAGACAATCAAGGCACCCTGGGAAAAAAGAAGGGCTCAATACATGAGACTCTTGGTTCACTTGGCAGTGAACTGGCCATGGCAGGTAAAGAAGAAAGAGCCGAGATCTCACTCTTGGAACACACAGTTCCTTCTTAATGAGCCGAGTGAGGTTTTTATTAAGTATCTGTTCTGGCCCTGCCAAGAAATCATGAAACGTGGACTGGCTCCCACAGCTGCCTCGGGGCTCTCCAGACATGATCTTGCATGCTTGCCTGGCAGACAAAGCTATTAGTCTGACAGCAGAGACACAAATCCAGTGCTGGGCTAGCTGTGGGTCCTGGTTTTAATGTGCTGTGGTGCTGAGGGAGAGGGGTGTCTGTTGAGTTGGATTTCTCACGGGCTGCACACAAATCAGCAATCTTTTCTCTGTAACTTTCTTATACTGTGCTTAGCTTGAGACACTTAGAGTGTACCAAAGCTTTGATTCTAGAATCCTGACCTGTTTTGTCCATTTTGCTAGCCAGACATGCTTATTTAGTCTTTAATTAGGCAAATTTAAATAAATTGGGTGAGAAATTGGCCTCTCTGTTGTAGTAGCCTCACGTGGCTGGGTGTGCCTTGTCCTAAGCTCTACTGATCAGGACAGTGCTGAAGTTGAATGTTCTCACAACCACAGAAGGTGTTTTTTAAGTTGTCCCAGGCTGCTAGATCAGAAGGAGCCTTCCAGGCCATAGGGCCCAGCCACTGCTATTTCACAGATGAGCAGTCTGAGACCCAGAGGGAAGGAAAGATCTGTTCACAGACATACAAACACCAGGACAGAATGGAAGCCAAGGGACTATAGGCCAAGCCCAGCATGTCTCTAAGCTCTTTATGATTTCTCCAGCACCCGAGGCTTATTATTATTTCAGAGTAATAAATAGCTCTGCTTTGTTGTCCTTTGGTTCCCTAAGAATGGAGATATTTTTCTCCAAGATGCTGAAACTTCCCTGGAAATATCATTTTCTTAAAAGAAGAAAAGAAAGAAAGAAAGGAAGGAAGGAAGAAAGGAAGAAAGGAAGAAAGGAATTAGAGACCATGCCTTTCAGATCTTTGTGCATTTGGTTCAGGGTGAGCACATCCCTTAGGTTGAAGCTGAGATGAGCAGGAACAATTGTATAGGAGTCCTAGGTAGACCAGGAGTCCCAGACTTCTATACCCTTTGGGGTCTTCTGCAGACTCCCCCCACCCCAGCATACATTGTCTAATCTAAGCAGGCCTTGACTTCATACCTGTGCCATTGCAGCTCGCCAAGACTAGTGTGACACCCAGATGCCCATTAAAGCTTTAAAAAAATACAAAGCCAAGCCCCACAGACCAGGGCCTAGAATGTGCTTCCTGCTGTAACCAGCACCCTCCATGTCTGGGTGGTACCTCCAAAATGAATGTAATCCTGCCTCACCTGCTTCTCTTATGGACGTGTCACGAAGCCATGGGCACGGGCTTCTGGAAATACTGATGCTCCTCTAGCACCAGGACCTCCTGGCGTGGTCCTCACGGGGGTTTCTCAGGGGAACTCTGTAGGAGACCACCCCCCCTAATAATTCAGGCAGGCTGACAAAAGGAGCTCCGTGCCCCGTAAATTGGCCCCTCTGCAATTTCCTTGTTCCTTCTGCTTGCTTCAGTGCTTAAGAAATTAATGATCTTCTGCTTGCTTCAGTGCTTGAGAAATTAGTACCTTTCATAGTATTATGAATTAGACAATTAAAGGACATTCTGATAAGAACCACACAATGTACCAAGATCATTTCACTCCGTGCCCTCAGGTTCACCCCACTGCAACTGCTTCTTTGTCCCTGCCCTTTAAAAACCCCTGTAAAACGTTCAATAAACAAAGCCTAGACAATTTGCTTGGCCTCTGTCTTTCTCTCCTCGTCCCATCTCTTTCAGGTTTGGAGGGTCCTCCTCGAGACCCACTAATTACTGGCCCCGCGGGTCGGGGCAGAACTCTATCCTCATGGCAAAGCCTTTGAGCTCCATTAACCCTGGTTTATAGGAATGAAAATCAGTTATGTTTGGTATTTGGGAGAAATTGCCATAGGTGTTTGAGGCCTTCCTGGAGTGGGGTTGGAGGAAGAAAGGGTGCGATTTTTCAAAGACACAATATTCCTCAAGGTCTGGATCTGGCAGTCAGTATCCTAGAGAAAAGTCTGTCTCCTGGGAGTGAGGGCCTGTTGACAGCATTGCCCATCTTGTCCGAGGGTGGCACTTCATGACAGAGAGATCAAGAGTTGGACTCGATGTTTAGGAGATGGTTTGTGGACCCTGGATTGTATTGAGTGAGATTTTCTCTCTCTTCTATATCATCAGAACTTTTTATAATTTGATAAAATGACATATTTCTATGTTATAACTGGGAAACTTTTAATAGTAAAATAATTCTCTTGCTAGACATGGTGGCACGGACCTATAGAACCAGAACTTGAGAGACAGACAGCAGGATTGTGTATTGAAGGCTGGCTTGCCTCAAAGCAACATCAACAACAAACAATTTTCCTAGGGAGCTTTGTAAATTTTAATATTCCAAGGCAATCATTCCAATTGGTTAATGAGAAGGTTCTTTATATCATTTGATATCTGTCTTTTTTTAAACAATCACGTAAGATAACTATCTTCCTTAGCTGTAATGAGTAAGTTCATATACAATAAACATCTTGGCACAGTGGAGGAGATCGGCGGCTTTGGCTCAGGAACCCTGGCCTAGAATACCAATCCTGCCACTCACGAGCTGTGTGGATTTTTGTAACTCTCCCAGTCTCTGCATCTCAGCCTCCAGGCTAGCCATACCTGCTTTTCAGAGTTGTTGGGATATGAAGCTGATGACGATACTCATGCTCAGCAAGGTGGTTAAAGGCGATCTAGGCAACCAAGGCAACCGAATTCCCTTCTTCTAACCCCCCCGCCCCGCCCCCTGACAATGGCAGCTGGTTCACCTTTTGAAGCCACTCTGAAACCCAGGCTTCAGAACCAGCAGCATCCGTCCATGGAAAGCCTTGCATCACTTCAGAACATCCAGATGTCCTATCGGTCTTGTCTAAGTGTCCAGGCAGAGTGGAGGCCCCAGTCTTTCAGCTTGGTGTCCCATTCTGGAATCTGGCTGGGTGATGACCAAGTGTCCAGGCTCTGCCTGGGCCTTCTGGCACAACATGAGACTGAAGGTCTCCATGTGCTCTGAGGGATCAATTTTTCACCCTTATTAACAATGGGCCACAGAGGAGAGTGCATTCTCAAAGGCTGCTGATGTGGGTTCTGGCTAATGAAGTTTTCTGGGAACAGAACATAGCCTTCAATTCAATACTGCCGGTGTCAGCTCTGTGCCACGATGGTGGAGTTGAGTTGCTGCAGGGCTGAGAATGTATGGTGTGCTGCCTGGCTCTTTAGCAGGAAATATTGGTTCATTATAGCATTGTGGAAACAATATGTTGGAGTTAGGAGTCCAGAGAACAGCCCAGGCTCTGTCACTAACATGCTCTACGCCCCTGAGGAACTTACAGCTCTTTGTTGGGTTCTGAAACAGGAGTGGATGTAATGGTTAATCTCAATGATTCAGTTTGATGGGATTTAGAATCACCTAGGAGACATACCCCGGGAGGCATCTGCGAGTGCTTTTCCATAGAGGTTTAATTAAGACCCATCCTGAATTTGGACAGCACTGTACTATGGGCTGGAGTCAGTCCCAGACCGAATAAAAGGGAGAAAATGAGCTGAGGAGCAGCATTCAGCTCTCGGTGTTTCCTGACTACCAATGTAATGTGATCAGTCATCTCAAGGTCTGGCTGCCATGCCTTCCCTCGTGATGAACTGCACCCTTGAACTGTGAGCCAAAATACACCTTTCTTTTCTTCAGTTGTTATTGTCTGGGGCTTGGTTACAGCAATGAGAAAAATACCTGCTACAGTGGCTGAATGGATTCTCTAACCTTATTGTGCGGACTCCTTAGGGCTTCTGTCCCTGAGACCAGAGGCCCCTGTGCTGGGCCAGCAGAGTTCCCACTGCATCTTGTGGAATGCCACTAGACACTAGAAGTGACTCGAAGAACACAGCCGAACTTCCCCAATAAGAAGCATCTTTAAGGAGATCATTTGACACCTTGAGTAAGAGAAGGCAGTCACAGAGAATTCAAAGGCAGATACCCTCTCTTTTATCAGCGAGGGAGCTATTTATAGGTCCTGAAGAGTTGTTCTGAATATGCAGTGTTGAGGCATAACAGCTTGTGTATTGCACCAGTTCACACAGTGGGTGAACGGAAGCTTTGAGCATAAAAACGCTGTCATATCTGGGCATTTGATGCTTGTAACCCATTTGCAAAACACTTTTCTAGGTTCATGGCTCTAGATGTCTTAAGAATCCCTCCTCTGTGCAGAATTCTTTCAAGGTTCTCCACTCCAGGAAGACTGGGGCAAGCAGCCACCCTGGAACTCTGCGTGATGGTTTTTCAACACTCAGCACCAGCGTTTCAAAGACAGAGACTGATTAAATAACCCTTGCCTCAAACCTGTGGACCAGTGGTTTCCAACCTCCCTAATGCTTCGACCCTTTAATACAGTTCCTTACGTTGTGGTGACCTCCAACCATGGAATTGTTTTTGTTGCTACTCTGTGACTATAATCATGAATCATACTGTAAATACCTGATGGTGTGCGGATAGTCTTCTGCTGCCCCTGTGAAAGGGTCATTCAATCCTCCAAAAGGTCATGACCCAAAGGTTGAGAACCGCTGCTGTGGACTCCCTCGGTTAAAGCTGATATCTCAGTGTCTGGTTAGAGAAGAACAAAGAGAGAAGATTGCTGAGCAGAAGCGGTTGGCTGCTCACCTGCCTCGGCTATAGAAGGTCCAGAGTGTGTCAGCCCCGTGCCAGCTGGTAGAGGTTCACATAAGCAGCTGGCCCAGGTGCTGGAGGTTGAGTCTGTTTCCC
This sequence comes from Cricetomys ansorgei, assembly GCA_026225945.1. Taxonomy (NCBI): domain Eukaryota; kingdom Metazoa; phylum Chordata; class Mammalia; order Rodentia; family Nesomyidae; genus Cricetomys; species Cricetomys ansorgei. The sequence goes on from JAMJFZ010001881.1 coordinate 14,196,348, forward strand.
ATGAGCAGGAGGCTCAGCAGGGGTCTCTGGGGGAGTAACTCTGTGCTTAGAAAGACCTGTGAGAAGGGCTAAGCTGTTAGGAAATGGCAGAAAGCCTATTGAGGTTGACAAGAAAAAGCAATAGGCCTTCTTTGGTTTGTGCTTGAGAGCTGTCCTCAACAGGCAGAGCCGCTTAACCATCAGCTGCCCTTGTCCCAACTCCCAAATAAAGGCCTTCTTGGGAAAGCAAGGGTGGTGAAGGCTACACAGGTATCTAGGCCAGTTCTTCTGCTTAGCAGTATGTCGGAACAGGTGGATAAGAGACTCAGGGAGGTATACCAACTGCCCTCCACCAAGTGCTGGTCAGGGCTGTTGGTGTTTCCCACTTTGTCATAGGTACCCAGCTGTAGCAGTGCAGACATGGCTCCCTAGAGAGTCCGCTCTCTTTCTGCACTTTCGTTTTCATTTGCTCTTTAGCCACGGACCCAGCAGAGGAACAGAGAGAGGGGGAAGCTGGCACACAGGTGCCCGGGACATCTATTGATTCGTTGGGGATGTGACGTTCCCTTGCTGATTTCCTGCCATGTTATGAAGCTTACCTTAATTAAAAAGAAATTTCTCTGTGTGTGTGTGTGTGTGTGTGTTGGAAATAGATAGATAGATAGATAGATAGATAGATAGATAGATAGATAGATAGAGACAGTCAGAGACAAACAGAGACAGAGAGGCACTGAAGTGATACTGAATGGAGAGAAGAATTTTCAGCCGAAATTTGGGTCTCAACATATATGTATGTATACGCCCTGGGTTTCAATATTCAACATGTAATTCTCATTTGAGTTGCGCTCACAGGAGGTCATGGGATGTCTTCTTTAATGGCACAAAGCCCTAATTTAGCCTGTTTAGCCTAATTTAGCAATGCAGAATGGATGTTCTATGACCAGAGAAGGGAAAAACAACCAGTCTTTCCTGCCCGTCACCAGGCCTTGGGATCTGTGCTAGTTTCCAGGCACCTCTCATGTAACACTGGTCAAGAGCAATAGAGTACCCCAGTTCCCCGTCACTGGGTGAAGAGTGGTGCTTCAGGGGACTTAGTGAGAACCAGTAAAAAGGGTTCTATAGCTTTTGAATCTGGCAGAAGTGGCCTACAGACTGCTTATGAGTCTGCCAGGTCTAAACTATCTCTTGGTTCTAGGATAGCGGTTCTCAATCTGTGGGTCGTGACCTCTTTGTGGGGGTGTTGAACAACCCTTTCACAGGGGTCGCCTAAGACCATCTGCATATCAGATATTTACATTATGATTCATAAAAGTAAAAAATTACAGTTATGAAGTATCGTTGAAAATAATTTTATGGTTTTACAATTCGCAACAGTAGCAAAATTACAGTTATGAAGTAGCAACGAAAACAATTGTGTGCTTGGGGGGGTGACCACAACATGAGGAACTGTATTAAAGGGTTACAGAATTAGGAAACTTGGAAGCCATTGTTCTAGGAGAATGTGATCTTGTCAGAGAACTTCTTTTCCCAGTTCCTACTCTCTTCTGCATGCAGGGTGCCATATTTCCCCCTCCCCCCAAGGTTTTGGGAACTCTGCCCTTCCTTGATGGGAACTAGCTTCCTCCATGTCAGCACCAAAGAAGACGTAAGGTGAAATCTGCTTCCACCCTCTCTGAGAATGATTGACATGCTCCAGGACTCTCTACGTACCACAGGTGTGTGGCCCTGCCCACCCAGACCTCAATCATTCATCCAAATCAACACTCTAATCCTCTCATTCATGTAGAAGATATCCACCCCACAGCAAGGGGGCCAATTCTTTGCTGAGCCCCAATGTCCGGGCTCTGGGCCAGACTTCTCAAGGGTATGGGGAGGACCTTGTGAGCAAACACATTACTAATTCTTCTGTGGAGTATTGCTGTTTATACCAGTGGGATAAACGGGCAGTGTCTAGAGGCAAGTGGGTAACGGGAAACTTGGTTTTCAGAATTGTAGGGGAGGCCTCACGGGCTTCTGCTGTTCAATGAAAAGCAGTTCCATTAGCAAATCTCACTCTGTGAGATGTAGATTCTCCCCAGTCACTCCCAAGGCTGATTTTATGATCTTCATTTGCCACAAGGGGAAAGGAGAGTTCTGTGGCTTAACTAAAACCTGCCAAAGAGTTGTTCTCCACTCCAGGTCTTTTCCCAGTTCCTCAGCCTTCCAAGCCAGTCCTTCTCAGCTTCCACTGAAGTCAGAACCATCTGGAAAACTGATATCTGGATTTTACTTGCAAGGATACTTGTGCTGTTGGCCTGAATGTGGCTGGGATCAGGTTTTCTAGAAGTTGCCCCTGGTAGTCACTAGCTTGGAAGATGTTTGCACTGGATTTTAGCAGAGAGACAGTATGTTTTGTTGTAGACGTTTTTCACTCTGTATTCACAACTGCTCCCCATCCTCAGAGAAGTGATTATCGAATCTGAGCACTAGACAGAAGTTTCTGGAACACTTGTGCAAACCCTGTGTTTGTCCCAACCTGATACAGTATATGTCCATGTTAAGGCCTGAGAATTTTTTTTTTATTTTCCGCGATAGGGTTTTTCTGTTGTAACTCTGGCTGTCCTGGAACCCATTCTCTAGACCAGGCTGGCCTTGAACTCACAGAGATCCAGCTGCCTCTGCCTCCTGAGACCTGGAATTAAAGACATGCACCGCCAGCACCCTGCTGAGAATGTGTATTTTTAACAAGTACCCAGATGATGTTGATGCTAATATCTGGGAAACTGAGCATTGAGAACCACTGCCCTGGAAGATGACAAAGTCTGTTGAGAGAAGCATCCAGACACAGGCTTCTCCAGTAAAGTGCAAAACCGGACCGACATCAGTATTGTGTTTTCAGTCTGTGTTGGCTTCTTCCTTCTAATGCTTGTTAGTGACCTCACATGGATCCATATTTTTTGGGTCCTAGTGGTAGTATTAGAAAGAGTAGGGATGGCTCAGGAGGGAAGTGGACATCACTGGAGGAGAAGGGCTGTTTCCAATGATGCACAAGCCAGCCAGCAGTCTTCACCCTTTCTAGGGCCTAACTTAGAACCGCAGTTCAGCTGGGACCTGGGGGCTGTAAGGAGGGCATCTCAGTGACTGGTGAGAGGCTGATGTTGTGTAAGGGCTGCATCGCGACCACCTCCTCCTGTCTTCTTTCTAAGGGCAGATCTTTAGCATACATTAGTTGTTGTGAGTTATAGAATTTATAACTTAAACGGATGGATAAGACATCCCCTGTCACAAATCTGGATTTGGGAAGTAGGGTCAGATGGAATGTGGGGACCAGCTCTTATTGATTCGCATCAGCTGATTTTATCTATTACTTTCCAGCTCCTCGTTCAGAAGCACGTTGTTGGTTTGGCTATTGTGGGGTATTTACACCACAGAAAATGGCACACACAACACATCTGGGCGGCACATTCTCTTTCTGGAGATTTAACTCACAAGCACATCCCTGTTTGGGTATTTATTTTTCACACTGCTTAAGAGGCTTTCTCCAGCAGCAGATGGGAGTGGTTGCAGGGAGACCCACAAGCAAACATGTGGAGAGAGAGAATCTGAAGTGGAGGTCTCCATCAGATCCCTCCCCTCGGAGCATGGGAAACCCTGCAGAAATGGGGGAGGAAAGATTGTAGGAGTCAGAGGGATGGAGGGCACCAGGAGAACACGGCCCATTGAACCAACTAAGCAGGGTACATACAGGCCCCCAGAGACTGAAATGGCAAGCATGGAGCCTGCGTGAGTCTGCACTAGGCCCTGTGTATACATGCTATGGTTTTTGGCTTGGTGTTTTTGAGGGACTCCTAACTTGGGAGTGGGTGTGTCTCTGACTCTTCTGCCTGCTCTAGGGTCTCTTTTCCTCCTATCAGGTTTCCTTGTTCAGCTTCATTATGAGGGCTTTTGTCTTATTTTACTGTGTTTTGTTTTATCATGTTCGATTATTACCTCATGGAGGCCTGCTCGTTTCTGAAAGGAAATGGAGGCGGAGTGTATCTGGGGGAAGAGATGGGATGGGGGTGGGGCTGGCAGGGGTGGAGGGAGGGGAAACTGGTCAGAACACATTGTATGAGAGAAGAATCTATTTTCAATAACAAATAAAAAAGAACGAAACAATGTGTGACTTGGCTTCATTGTCTTAACATGCAAATGCTTTTTTTTGGCCACATAATATTTCTTACCAATGTATTAAACACACATTGGTGGAACATCTACCCTGCAGCCAGGCTCTGGGGAAAGGGACATGAGCAGGGAAGTGGTGGGGAGAATGGAACCACAGTTCCTAATGGTGGGAGGAGTATACCATCAGAGAAAGAGAGAGAGAGAGAGAGAAAGAGAGAGAGAGAGAGAGAGATCTGCGAGCTCATCTTCCTGTGGACACCTAAGGCTCCAGGATATTTAATCATCATTTGTAACGAGCAGGGTAAAGCAGAGTTTTCGGTATGATCATATTTCCCATCATGAAGATCGTGAATTATGCAGAAGTTTCTTTTCACTCTTGCTGAAATGGAACTCTATATTACCCTCCCTTCTTAGAGTTTTAAATACAAGGATGTTTCAATTTTCCCAATCCATCTTCTGAAATCTCTTCTAACCATCTATCTCCCTTCAGAGTGAAATGAGTTCCACAAGCCTCTCCCCAGTGGATGAATTGCAGATTAGCCAAGGATGCCCCTGGGAGCAACTCTGAAGCCCATAGCACCCTTTGGTGAGCCCCTGGGCCCTCTACCTGGGTGTAGGATTGAACTCATGATTACCCTAATTTACATCTTGTTAACAAAATACGACAGGACCTGTTTTCTCATACTTCTGCCAGCGCCGTGTGCTGTCATCCTACTTCAAAACAACAGATAAAGAAAACAATATCTCTTTATTCTTTAGCTTGTATTTATTATGTATAAATGAGCATATATTAAAATACAGATCAAGTCTTATTAAACTTGGACAAAAAGGGTGGTGTTTTTATTTGGCAAAACTTGAAGAGTTGGCTGCCGCTGCATTGATTTGCTTAGCCTAGTCTGTGAAGTCTCTGCGGTTTCCTTGACCTATGATCTCTCTGGGGTATTTCCTAACACCTAGGAGACACGGCAGGACTAGCTCTCTGAAGTAGTTGCATCTACTGCAATGCATGATGGGTGATGTTCTCTACAGGACACCATTTCCAGTGTCTTGCAGCAGCAGGAGCCATGATAAAAAAATGTAAGTTGTAAAGTAGCCAATCTCTCCAGGAGCTAGTTTGCAACTCCACACTTTTCCGTCCTACTGGTTAAGATATACAGCACTATAGTTTTTGTTTTTGTCTTTATTTTTTTCAGACACGGTCTTACTAAGTAGCCTAGGTTGTTCTCGAACTCACTATGCAGTCCTACTGGCCTTGAACTTGTAGCTCTCTTCCTGCCTCAGCCTCACTATACCTAGTTACAGCATGCTCTTTGAAAATAGCACCCCAAGGTTCCAGACCCCCCACTGCAGTCTCCAGTAGACTTGTGCCTGCAATGATCAGTGGTGACTGTCAATGTGTTAGGATCTGGACTGACCAGGCACACCTCTGAGGGGTTGTCTTGATCAGGTTAACCTCTGAGCCTGCCTGTGGGAGACCATCATGATTAGGTCATTTGAGGTAGTATGACCCACCCTCAAGGTGAGTTGCATCTTTCCCTGGGCTTGGGTCCCGGACTGCATAAAAAGAAGAAAGTTTACTGGCATAGAGATTCATTGCTCTCTGCTATCTGACCTCAGATGACATGACCCACGCCTCAGGCTCCCGCCATCAGGACTTCCTCAACAAGATGGACTGTACCCTTGAACCGTGAGCCAGAATGAACCCTTTCACCCTTGAGTTGCTTTTGTCAGGGTCTCTTTTTGTCTTTTTTTTTTAAATCACAGAAACTGGAAAAGTAACTGAGACACTGCCTCCAGAGTCCGCTTTGTCTAAAGTCAGGTACCATCGGAAAGCTTTGTGGACAGTGTGAGGAGGGGCTTCTAGCTCCCTTCTTTTGTGCTCCAGCCTCATCCCTCTTGCCACAGAACTTGGCCCATATTTGGTCATTGGGGTCACAGCGACTCTTTGTGAAGGGTTAGGAAGAAAGTCAGTTTTAGATTTGTTGAGTCTTAGTCTAAGAGACTGTCAGTACAGGGATTTGTCCTTCCTGCTTCATTACTGACCAATAGGAATGCATGTTTTCATGTGGCGTATCAATAGACAGGTGACTACCCAATCACGGTGGAAGCATCTGATAGTCAAGATTTTTCTTCTCTAAATTTTAATATAAAATTTGAACTTCTTATTGAGAATAATATCTAATATCAGAAACTCAAGTGGCTTCTAATATTCATCAACATTCTTTAATGAAGAGAGAGACTAGGGTGGTAAATCTAATACCCAAGTAACAAGACCATGGTAGAATAGGTAGATAGTTAAGACAATGAAACATTTTGTCCAATGCCAAGCTGTGATGGGATACAAGAGGGCTGAAAGTTTTAATCAGTGACTTGACCTTCTCAGTTGGTATCAAGTTCTTGAGCAACCCCAACCCAGCCCTGTAATTTCCTCCTGCATTAGCTCATCCCACCCTATGGGTAGCCTCAAGATGCTTGGATCAAGAACTGTTTTCATATCCTCTACTGATGCTGGCTTTGTTTCTGGACCTCTTGACCACCCCAGCACATACAGATGGAGATTTTATGAGTTCAGCCCCTGTAGGCAGATCCAACTTCTATCTGCCCCATAGCTGCCATATGGCTTGTTTGTTGCTAGAGACCTATAACATTGCAAAAAGTATCTGAGTCTGTGAGATTATGCTGAAACAACTCTTTCCAGGCTATGAGAAGGGAACCATGGAATCCATGAAAGATGCCTGTGTAGCTACACAGTGTTGTAGAAGTTTATGTTTAGTTGTGCTTAAAATAATTGTTTGTGCACACTGTTGGAAAAAGGGATGCATAGGCCTTGGCATTTTGTCTGGCCTGCAGGTGTTGGATTTCTGTGGGGGATGTTTGATTGCCTATGATCTGCACCTGGGGAGTTCTGAAAGAATAAAAGCTTATGAGCTGAGACGCTCAGGGTTCCTCTGTGAGTCTGGCACTGGCCATGACGGTGGGTCCTTTTGCTGAGGTCTGACAGGGCTTCTACGTATGAAAATGCCTCAGTATCTTTCTTGCTAAGCCACCCCAGCAGCAGATTACAACTACAAATGGTGTCTACCATGTGGGGCTGACATCACTCTAGCTAATCCAACCTGGAGAAAAGGAAGAAGAGAAAGAAACTCCAGACCTCACAAAATCCAGGAAAGTATGCTCAGGGAAGTTCTTAGAGGACAGAGATTATATATTTGCAAAAACGTGAGGAAGGCTCCTGAAGGAAGAGGGGAGTGAGGAAGGAAATAAGCCTCCATGAAGAGAAATGTGTGAAAATTAAGTGAGAAAGAGGGCTCAGAAGAGAATCTTTAGAGAAAAACATTTTCATGGTAAAAACAAAAAATTCAGCTGGGAGCAGGAAAGAAGCAAGGCTTCAATGGCTTTTCCTGATCATGGAGCTGACTCTCCCTTCTGCTGCTGGCAGCAGCCTGGGCTTGGGAAATGGAAACCAGAGCGTGCTGTTGTATAAACTGAGTTTGTTGATGGCTTTTTGTGCGTGTGAAGACCAAGCAGGTCTTGTGTTTGAGGTCTATGAAGAAGGGTGTATGTTTCCCCATAGCGGTGGTGAGATAAAACACCAAACCACCAGAATGTTTCAACAGGTGATTCTTCCCATTGACCCAGGAACTCTGCTGTTGTGGAAGAAGCTGCTGCTTAGAGCCAAAATGCCTTAGTTAAACTGAATGTTTTTTTTTTTTTCTGCAAACCTGTATACAAGAGGTCCTGATAAGACACGTCTACTGTGGTGATGATGAGAACTCCATCCATGAGGGGACCCTTACTGCAGACAAAGTGACCAATTATTTTTTTCCAGCAAACCAGACTCTATCTTAAAACCTGGAAAGTGTTTCCTAAGAGTCAGCACACAGAAACTGTCCTCCAGAACTAGCTGAGGTTGTATCTCTTGCTGGCAGCCGAGTTTGATACTGTAAGAGTTCCCTAGATGGTCTGGTTTTGAAGGCATGAAGGCTTAGCAGCTGGGGCTAAGAGAGACGCCAGGAGAGGCCATTGGTGAAGGTGCAGCCTTGGTAGTAGTTGAAGGCCCAGAAGAAGGGGTCATGCAGACAAACTGAGGTTTGGCACAATGAAGAAAGCCCAGGAGAGGCTATTGGTGAAAATGTAGCCCAGTTGTAGCAAGGGACCCCAGCCGCCTTTTGAAAATGCCATTACCATGGGATGACCACCAAGAACAGCAGCAGCAGTGGAGTGGAGCCAGGTAGAACTTAGAGGACAAGCTGTGTGTGCTGCAGAGGGCAGAGCCAGATCCAAATTCTTTGGAGGAGCCCAGAAGATTGTGAGTGCATTCCAGATAATGGGACATTGATAATGTTTTTCTGCTGTCCAAAGACATTGAGAAAAACTTGATAGATGTTTGGTTTCATTTGGTCCTGTGCATTAGAAACCCTCGTGATTGTTCCTCTTGTAAGTAGTTTTTCTGAGGTAGTGTTAAATTGTATTGTAAAGGTAAAGAAATTTTTTTATACAGAAAGGGGGAAATGTTGTGGAAATTTATTTTTAGTTGTGCTTAAAATATTGCTTTATGAACCGTTGAGTGAGGATCTGCCTAGGTCTTGGGGTTTTGTAATGACTGCAGGTGTTGGGTTTATGTGGGGGTTGGTTAATTTCTTATGATCTGCACGTGGCATCAATAGAACAATTAAAGAGTTCTGAATCAATAAAAACACCTGAGCTGAGACACTTGCGGTTTCACTGTTGATTGAATATGTTGCTTGCCAGGACGGTGGTCCTCTCTGCTGAGGTCTGACAGAGTTTGCACGTATGAGCACTCCTCCTTGTCTTCTTGGTGAGCCCCCACAGCAACCTGACTACTACAACCTGGTGCATCACCTGGAGAGGGAGAATGCAGAACTGGAGAGCTGCACCTAAGACTCAAGAAAAGACCACAAATCCAGTGTAGTTCTATTTCCACACGAGGTTCCTGCCCAAAGTGAGATCTGAAGAGCTTGGGCTCACTGGGTCTGAGGAAGGTAGAAAGACACGGCACACTGAAATCCATGTAAGGCTCAAGGAACTTTGAGTTCTTGGTGTTTACTAAGTGTGGATACTTGCATATCTCGAGCCCATAACATGATGCTTTGCATGTGAACTGTCTTCTTGTGCACTGAGATCTTACAGTAAGGCTGAGGATGACAGGTTGCTTACGTAAATAGATGATGCCAAGCTAGCTGTTCATGACTTTAGGATTAACTGAGAAGGGAATCTTGGGATTCCTGTTTTCTTCTCCTTTTCCCAATACCTGACACTAGTACTTGGACCATCCTGGGCATGCATAAATAGGTTTGAGGTCCAAGTATGGTGTTTTATGACTGTTATCTTAGCACTTGGGAGGCAGAGGAAGGAGGACCATAAGTTTGAGACCATCTCGATTACCCAGTGAAATGCTGTCTCAAAAAACCAAACCAAAAAAACAACCAAAAAAGGAGTTTTTGACTAACTAAATGAATTTACTTTTTCCTTTCCCAACATTAATTTAGCTCTTTTCTAGAAGTGGACATTATATAGCATGGAAGAGAAGAAAAGGATTAAGGAAAAAGAACGTATGTCCTAGATTAGAGCCTATGTCATTTCGATCTCCTCATATGTCGACGATAAGGCAGATTTGTAAGTGAGAGAAAAATGAGGTCACTGTAAGATCAAACTGTCAGAGCGTTTAGATTTTTGACAAAGCCACTGATCTTTGGCCAAATCATCACTGGGAAGAAATGTTATCAGTACGCCTTGGTATCAAGAGTTGTACTGGGTGTATGAGAAAGGAAGAGAATGATTTCTTTCAGCCATCTTTCTTCCTGGCTGAATGATACCTATTATGGCAAGATGAACCCTTCGTCTGAAGTCAGAACGCTGAGTTTGAGTCTGTGCATTTGCTCGTGACGAGACATGTGATTCTGAACAGCCTGCTTCTGCTTTCTGAGCCTTGCTTTCCCATCTAGTCAATGGGTGTAATGATGTGTGTCCTGTTTCAGAGCTCCAGAGCCATAGGGTTGAATGCGGTGACTGTTGATCAAGTGGACAAATGAGAACCCATGGTGGGGAAGGATGTGGGCAATGGAGGCAGCTGAGAAAGGGTTCTGTTGGCATTCTTGTAACACAGACATTGTCCTGACTTGATTTCGGTTGTGATAAATCACAATAACAGCAATTTAGGGAGGAAAGGATTGATCTCAACTTACAGGGTATATAGTCCATCATTGATAGAATTCAGGGGAGGAACACAAGCAGGAACTTGAATCAGAAACCATGGAGGAACATGCTTTCTAGGTTTCTCACAGGCCCATGCTTATCTAACTTTCTTATATAGCCCAGGATGACCTGTCTAGGGAATGGTGCCACCCACAGTGGGCTTAACTCTCCCTACATCAGTTAACAATGAAGACAATCTTCCACAGAAATGCCCATGGGCAAATATGATCTGGCCATTCCTTCAATCAAGGCTTCCTTTTCAGTTGACTCTAGGCTGTGTCAAATTGACAGTTAAAGCTAATTAAGGCAAGCATGAGAGTGAGATTCCCTGTGTCAGCTGCTGGAGGTAGATATGTGTAGATTGGATAAGATTCTGGCTGAGGCCTGGGGAGACGGCTTATCAGTTAAGAGTACTTGACTATTCTCGCAGAGGACCTGATTCGGTTCCCAACACCCGCATAGTGACTCACAACTGTTTGTAACTCCAGTTTCAGGGGATCTAATGCCCTATTTTGGCCTGCATATGCTACACATACATGCAGTCAAATATCCATACTATACATTAATTATATATATATATATATATATATATATATATATATATATATATATATATATATATATATACCCTAAATGACCTGAGCTTGGCTGACATGGAGACCCCATAGGGGACTTTAAAGGAGGAACAGATCTGTCACAAAGAGAAACCATAAGCAGGTACAGGCCTAGAGCTCAGACTAAGCAGGAGGGGTTCAGGTCAGGCAAGAGAACATCCCTGTGTCCTGTGACTTTCTGATTGTAGTATAGGCTCAATTAACATCAGGAGAAAAGGCTAGCATGGGTCTGAGAGGCCAGGTTGCCTCTACCGCAGAGCTGCCTTGTGAATTAGGATGGTCTCTAATGTCTCTTCCTGTCGGACCTCAGGTCAGACTTTCGTGTTGGCGCGTGCGTTTAGAGGATGGCCTCCTTTAGCTTGTCACGAAACAATTCCAGGCAGCTCTGTTAAAGCTCTTTCTCAGTTTAGTCATCTGTCCCTCCGTCCCAAAGAACCTCTAAGCCTACTGTGGGCCCTGCACAGAGTGCTGGAGGATGCAGTGTGAACGTGAGCCTGTGGCAGGGAGGGAGGGAGGGAGGGACAGAGGACAGCTGCTAGAGTGGAGCAATGATTCCGAGCTCAGGTGGGGACTGTTGCAGAGCAGGGAGGGCCCCCTCAGCCCTGCCCTAGGTCACTGCCTTGTTGTTTGACTTGCTGTGCTTCAGTCTCAAGGTACCAGCCCGCAAGTCACATCTCTCTCCTAGCAGCTGCCAGTCTGCCTGTTGGAGATCCCAGAGATCCTGGAACACAGCACTCAGCCCTCCTGGCATGCAACCTTCACCCTCGGCACACCCGCTGTGTCGCACGCCATGCCTGGCAGTAACATCTGCCAGAAGTCTCAGTAATCAGTTCCTTTAAAGACTAACTGAGCTCTCTGTCTAGGGTTGAGACCTTGTGAGCTTTCCCCCTTCCATGCTAGGATGCCTATTGGTGCTGTCCTTGTTCAGGTCATGTTCGGGCAGCCATGTCAGTGAGACGTCATGGGTGTAACTTCTCTGATGCTTCCAGGAGACACAATCCTGTTCCTCTGTCTCTTAGAATCTTTCAGTCCCTTTTCCTGAAAAGATTCCTTGAACCTCAGGTGCAGTCAAAGAATGATGAGAGAGGGGGAAATAGTCTTTCCCAGGAAGAACATACCAGTTGGTTATCCAGTACCGAATGGTCAGCCCTGAAAACATATACCCAAGTAACAGTATGGGGACTGAGAAGAACGTATTTATAAATTTAGGAACACACACACACACACACACACACACACACACACACAACACACACACACACACCAACTGTAGAATAAAAGACCATGAATTTGAAAGAGAGCAAGGGTGTGTGTGGGAGGGGTTGGATGGAGAAAAAGGAGTGGGAAATGATGTAATTGTATTATCTAAAAAAATTAAAAATCACTTAAAAAAAACTTAAATCAACTCTTAGGATCTGGTTGTCTCTCTGTAGTGGAGAGGCTTTGATTTCCAATTAGTTTGATCCAGAGCAAAGTTCCCAACAAAAGTCAGGTCTACTTCCTTCAGAATGAAGTGTGAGCTTCAACCATTCATTCAACACAAATTGTCAGGATGCTACTTTGGCCAGGTATTGGGGACATATGGATGAACAGGGCAAAGATTTTTTGTTAGAAGTTTTGGTGAGAACTTTATGATATTGGCGACGATGACATCAGAGCTCTAGAAATGTTTTGCGAGCCCTTAGAATTCTAGAGTTTTGCCATGATCTTTATGGCTCAATTTGGTGGTATTCAGGTTTCCTACTTTCTCATTTCCTATTACAGAAACATGTATAGTATTTTAATTAAAAATGTAGAGTTGCGTATTTCACGTATATAAGTGTTTTGCCTGCATGTATGTATGTGTACCACATGAGTGTCTGGTGCCTGTGGAGGTCAGGAGAGGGTGTTGCATCCCCTGAAACTGGAGTTATAGACAGCTGGGAGCCATCATGTGGGTGCTGGGTACTGGATCTGGGTCTTCTGCAAGAGCACCAGGTGCTCTTAGCTGCTGAGCCGACTCTCCAGCTCCCAGTGCATATAACTCTTGTTTGAAGATGAGGTATCTATTGCCCTGAATGGTGGAAAGCCTCATCAGCAATACAGAGGGACAGCTATCTGAGTCTGGGCTCAATTGGAGTCAGCGAACTGGGAATACTGGATGATACTGGGCACCGGCGCCCACTTGTAGAGTGTGGTCACCATGAACCAGAGCCTTCTGGGGAGTGAGGACTGCACGTATGTGATCCAGGGGAACCCTGGTCAGACCACATACCTGACTGTCAGGTGAGTCCTCAGAGATAACTGAAGTGCTTGCAGGTCTTAGCGCAAGGAACACGCCTTCCTGTGTACTTAGTGATTCATGCACTTCTATGCCGACAGAATGTTACATAAATGACAAGTCCCCCCGTGACCCCATTCCCAGCCTCCTGGACACTAAAAGATATCGATGCAAAGGGCGGTGGAGCCATCAGCATGGATTCCTTTGATTTGTGTGCCTAGTTGAGAGCACGCTTGCTGTTTAGCCTATGGGTCTTGTCTTGTCTGTCTGCCACTGTCTCCCACCATCCCTGCTCATTGCTTCCATCACCTTTCTCTGAAGCTGGACCTATCGACTGCAATGTGGATGCATCTATCGACTGTGCCTGGAGAGGATGCTGATGTCTGAGTTCCAGTGCAGGGCATTATGGTGGTGGCACTGTGGTCAAGGTGTTCCTATCTCCTCTTTGCTTAATCTTCCTTCCAAAAAGACTGATCTGCCCAAGGACATTTCTACTAAAACGCAAGTAGTAGATACTTGCAAATAGTGACTTTCTGTTGTTCCTTAAGCCTCATCTTTTCAAATTGTTTTTGACAATAATCAGGTTATCTTTCATTAAAACTCATGTTGTTGCCCGTGTCCCAGGGTCTCTCCTGGGATTTGGGTTCTAGCCCATTGTTTCAGAGTTCTAAGAGATGCAATTGTGTGCCTGTATTCACATGGCCAGCAAGCCACCCCGTGTATCGATTGCTGTCATTTTGGTGCTTCTATTCATGTGGTGGCCCTCAAGTTGCTGGGTTCTCATTGGCCCTGACATGTCACTTAACTGGGGTGCTGGGGTCTTAGACCTCCAGATGAACATTCTTTTCTGACTCTTGATGTATACTTTGCCTGTAGTTCTTTAGAGACTGGTGAGAGGAAATGGCACCTATTGCCAGGCTTGAATTCTTTAAGAGCAGGTCAGAACTAACATGTCCCTACCAGGCTTTTGGCATCTCTGGCCTCTTGGTATTTCATCCAAGAGCAAACTCACCCCACTTAGAGTTCCAGTTTAGTTAAGAGGAGGTAGGTCATGTTGAGAATTGCTTTGACCAAGTTGCCAAGTTTCATCTCTCATTCAGATTGGCCCTTTTTGCAGAGGCATGGGATTCCTTAGACCTGGAGGCCAAGCTTGGTACCAGGGACAATTGCCTGGGTACTGGCTCGCTTCCCAGATATACTTTTCTTTACAGAGATACTACCACAGATGTGTCAATTCTCTGCTGCTGCTGCCCTACAAGTTCTGGCTTTGAGGATCACAGTTGGAGCCCTCTGAGTCCCCATCACTTCCTAGACAGGGCTCTGGCATAGACCACAGTGGTTCTCAGCCGGTCATGATTGAAGGGCAGGTGGAGAAGCAGTCCTGAAAGCTGTCCTGAGTTCTACAATGTGCTAGTCACTCCAGGTTTTGGCAGGAACAGAGTATATCCACAAGAACAAAATCTCAGATCCCAGATTACCTGTGTACCTGAGTGCCAACACCAAAGAAAAACTGGTCTTTCTTTGGGGCAACATCATATGGAAAAAGAGAAATTTGCTAAAGTCAAGCAGGATTTGCTAAAGTCAAATCCTGCCCAGTGATACTAGTTCAAGTCACTCTGGTGGTACTCTCTTTATACCTAGTTCTCATTTCTGAAAGTAGAATGATTGCAATTTCTTTCCACTAGGTTGAGGGAGAACTCATACAATGTTCTGGCTGGTGAAGTTCTGGCCAGAGACTATCTTTCTCCAGTAGGAAAAAGAGCCAAAGAAGTGTGCTCCTGGGGTCAGCATGAGGAGCCCTAGCTGTCCATGTGGATGTGTGACCCTAACTCTTCATCAATGAATTACGATCGTTACTGGAAACTTGTTTCTTATTTTGAGTAGCCCACCCTTCACTAGGGAAAGAAGTTACGGTGTTGTCACGTAACTTGTCTTATAAGTAAGTGTGTTTATGCCCAGAGATTGGTGATCCTGTCAAGGTTAGCCAAAGAAACTCCTTTTTGCAGTGGGCAGTGATAACTACAGAAATTCATAATTGGGCAAAATTGAAAAAAAGTGACTTTCGAATGCTCACATCTAAACGGGCCATCTGTAACACCATCTTCAAGGCTCAGGGGACACTGTGGAAGATGCAGCGGGAGGAATGTACGATCTGGAGGAAGAGGAGAAGTCTTGTGGAAAGCCTCTTTGGACATGACATGACATGGCATCCTCATACCCACTGTCACTGTGGTAAGATCGGGACATTAGCATCCTGTCATGGAGAGGGGAGGGACTCATAGGAGCCTGTGTCTCCATGATGACTGACAGGCAATCGATGGTTTCTGGGGGAGGAAACCTTCTCCTTTCTTCGGTGGCGAGGTGTTCATGCTTCTATATATAACCCCCCTCCCCCGTCTAAGCAACCCTAATGAAACTCACTGGATCAAAACAAAATAAAAAGATATGGACGTAGAAGAGGGACGAGTTGGGAAGAGGAAGAGGATCAGTGGGAGGGGGAAGCGGGCGAGAACGGGTAATGGAAAGTAAACCTGATTGAGATACATTGTATACATGTGTGGGCATGTCATAATGAAACCCGTCATTATATATAAAGCAGGCCAATAAAAACTTTATAAAAGAATATTTAGGGGGCTCTTGGTGGGTTTCCTTCTAACAAAAAACCTAGAAGAATAATATTTTAAGGCACAACCATGATCCTTCCGTGCGATGGGTCCTGAGAGCTAAGGAATGTACTTGCACCAAGTCCCAAACCCCTCAGTTCTTAGAGGTTGACTGTCCTGTCTGTACATGTTCCCTGCCTTCTGGCCTCCCCGTGTCACCACACACCCACAGGCTGCGTATTCCTGTCCCAGAGGTGGCGGCAGACATTGCTTTGACTACAATGCTCGCAGCCTGTTGTTTTCAGGTGGCTCTGACGTTCTTCTCTGAGACTTTCGCTCTCTTGGTTTGGGTTACAATTCACTTGGGGGCCATCTAGGGTCAGGCTCATCAGGTCACCACCCAGTTCCACCGGAGTGGTGAGTTATCATATGCCCTGTTGTCTGTTTCTAGGCTTTGCATGATAAAGCCACCCAAAGTATGGGGCTTCCGAGTCTAAATGTTGTTACCTACAAAGGCCAGTGAAGTAGAAAGGGTGGTTGTCTATAGGCCCTAGGAGTGGACATTTAGTTACTGAGATAACTCCGGGGAAGGAGCCTACTTCTGCTTCTACTGGAAAGCCAAGAATACTGACTTACCTGGGCTAGGAGAATTTTCTAGTGTAGTTTTTCTTCTCCCCATCCTTCTCCTTCTTTCCTCCCCTTCTTCTCCTCCCCTCTCCTTCCCTCCCTCTCTCCCTCCCTCCGTCCCTCATGTGTGTGTGTTCTATGACGCTTCTGTCTATGGCAGTTGTCTGTAACCCTCCGCCTGTCTCTCAGTTTTCTCCTTTCATCTTTCTGGCCTGAGCACAATCGAATTCATTCTCTCTCCTGGGAGCTCACAGAAAGCTTCAGGAGCACAGCTTGGAGAACTACTTTTAATCTTCCTTTTTCCCTCATTTAAGTCAGTGCCTCTCAACTCTGCCTTCTCATTTAATAAATATAAAGGGTACCTTATATTCTTGCATATATTATTTTAACTTTAAAAAACAAACATAAATGCCAAACTCCCATCACGGCTAGAAGACAGCTCATTTAGAATACAGGTAATGCTTGTTTTGAAGTGACACTCCCTCTAACCAAATTATATTCCCTGCCACCTGCTTCAGAGACTCTAAACATTACCTCCCCTTTAGGGAACAGAGTGATCTGGTGAGAATCATGATTGCTTTTCAGATGTGAGCCTCTGGGCTACCTGCCTGCCAGCAGGAGTGAGAGGAAAGCTTCTCAGTGCATTCAGATAGCTTCTAGGTGCCGGCCTGGTCCCAGGCCTTCATATCTGATCTATGAATGGCATGTTTCCCCTCCAGCTGGCTTCCCCTTAATCTCCTACTTACCTTTAAGCACGTGACTGTCCCCAAGAGGGGCTCCAGTCTCCCTTTGATTGTTCCCCCTCCTTTGGCCCGCCTATACTCAAATTGCTCAGCTCTGGGACATGCCTGATCTCTGACCTTACTGCCTTCCCTCCCGGCCACTGCTGGTGGCTTTGACAGGGTCTTGATATGTAGCCTTGGCTGGCCTGGTTCTTTCTGTGTAGATGAGGCTGAACTCAAGTTTGCTTGCACAGATCCTCTGGCCTCAGCTTTCCAAGCGCTAGGATTGCAGGTGTATCCTGCTGCGCCCAGCCGTCTTTGGCTCCTTGTAGTGCCTCCTGCTGCTGCTCTGTCTTTCCTGTACCATATCCATCGTGTACACATGGCTGCTGGTCTTCTGTGTCCTACTTCTGGAGTGCAGATTTGTGGGAGATACCTTGCCACGGGTCCCAGGGCCTACAAAGTGGAGATTCAGTGTTCCCATCCTGGGGTATATTGTGGGCACCAGATGTCTTGCTCCAAACTGCTTCTTTGGTGATCCTTTTCATCTGCTCAGACTCCTCTAGCTACTCTATTCTATCCCTGCTGTAATTCTGGCTCATCAAAGGGAGACTCAGAGCAGGAACTTGGTGTCTACTTGCTGAATGAGCTGAGTAGGTGGTTCTGGATGGCTGATACTTCTCTTGGTTTGATGTTCAGTCCAGCCTCTACTCTCTGGTCCCTTCAGGCTGTCCAAGAGGACAAAAAGAGCTTGGGCTTGAGAACCAGTCATACCTGGGCTGGCATTTCAAGGCCTGTGCTTTCCTTCCTCTGAAAGCTCAGAGGAAGGAGGGGAACTCAACTACTCTGAGCCTTTTTCTTTATGATGATCATGATGATAATAACAATAAAACTTAAACGTGTATGAATTGTTTTTCTTGAATGTATGTGTGTGCACCATTTGTGTGCCTGGTGCCCTTGAAGCCCAGAAGAGTGTGGCAGGTCCTCTGGGAGTTACAGATGTTTTGTTAGCCGTCATGTGGGTAACTGGGAATTGAATTGGGGTCCTCTGGAAGAGCAGCCAAAACTCTTAACTCCCAAACCATTTCCCTAGGCCCTATTTCTATATTCTATGTATTGATATTTGTATAACATTGAAGCAGGAGTGTAAGGCATAAAATATGTCATTATGTATGGAGCCCACGGTACCAAATTTGGTGGAACTTTGGAAATAGTTAACATTGTTATAGTAGCATATGTCAAACCTTGAGTATATAGGTAGATGTGTGTGTGTGTGTGGGGGGGGATATTCAGTGAAATACTGTGCTAAATCCCAGATCCAATTCCTAGCACATAATACATATTAATAATATTGCCTGCCTGGCTCCATCCCTGTCTGTTCTCTGTAAACATTGCTTTTTACAACACCTGGCCTCCTCCCCTCGGGCTTGGCAGAGCATCTAGGCTTCTTCTGGTCTCTTCCCTATTCCTATTTCATCTTAGAAGATCTCATAAAACAAACCTTAGAAATGAGGAGTGAACTATGGAAATAATCAGAACTTGTTTGTTATGTCAAAGACAGTGCACACAGATTTTCTTTCTTTCTTTCTGCAACCCTGGGGATTGAACCCAGGTCCTTATGCATGTTAGGTAAATAGTCAACCATGAAGCTACATCCCAGCTCTTGAACTGGTATTTAAAGGTCACAATTCTATCACTGGTTCCTCTTGGGCTCATCAGATGGCTTCCTGATCTTTCACTTACAGATGGTAATGGTCACTTCAGAGCAGTGGTCATGCCCTCTAACTGTGGTCCAGCGTCCTGCAACATCAGTGTCAGGAGCCTTGCTGGAGACTCTAATGCTTGATCCCGAAGTGGTGCGTGAGAAACTGCAGCCTGGCCATCTTCAGTGCTGTCAGATGGTCCTGGCAGTTCAGACACAGGCTGAAGTTCAAGCACCATCAGTAGAGAAGCTATGAAAATGGAAGCAGCCCGTATTCTTAGCACTTTGAAGATAAATTTCAATTTTATAGGACTTGAAAATGCTACTTTGGCTCTTCTTCTTCTCCTCTGCCTCCTTCTTTTTTGGTTTTTCGAGACAGGGTTTCTCTGTTGTAACTCTGGCTGTCCTGGAACTCAGTCTGTAGACCAGGCTGGCCTCGAACTCACAGAGATCTGCCTGCCTCTGCCTCCTGAGTGCTGGGATTAAAAGCATGCACCACCACCACCTGGCACTAGTGCTCTTCTTGTGTGTATTTTTTGTGTCCCTCAAGCCTGTTTCTTTGGTGGTCCTACGGTTTATTTTTTAAATAAAGGAAACCCACTCTGTCCCTCCCTGCCTGAGTAACTTATCTTTATCTTCAAGGTCCAAGTAGTCCCTTTGGTGCCTCCCCCACATCTCTCAAGCCCAGTGATCTCAGGGGATCCCCTGGATAAAACTAGAAGATAGATAACTAAAGGAAAAACTCCCTGATGTCCTTGCTGACCATCACAAGCCTCCAGCCCCAGCACCTGCCTGGCAAGCGTAGGCGCTACGTAAATATTTGTTGAGTGAGTGAATGAGAAGACAAATGAAGACTAGTAGGCAGGTGGAGGCAGTCCTGTGTCTGCCCCAGGACTTATAAACAAGCCACCCTCCCTACTATTGTGAGCTCCTTAAGGCAGGGCTAGCTGCTGGTTATTTCTGATTCCTAGTGTCTTGGTCAAAGCTTGAGAAACTGAATCATGGGAGCTCAGGGATCACTTTGGGAAATAGACTAGACAGGGTTGGAGGAAATCATCAGAGGGATTTTAACGTCTGCAAGTCCTACACTTGAGGACATGGAGATCCGTTTAGCTTGAGGGTCTTTGCCCTTGCCGTCAGGACCTGAATCATTTCACCCTGATCAGGGGTCAGTGCAGTGTAGTTTTCTGCAAGGACCAGAAGCCTGCTGTCCAGGAGTTACTGAATCGTTAGCCACTAGCTCTTTGTTTTAGAAATAAACGTATAAAGTGCCTGATGCTCTGAGCATATTAGAAGACTAAGAAAACACAATTTTTATAGTTGAGATGAAAATTAAAACTATTTTGATATTCCATCTTACCCCAGCCAGGGTGGCTACCATCAGGAGAACAAATGACAATGCATACTGGCAAGGACATGGGGGAAGAGGAGTCCCCGCTCACCGCTGGTGTGAACGCACACTGGTATCGCCACTACGGAAGTCCGTTGCGTGTTGTGAAACAGCTATATTATTCCTGGCTATTCACCCGAAAGATTCCACAGCCTGCTAGAGACACTATATTTGCACGTCCGTGATTACCACTGCCCTTTTCACACCAGTGGGGAAATGAGATCAGTAGAGATGTCCATCAACAGATACTTGGATAATGAAAACGTGGTTCATATGCTCATCAGACACTTATCTATAAGAACAGTTAAGAAATTCACAGGCAAATGGTTGGAACTGGAAAATGTTATATGAAACAAGGCGTTCTGGGTTCAGAAAGAAAGACACTGCATGCTCTCTCTCATAGGCAGATCCCTGCTTCTAACTGATAAATACATGTGTCTAGGTGGGAGTCCATGTGAAGAAACTGGAAAAGAGCCCATGGCTGGAGATGGGGCTTCAAGAGAGAGGCACCAGGAGAATGGCGATACATAAGATACAAAGTGGAAAGATGGTAGGAGAGTACAGCGGGGAAAATTGTGACAGAAATGGGGGAAGAATGAGGGGAATAACCACAACAAACCATGTTTCAAATGTCATAAGGAAAGTTGATAATTTGTAAGCTAATTAAAAACAATAAAAGTAGGGGCTGGAGAGATTGCACTTCCAGAGGACTGGAGTTCCATGCCCAGCGACCATTTGGAGGCTCACAAATGTCTGTGACTCCAGTTCCAGGGAATCTTACTCCCTCTTCTGGCATCTATGGGCACTACATGCGTGTGATGTACACACGTACATCCAGACAAAACACCCGTAAACATTAAAAAAAAAAAGTGTTCTCAAGTTTCCCAAATAATGGACAAATTAGTTAGCAAATTCTGTGCACATTTCACAGAAATACAAGGGCATTTCAAAAGACAAGAGGTCAAAATTGTTCAATGTATATCATCTGTCAGCAGGGCAAGGAGGGATCTGATGCAGTGAGAGGGTCAGGTGAAAGGAGTGAGAGCCCAAGAACAGACACCACGGAGTACCGATCACTGTCCATCTTAATTAGCTTACAATCACAATAGACACCGCTGCCCATCTTGGCCTATACTCACAATAGACAGGATCACAGTGTTTAAAAATTTAATTAAAAAGTTCTGAGAATTTCATGTATGAACACTATATTTACATCATTTCACCCCTCCCGCGTCCCCCGCAATGTCTTCTGTGTACCCTACTCTTTCTCAAACTCATGACCTATATTATTCTTTAATTATTGTTTCATACATATACAAATAATATGTATTTATAAATACAGCTGTGGACCTCATTGTGTGTCGCTCATATGTGTATTTGTTTAGGTCTGACCACCCGAGAGGAGATGGTTTACCAGGAGGCTCCATCCTAGAGAAGACCAGTTCTCCCTCTCTCCTGGTGCTCCACAAGAGATGTTCGTAGACCACAGACCTAGAGGCTGGTGGATGGGGCAGGCAGTGCTTCTTCACAGAGCACAGAGAGGTCACTGAGAAACACAGTGAGTGGGAGCTGAGGTTTTGAGTGGAGGGCAAATGCAACCTCCTGAGTGCACCATTTTCTCCTGAGCCCGCATGAAGTGTGGTTCCTGAGTGCCAGCTGGGAGGCATGCTCTGGATTGAGTTGAACATGGAGTCTACTGTGAAACTGAGCAGGGTGCTGGAGGGGCCTTGGTGTTAGAATGGGACTCTGGTGGAGGTAACCCACCAGGAGGTACGGCAGTGGCTCTAAACCCAGGCAAGAGGTGTGCTGCAGGGCAGGGAAGGTCTCTGGCTCTGTTCTGGGTCACTGATGTGACCTACCAGGCTTCAGTCTGGAGCTGAGATCCATGCCAAATCCCCAGGCATGAGCAGTTCTGGGCTCAGCACATGCTGGTAAGTTCCCTTGTAAGCAGAGATGACTTGGCTTGTCCCACATGCTGCACGAGCAGTTCCCTGGGCTCGGTATTGACTTCACAGGAACCAACATGTAGTACAGCCTCACCCTCATCTCCTTTGGAAGAACTTTCTTCTGGAGGCAGGTGGTGAGTAGGTGGATATTAATCTGAATTAATCTGATATTAATCTGGAGACTGATGAGAGCTGTATCATTGGAGTTCTTGCAGCTGGAAACTGCTAATGGGGGCCAGCTTGTTCTCTGTGCCTGGGACAGTCTTAGGGTGTCATGGTCTTATTAAAGAGTTAGGGGTGGACGTAGATAATTCTTAACCAGTTTCCCCATCTCCTGTGTCAGAATGTCTATGTGAAGGAGAAGCCCTTGTGGCCTTGTGCTGAGCAGGATGCCAACTCTCACCAGGCCCTCCTAGAGCAGAAACAGGAGTATCAGGTGTTGTTGGTATTAAGATCCAGCTTCAGGACAAGATCAACATATATCAGAAACT
Source organism: Cricetomys ansorgei (assembly GCA_026225945.1). NCBI lineage: Eukaryota > Metazoa > Chordata > Mammalia > Rodentia > Nesomyidae > Cricetomys > Cricetomys ansorgei. The sequence goes on from JAMJFZ010001881.1 coordinate 14,219,041, forward strand.
TCTGGATAGTGAGGACTGCCAGTACATACCCTGATACCATGTCAATACCAAGTATGATAGTAGGGACCTCTTGGGAGTGACTTCAAAGAAGCCCTGGGTCCCACAACAACTCTGCAAAGAGAGAGCAGCTGTTATTCTTCTTGGTGGCTAAGTCAAGACTTAAACCTCAGTCTCTTTGGAGTAGCTCCAAAGTCCATTCCTTGGAGGCTTTGAAGGGAAAAATCACAGTCTTTAGGGCTGGTTCCGAAAGTATGGATCTCCAAATAGCAACACCAGCATCAACAAGGGCTTGTTGGGCATACAGAATTTTGAGGCCTTTCCCAAACTTTCTGATAAGAATTCTGCTTTTATCAAGTCTTTGAGGTGATTCTGATGGAGACTCAAGTTTGGGCTAGGAGTGTGTTTAGAGAGAAAGCCTCTGTCTGGCAAGATACTATAGAAAGCTTTGGTCTGGCTTTCCTAACAGACCCACGGGTGAGGGTCAGTTCATTGTGTCGTGGATACAGTGTCTCTCTTGAGCACTGAGAAACCGTGAAATGGTGGTAACTGCTGTGTCTCACATACTATCAGCCTAGAAAGATCCACTTGTCCACTCAAGCTCCCTGAGAAGTTCTACCAGTGAGTTCTTCTGGCAGCTGCCTTGGCTTAGAATTCACAGGCGGCTGATATACAATCTGGAAGTACCATACAGGCCAGCAATGGCTAAGAACAGATGGGTCTCCAGAATTCGGCACCATGGCTGACTGAAGATGAGAAGCGTCTCTGGAGACATTTACAAAGAAGTTTTACAAGCACTAAGGAGGGCTCCGAGGCATTCCGTGTGGATGGATGTGATGGTGGCAGACAGTCTTCTGGCTCCTACCTGGCTCCTGCTTTTTAGTTCTTATTCACCAGTGAAGCCACAAGTGCTTGGGCAGGCTTTGCTCCCCACCCTTCTGCTCTGTGACCTCTACAAATTCCAGTGGCTGCAGCGAACAGCTGCTGGTGGTTTGGCCCAGCTCCTATCCTGGTAGGGAGCTCGAGTGCAGACGTTTGCCATAGTCTCAAGCTCCAAGGGCAAAGGGAGAGAGATTAAGTTAGAATGTAGTGGCTCTGCCTCTAATTACTCTCATCCTAAGACTCCTGCCCACTGGCAACTGTCCGTGTTGATGCTGATTTTGCCTGTGAGGACTTGGAACTTCTACCATGGGATGCTCAGGGAAGGTCAGAGGCTGTCACACCCTCCTCCCCCACTGTAACCCTGCTCTTTTCTCTAAGCAGTGGAGAGCGGCACAGGTAACACATGCCCAAGGCTCTCCAACACTAGTCTCAATAAGAAAGCACGCTCTTGATTAGTCTTACTTTAGCAAGCATCTGGCTCAACCATTCCCACCTCCTCCCTTGTACTTAAGTAGCTTCTTTCATCCAACAAGCTCAAAGCTGTCTAACAAAATAAACCGTCCTATTCTTGCACCACAACAGAGTGTGTACACATTGTTCTTCCCTTTTAAGGAAGAGAGAGAGGGAGGGTGACTCACTGAGTGGTTGAGGAGGGATTCTTCTGGTGGCGTGAAGTGAGCCAGTGGGGCCTCAGGGGCTGTTGACCCGCGCTTCTTAAGTTCATGTCCAATGCCTTGACTGTCACTTATAGTGAGGTGATTAGGTGTGAGGAAGCTGTAGGGAAGTGGTTTGGTTTCCTGGGAAGACATGCTGGGTCCAGGGATTATTATGGTTGGGGTGTGTGTGTGTGTGTGTGTGTGTGTGTGTGTGTGTGTGTACATGTGCACATACATGAGCACACATGCGCCCATGCACATGCACATGTGTGTGTGTGTGAAGGGATTCCCTGGAAACACAACATCCCATCCTACCAACACTAAAACCAGGATGCTAATGATGAGCTGTCCTCCACCTTCTCATCGACAGAGGGTACAGCTATTGAATGCTGCCTGCGAACCAGACACCGATCTAAGTTGCAGATAAGTCTGTATACAGAAGCCCGCTTAATCCTTACAGTCATCTCACAACGCCCGCTTTGTTTTCCACTTTGAAGATGAGGAGCCAAGGCTCCGAGAAGATAAGTAACACATTAAAGGTCACACGGCTACTGAACGGAGGATACAAAGATTCAGACTCAAGCCTGTCTGCCTCCAGCAACTGCGCTCTAACCACTGTGCTTTCGGGAGCTGAATCTCAGATTTTGTCAGTAGGATGGACAGAGCCGTGACTGTGCCATCTTTTTTGGATCCTTTCCTTAGAGGAATGGAGGATGCTGCTGTTACAGGAGCCGTTGTGAGTTGAGGACACCAAGGGTGGTGTGAGGAATGAAAATTCCGTAGTATCTCCAAGTATCCTGAAGTTCTTAAGTTCATGGTCATCATATCATGGTCATATCCTGATGACCAGAATTTAACGAAGAAACTTAATCCATGCCCTTCCCAGTCCTGCTACCATATCCAAAAAAAACAAAAACAAACAAAAAAAAAAAACCAAAAAAAACCCACAGCACATATCCAGGAAGAAGAGACATGGTCTGAAACCTTCATCCACATTCATTGCTTTTACCGTTTACAAAGAATATCAGTTTCTAACAACCTTGAGAGCAGAATGGGCATCACCACCCTTGCTGTGCAAAGGGAAGAGCTCAGGCCTAAGGAGGTGAGGAGACTCCTCCAGGCTCACAGAGGAGGGGGCGGGGCTAGGCACTCAAACCCAGGTTCAGTTTGGCCCCCTTTCTTTCTCTGTATCCAGCAGTTAAGGGCTTTGATGTAGGTGTTTGGGATTGGGACTTCACAGCCTGGTCACTCTTAAGTACTAGGACAGAATTCACAGGGAAGGGCATTCATTCCTGGGTCCAGGGTCCCTGAAGGATCATGCACTGAGGACCCCTCACACCCTACAATGTTTTCTCCACACTAACTCAACATTTCAAGCTTCTGGCACTGGTCAGAACTCTTGGCTTCCCCCAGCCAAGGGCTGTCCTTTATCTTGGTTATTGCACTCAGGTTCCCCTTGCCTGTCTTTCCCTACCTTCTCCTGGTCCTTAGACATCCTCTACAGCCTGTGTTGGTTGCTCACATTGGCTTCCAAGGTCCTCCACACCTGTGAGGTCTTTGGTCTGGAGAGGACGGTGTGGTGTGTGCTCATTAGCAGGTTCCCATGCTGCACCCCACTTCAGTCCGTTACTCTGATTCCCTTCCCGGATTTCCTTTTTAAAGGGACATAATTCACACCGTCTCCTCTTTTTCTACTCTGCACTAAACCCCTGGAACAATTTCTCATGTTGTTCCTGCCAAAGCCTCTTTTCCTTCTTAAAAACAGCCATGGGGAAGGCACAGATGTATGGCAATCTCCAACCACCCTTCCCTGTGGACTTCAAAGCAACAAAGACCCAACTAGAAAAGTAACTAATTACCAGAAAAGATTCTTAAGGGGATTAGGATTCTAATGAGACCATTTTTTAAAAAAAGTCCTGCCTATGAATCACCACACAGAGGAGAACAAACAGACCTTTGAAAAATTGGCAGATGGGCCTTGGAGATGGTTAGCGGGTAAGGGAGCTTGCTACGCAAGCATGAGGATCTGAGTTTAAATCTCTGTGAGCTCACCTAAAAACTGGGTGTGGTCACATGTGCCTGTATGGGTGGAGACAGCGATGGGGGAATCACCGGGGCTTGCTGCCTGCCAGCCTAAGTTCAGCCTAGCTCCAAGTTCAGTGAGCGACCACAACTCAAGGGAATATGGTGAGGGTAGAGCGGGTACCTGATGTACTCCTCTGGCCTCTTCATGTGTGTGGGCACACATATGTGCGCATGCATAAATACACAAAAACCATACACAGACACACAAACCACACACAGACACACAAACACGCACACACACACACACAATAATAGGTACTAAATCAGAAAGGGCTCCATACCCTCACCCTATTGGTATTGGTTGGGAACAATGTGTTGGTTGATAAGGGAAGGATATTGCGTTGACTGGTCCAATTACAAGGCATTACGTTAGTCATAGACCTATATTCTTCTCAGTACGTCTGAAAATTCCAGGATGGGCAGGAACATATCACACTCTGTGTCCACCATGACCCTGCCCCCAGGACTATGCAGGACACAGTGGATAGCTAGCAAATGTCAGTAGCCCTTAACTTCATATGTGTAATATTAAAACTATACTAAATACAAATATATTTCCAAATGTCACCTTACACTTTAAAAATACACCCATCTCCTTACTTCTGGTTATCTCTTGTTTACTTGTTGGGTCCAAATTGGGACTGATTGGCCTGAATCACCCATAAACAGGGAAGCCCTTCCCAGCTATGATTCTTCTGTTTCAATTTGGTTTTGTCCTTAGCATAGAGAAGATGGTCAGTAAGGCAGGTTTGAGGGTCCATGGAGAGCTTAGTTTCTCTTAGAAGGATTAAAACATGCAAATATTCCAATTAGGAAATCAAGAAAGCACTTGAGTCTTCCGCTAGCCTGAGCGAGGTCCTGGGAACCCTCAAGCCTGGGGTCTCATTTCCCCCATTAGTTCAAAAAGCGAATCTACTTAAGCCGTTGGTAGTTTGAAAACACTGCAAGAGAAAAGGCAGAACAACAAAGGATGCCAGCCTTGAGCTTACTCACCAGCCAGTCTGCCTGAGGTCTCCAGCTTAATTGTTGTTCCGTGTCTCCTCTTGTAAGGTGGTCAGCAGGGAAACCAGGTATCTCCAGGAGTAGGTTGCAGGCAACAGAGGTGACCCGTCCTCCCCACAACTTCAATGTGACTGATGTTTGTCCAACACCTGAAGCTGGTATAGGTCTGACTATCCTGTTCCTCCCCACTTTTATCCCCACACTCTGTCCTCGGTCAGGAACCAATGGCATCGGTGCTCTTGGAGTTTACATGGCCTGGATGCAAACAACAGTGTGTGTCAGCTACAAACAAATCTGAGGCTGGATAATGGAGACAACGCTCTGCTATAGACACCGTGGGTCAAGGCTGGTCTTTCAGATGCCCCAGAAGCCCTGGTCCTGTGTCTGTAGGTCTTGCAAGGCCCTTCTCCATTTACCCCATCACAGGACACTCAGTGGGGTAGCCTGCTTTTCCGACCACCAGTTTCGTACGTCTTGGTTACTCCTTACCTTTGCCCTCTCCAGGTTTAGCCCAACAGGTTTCCTTCTTGTTGCTTTCTTCTGTATGATCTTGTCTTTCTTGTTGAACAGACTCTTCCTTGTCTTTATATCTGGCTTCATTTCTCTGATCTGTGTTTGTGGGATTCTACTTTTGCTCTTCTGGACAACCAAATCGACGAATCTTCTATATAACATCTAAACATTCTTCTTTGGTGAAGGCCTCTAGAGGGCTACACTGGGCAGCCCGTAGATAAGACCAAAGGGGCTGAAGGATGCTGCAGGCACCCGGTCTGTGCTCAGGGCATGGCCTCCCTGGGTGGGGGAGAAGAGGTGTCGAGGAAGCAGCTCAGCTGGAAAAATCAGTACTTTAGAGGGGGCTGGCAAGCACCAGGAAGTCAGAGGCGTGTGCTGGTCTTTACCCATGAGTCCTTGTCTCTGGAATCAGTCACCTTGCCAATCATTCTAAGCGCAGACGGACAGAAGGTGACAGAAGCTCCCTGCCGAAGGCCAGTGCTGGCCTTGTGTCTTTCTTCTGGAAAGTCTGGGTGGTACCCGTCTCCAGATCCGCCTATTTCTCCCACTTTAATAGTCTTGAAAAAAAAAAACACAAAGAAAACGTGATTTTATTAACAAGTCCAAGACTGCTTTGTAGTTCTGTGGGCCTTTAAAAATCTGAATGGGTGTATAATAAGTAGGGGATGATGGGCTTGGAGAAGTGCAGTCACTCAAGCTTTTATCAGAGACTCCAGCCACTATGAAACCTCACTGGGCAGAAGGATTCCAATAAGTGGCCAGGAAAGCAGATGCTCTGGCTGCCAGCCAAAGCCACAGGAGCTTGTGGTGATGCTCTGGAGATGCAGGTGGTATCTGGTGGTGCCTATAATTATACATCATTCATACATTCCCAGTTCGGGCCACCTCATCCTCAGATCTTCTGGTTCCTCCTCCTCCCACCTATTTCTAGTTTGCCCCCCCTCCAAGTCCTGTGTTCACAGGACATCTCAGTATTTTCTTCCCTAGCACCAGAGCCCTTGGATTCAATGATATAACGTAGCCCACCTTTCATACCTTTGAACATCTGTAAGCAAATCAGTAGAAACTGGAGCTTGGAAGCCCAGAACAGAACACTGTATATACATATATTGCACTTAGAGAATTGGGCAGAATGTTAGAAACTTTAGCTGGGAATTTAAAAAAATGATTTTTAATGTTAAAGCCAACATGGCTATGTTGCAGACTATAAAGCCAGTTTGTTCAGGATTTAAGATAAAGGGATTTCTTGTCTGTGGAGGTCCCTGTGTGCTATCTCCTTATGTTGCTGGGGATTTAACCAAGGTTAAATATGATAGGCAAGTGCTCTGTCTACCACAGACCTGTATTCTTAACACCTTTGGGTTATCTCTTGACTTCCCCAAAAAGCCCATTCTTTCCATTTTGATCGATGCCCCATGTAGAAGTTGGATGAACACTTTTTTATTCCTTCCACATTTTCTTTTCCTAGACAGTTTAAGTGTGTTTACGTTGATCTATCAGCTAACTTTTCAGGCTTCTTTCAAAACTCTCTCTTCTTCCAGAAACTTCTCTGTTATCCAGGTGATTATCAAACTCCCTACCATTCTCCTAAGTGATAACAGAGGCCATTACATGGTTCTATGATGCAAAAGTTTATTTTTCATTATGTTTAAAATGGTTGTTTTGTGCACTGTTGGGGGAAGGGCTGCGCAGGCCTTGGCATTTGTATTGTCTGCAGGTGTTGGCTTTATGTAAAAGATGTTTGATTGCTTATGATCTGCACGTGCTATCAATAGAACACCTGAGGAGCTTAGGGATCAGTGAAACCTCTGAGATGAGACGCTGCTCAGGGTTCCACTGTCCAGTATGGTGCTTGCCATGATAGTGGTTTCTTCTGAGGCTGAGGTCCGGCAGGATTTGCATCTATGACTATGCCTCCTTTCCTTCTTTGCTGAGCTGCCACCATAGGTGTTCTACTATAACAGTCCTGTAAAACACAAACAGCTCTCCAACCTTCACAGACAAAGCTCAGATCAATCCAAATCACCATCACAGTCATCCATCCTTGGCCTGGAATGCTAAAACATTTAGAGAGTTTTCTCTCATCAGAAGGAACAAGAGTTGATGGCTGTAACTGAATGTAACTTCTTCCTCCAGCCAATCCCTGCCTCTCTCTAGGAAATTTTGGGTGGGCCAGGACATGAGGTTGATTATGGGCCTTCAGGATCTTGTAACACAAAAGAATGTCACTGGACGGACCAACACCCAACTGATCAGGGCTCGACCATGTGGCTTCTTTGAAGATCTACCACAGAACTCTGATTTCATGGGTGTAGTGGCTGAAGAAGAGTCCTGACTTAGCAAGAAGCTCAAGTAAAGAGTTTTATGGGACCTGGGACTCTTCTTAGGGAGGCAAATGACAGACTGAAGGAGAGGGCGTCTGAAAACTAGTGAAGAAGTACAAAGAAAAAAGATGCTACTTACAGTGTCCACACCCTTTGTAGAAGGGTTATAAATTCTCACCAGAGGAAGGGGACCCACAGCTCCGAGGCTTGGAGGATTCACACTGTGTCTTCAGCAGAGCACCTCACTCCCTCCAGCACCATGCCGTACAACTGCTCTCTGCCCGCCCTGAGCTGCCGCACCAGCTGCTCCTCCCGGCCTTGCGTGCCCCCCAGCTGCCACGGCTGCACCCTGCCCGGGGCCTGCAACATCCCCGCCAACATAGGCAACTGCAATTGGTTCTGCGAGGGCTCCTTCAATGGCAACGAGAAGGAGACCATGCAGTTCCTGAATGACCGCCTGGCCAGCTACATGGAGAAGGTTCGGCAGCTGGAGAGAGAGAATGCGGAGCTGGAAAGTCGCATCCAGGAGAGGAACCAGCAGCAGGACCCTCTGGTGTGCCCTGCCTACCAGGCCTACTTCAGGACCATCGAGGAGCTGCAGCAGAAGGTGAGGGACCATGCTGTCCTGTCTAAGTGACGGCATCTTGCTGTGATTCTTAGCCTGAGGCGCAGAAGTGTTTCTCACTTCTATCCCATAATGATCCTTGCTTTCCCCCAGTCCCTTCAAAATAACCCTCTCAGCCAGTTTGATGGTTTTACATTTATTTCTCACGCTCACTAATTCATGCGGTTTCTCTTTCTCAGATCCTGTGCAACAAATCTGAGAACGCCAGACTGGTGGTACAGATAGACAATGCCAAGCTGGCTGCAGATGACTTCAGGACTAAGTGAGTTGCTTGGAATCCACATTAGCATCTATTTCCTTGGGCTAACCAAGCAAAAGGAATCTCAAAGACAGAAAAGAGCAATGTTGGGTTTTGATGGAGCATACAGAACTCTCTGTCTCCTGAGCCTATTCACTGCAGGAAGTAGGAAGGCAAAGAAATGGTGCCTACCAAGGATTATTGTTCTGAGTCTTAAAGATCAGCCAGTGGCTTCTCTGACCCTGTCCCTTTCCAGGTACGAGACGGAGCTGTCCCTGCGGCAGCTGGTGGAGTCAGACATCAACGGCCTGCGCCGGATCCTGGATGAGCTGACCCTGTGCAAGTCTGACCTGGAGGCGCAGGTGGAGTCCCTGAAGGAGGAGCTGCTGTGTCTCAAGAGGAACCACGAGGAGGTGAGGCTAGATGAAGAAACTGATCCAGCTTCAGGCTTTGGAGTTGGGATCAGCAGAACCAAGGGTATAAATATTCATATTTATATGAATGCCTTTATGAATTCCCTTCAAAGCCGAGATCTGATGAGAAAAACAAAACAAAACGAAACAAAAAAACAAAACCAAAAACAAACTAGAGAAGAACTTGTCCATGCTCTCGGATAGGATATGCCTTGTGTGAAAAACCCATGCATTGTCCGACATCTCCATTTGCCGGCAATTGGCCACCAAGCTGTGGAGTTCCAGCCTTGGTAAATTAGTGAGGCGATTCTTCTCCTGTTAAGACCACTAAGTCATGGGAGTTAGATTTGCCTCCACTCTTCCAAAGTCTTGGTGAGGAATGAGTGGCTTCTCCTGCGAAGCACCACGACATGATTTTGCTTCTTTCTTGGTAGGAAGAATAGTTTGATGAACAATCTGAACCAACCCAGCCATCTTTCTTGCATTCCGAGGGCCTCACAGACAGTTTCCAATCTGGGGAACTTCTTTGTTAGCCTGTCCTTTAGTGACAGCTCAGAGAACTCCTGGGATTTCTTTTTGAAGCCAAATGTCATGGCACAGTAATGGTGAGGAGGGAGCTGACCACATGTAGGTTATTTGGCTGGGAGTTGATATAATAGACGACTCCACCCAAAGTTTCTTTTCTGAGGAAATAGACGTAGGAAGGCTTCAAAAGGCACGGTTATCTCGGAGACTCACTGAGGATAGTAACTGAACTTATGCATCTGTAGGAAGTCAACACCCTGCGCTGCCAGCTCGGAGACCGCCTCAACATTGAGGTCGACGCTGCTCCCACTGTGGACCTGAACCGTGTGCTCAACGAGACCAGGAGCCAGTACGAGGCCCTGGTGGAAACCAACCGCCGCGAAGTGGAGGAATGGTTCACCACACAGGTGGGCATCTGAGCCCGCGGTCACTCAGGAACTGAGTCCCCAGGACCATAAGGCAGGGTCTGATCCTGTCCCCCCTTTGCCTGTTGCAGACCGAGGAGCTGAACAAGCAGGTGGTGTCCAGCTCAGAGCAGCTGCAGTCCTCCCAGGCAGAGATCATCGAGCTGAGGCGCACAGTCAACGCCCTGGAGATCGAGCTGCAGGCCCAGCACAACCTGGTGTGTAGTGTGCAGACCTGCCGCTGAGCAGTGTGGAGCGGGGAGGCAGAGCCACTGTCCAGTGACTGCCCTTGGGGCTACTCCCTCTCCTTAGCCCTTGAAGCCTGTGACTTCTTTGGAAGGCCATGCAGGAACCTTTAAGGGGACAGCTCTGTGACAGCCTTTTTCTCCACCCCTTCCCCACAGAGAAACTCTCTGGAAAACACACTGACAGAGAGCGAGGCTCGCTACAGCTCCCAGCTGTCCCAGGTGCAGTGCCTGATCACCAACACGGAGTCCCAGCTTGGTGAGATCCGGGCTGACCTGGAGCGTCAGAACCAGGAGTACCAGGTGCTGCTGGATGTCAGGGCCCGGCTGGAGTGTGAGATCAACACGTACAGGGGCCTGCTGGAGAGCGAGGACTGCAAGTGAGTACATAACAGGAAGGGTTTGATGAGATCTCACAAGGGAGTATGGGACTCAGTCGGACCCCTCAGGGATTGCCTACCTTGGGAAAGAAATTCCAGCCTTTGCCCAGACATGCTCAAACAGAACTCATAAAACACACTTATGGCCATCATTAAAATCATCAAATGGTTTGGTAGCACAGCTGTTTGTGTACAAACTGAAATTGCACAGCTGTTCTTTGCATTGTACTATGATGACATATAGGATCATGTGAACTCTCTTTTTACAATACTTCATTGTATAGGGAGCTTATGATTAGACACTATCTTATCTGGTTGAGTAATTTCCCTGGGGTAGGCTGGAGCAGTATTCTTTCTGTTCTCTGTTAGGTAAGTAGGGCTTAGAGAAGGCAGTGACTTCTCAAAGTCAACATCTAGGTGTATAAATTTGGGGTGTCTGTGAAGTGCTTGTGGCTCTCTGTAATAGGGGGAATTTGAGTGATTCAAAGTTTTGCAGTAGCGAGGGACTAGGTGTTTTCTATTCTAGGCCAGGACAAGTCCTGACAGGACTTCAACTCTTGGGGATTCTCTAATATGTGGTAATACATCTCCCTTACCTCACTTTTCTTTTCTACCCTTTGTTTCTAGGCTACCCTGCAACCCTTGCGCCACAAGCAACTCATGCGGCAAGCCCATCGGGCCCTGCGTCTCCAATCCCTGCACCCCCTGCCCACCCCCTGCCCCGTTGCACACCCTGTGTCCCTCGCCCCCGCTGTGGGCCATGCAACTCTTTTGTACGCTAGAACCTGGGGGATACCAAAGGAGCAGGGACATGAGGCTCAGCACCCCAGAGCTTTGGCCTGGTTCTGGTGCATTCCACAAAACAAGCATGAAAAACACAAACTGAATGACCAGAGCAGCCCTGGGACCACAGCCCCAGAAACTGTGGCCTCAGCTACTGTACAGTTCTCCATACCATCCCCTGCCTTTTCCTTCAGAGGGACCTGACTCTTGCTTGGTTTGCCCAGGGCACTCTGAGGTGCCTGCGGCCCTGCCTTATAATCTCCAATAAACATTTTCCTGGCAAAAGCAGATTCCTTTCTCATTGGTGTTCATATGTTGCCACCAACTCACCACTTGAGGACTCTATAAAAAGCCACTTGAAAGTTGGGCGTTATGATGGCTTGATTCTTGATGGGCAGATGGCTAGCCTGACACCCTGGGCCCGTGGGTGAGGCAGGTGACTCTTGGAAGGCGGTTGATGCTGCTGTAATACGAGGCTGCTCTCCTCTTCCGTCATTTCAGTATTTCTCTCATGACATGGATTGTCCCAGAGCTGTTGATATTCACGTCTGAAGCAGGAGCCATGAGCTAGGGGCTGCAGAGAGGCTCTGGAAAAGTCATTTTTCTTTCTCAGTAGGATCCTTGGAACTAGTTTTGGGTTATTGTGATCCAGGCAACCTCAGAGGCACACTGTGAAGAGCCCCCCTTGGCTTTCCCTGCTGTACCCAGGAGATGTCTTCCTTCCTTCTAAACGTGTTTCCATTAACAGCCTGGGCTTCCAGTCGCTGACTGAGAAGATCCATCAGTTCTTCATGGGATATTTTGCCATGTCTTTTCTCGTGTCAGTCTAACCAATTCCTGAGGAATCCGTACTTAGACGCCGGGTGGTGCGGCAGGGAGAGATACTCACAGGCAGTTTCCAACCACAAGTTACCCACAGCTTGTTAAGTTAGACCTGCAAGAAGTGCTATTATCCAAGACACAGGACCTCGGCACCTGAACATCTGAGTTGGTGCTGGAATTAATATCTGAATATTGAAAGAGACAGGGTCTGGGGGCCCAGGGCAGTAGTATGTATCAAGAAAGGACATATTTCTGTTAGTTGTAAGGAAGACTCACAGAAATGATAAGCACTGACCATATAAAACCCCAGAGGACCCTTAGGGTGTTTTCAATCTACTTCTGTGAACCACAGTCTTGCGATCTGCCATGAGCAAGCGGTTCAAAGTGTGTCTTAGCCACAGTGTCGGCAGCATCTAAAATTCTCAGGAGAAATGCACGGGGTTCCAGTTTCTCAGACGCTTGTCAACGCTTGTCATTTTCTGTTTGTCTGAAGCGACAGTCACTGGAATGGATGTCACGTGGTACCTCACTGCGGTTTCCATTTGCGTGTTCCTGATGACTAAGGACACGGGGCATCTTTTACAGTGGCCATTTGTATATCTTCTTTGGAGGATTGTCAGTTGAAGTCTTTGATCCATTCGAAATATGTGTTCTCTTGTTATTTGGTCGTAGGAGCTCATCACAAATTCTGGACCTTATTTCCCACAAGATAAATGATCTGTGGATATCCCCCCCCTAGTTTGTGAACTCCTTGGTTTACTTACCCCCTTTGCTGGGGCTTAAACCCTGACCTTAGGACCTTATATTTGTTAGATAAATACTTGGTTGCTAAGTTACACCCTCAGTCCATGCTTATTTTCTTGATGGAATTTTTTTTTTCTAAAAATTTATTATTACTTTATGTGTGTGTTTTACCTGCCAATATGTCAATGTATCATGTGTGTGCAGTGACCATGGAGGCCAGTAGAGGGCAATGGATTCCCTGGAACTGGAATTACAGAGAACTGTGAACCATACCATGTTAGCTTTCTGCAGGAGTAGAGGCACGCTTAATGCTGAGCCATCTCCCAAGCGCCCCCACCCCCATCGAGTTTCTGATGCACAGAAATTTTGTTTTGGATAAAGTTTTTTTTTTTTTTTTTTTTTTTTCAAATTTTCTTATGGTTGCCTGAGCTTTTAATGTCAAACCCTGATACACCAAGATTTCCTTCTGTGTTTTCTTCTATAGTTTCTTTTATAGTTTCAGTTCTGATGTCTTGGACTTGCTCCTTTAAGAGACTTTAAAAGATTAAATTTATTTTGTGCATATGTGTATGTGTAAGAGAGTGCCCCAGGGCAAGGCATATGTGCAGAAGTCAAAGGACGATTGGTTTTCTCCTTTCACCATCTGGGTCTCCAGGACAGGACTCAGGTTTTCAGGCTTGGCAGCAGGTCCTCTCGCCAGTTCTCTCTTTGGATTTTCCATGGTTATTGTGAAGAAATTCAACCTGATGCCTTGATTTTAGCACAGCATAAAAGTCTGACTTGAGACCAATTCTGGATTTCTAACTTATGGGATTTTAAGGAATAAATTCAAGTTGTTTTAAGTCACTAACTTTGTAGTAATTCATGACAGCAGCACTAAGAAACTCAATATAGCTCTCAGCTTTTGAGCATCCACTATGAGTTAGGCAAAATAGTTGGATGTTATCTCAATGAACGTTTATAAACAGTGTTAGAAATCAAAACCATTTTACAGAAGAGGACACTGAGGTTTGGAAACTTGTTTAGATTTGAACCAGGATCCCCCTATTGTTATATACAAGACTTCGTCATAAAGTATGAACAATGGAATGTCTAAATCCAGGTCAGTGACATTCTTCAGACTTGTCCCCTATGCACAGACTCCTCGTGTGGACACATTCCAAACTAATTTTTGTCAAGCCCCTCTAAAGACAAAAATGGCTCATAATTGATATAATTAGCTTGTTTGCTTTTAAGTATCTAACTTGTCTGTCTACCTTATTCCCAGTTGCTCTTTGAATGGCTTCACAACAGTCAAGCTGATCCTCAACCAGAAAAGTTTGTTGTTCACAAACTGAGTATTAAAGAAATGTAGCCCTTCCCCAGACAGAAAGCTCTGCACATGCTTTGCGTAGAGATAACATCTACAGCCAAGGGAGAGCACTATGGTTATGAACAAAACTCATAGGATGTGTAAGTCATGGTATGTTTTTAACATATGCTCATATTGCAAATAAGTGTGTTCTACACTTCCTGAGACACTCCCAAATGGCTTTCAAAAACTGTTTCTCAGTGTTCCATTGTCATCAACAGACATATGGCACGACTGCAGCTCTTAGCCTTGGTGGTGCTTTGAAACCCCTGGGGGCACCTTTAAAAACCTTTGAGAGCTCAGTCGCCTTTCAGACAGACTGTTCAATCAGCCCAAGAGTCAAGAGTCAACCTGGCTCCTGACTTGTAGAATTTCTACAGGTGAGGAGTTTCCACTGGGTCTGATGAAGCCCACTCACTAATTAGAACCTGGACACTGGTCAGAAACATCAGCTTGCCTTTCTTGGACAGAACTTGTGAGTTTCCTGAGCTTTAGTTTCCAGAGGTAACATGGAGATGACTTCTCATCACTTATCAAGAGAAGTATGGAACGTTGTGTTCATGGAAACACTTCATAAATAGGCATTTTCTTTAGGATTATTAATAATTTTGGTTATTATTGACCCAACACAACACATAGCTTGGATTCTTAAGGATAGAAAGGTGCAACTCTTGTCAGAGAGCCTACCCTGTGATTCCACCTCTTAAGTGTTTCACCATCCCCAAGAGCACAGCTCCACACTTTATACAGACTGTAGGCTATGGTTGGCAAAACTTCCCTTTAGAACAATTCTCATCCATCCATCCATCCATATATCCTTCCATCTTTCCATCCATCCATCCATCCATCCATCCATCCATCCTTCCATCTTTCCATCCATCCATCCATCCATCTATCCATCCATCCATCATCCCCTCACTCCATGCATCCATGCATCCATCCATGCATCCATCCATGCATCATCTATCCATCATCCATCCATCCATCCATCCATCCATCCATCCATCCATTCATCCAGCTTTCATTTTACATTCTCATTTCTAAGCACCAAGACACAACTGTTTTTAGTATCTATCTGTACATTTCCCAGAGCCTGGCCAGTACCACATATCTGCTTGCTCACAGCTAGTCCAAGATGAGTTTCTCTCATAAGGATGATTTCCCCGAGTGCTGAAATGGGGTATATTTGAGAGAAGAGGCCTATGAGAAGGATGTTTACTCAAAGTGCTTTTGCCTAAAGTATGACAGCAGAACCTCCCAGGAGGGAAACTCTGATTTCCCCAAACCCCATCTCATGTCCTTGGCTATCCTTCCCTCTGAGTAATGGGGTGAGCCTTTGGGACTGTGACGAATCTGCCTCCTTTGAAGCCATCTGATGAAACTCTGATTTCATCAACCACTTGTACCCAGGAAGAGGCTGCTGTGACACAAGCTGAATGGAATAATTTTATGGGATGAGGGGGGACTCTTTCAAAAGCAATCTAAGTAGCATATTTGGAAGAAAAATTGGCTGAAGCATTAGTAAAGGAAATTATGCTATTTCCCAAGTCCCCACCCACTATTAAGGGTATAAAAGGACCATGAAGGAAGGATAGACTCAAACCTCACCCACATCTACTTCCAGCAGCTCACCGCTCTCCCATCACCCCTCCCAAAACCATGTCCTGCAACACTTGCCTGCCCGCCCTGAGCTGCCGCACCAGCTGCTCCTCCCGGCCTTGCGTGCCTGTCAGCTGCCATGGCTGCACCCTGCCTGGGGCCTGCAACATCCCCGCCAACATAGGCAACTGCAATTGGTTCTGCGAGGGCTCCTTCAATGGCAACGAGAAGGAGACCATGCAGTTCCTGAATGACCGCCTGGCCAGCTACATAGAGAAGGTTCGACAGCTCGAGAGAGAGAATGCGGAGCTGGAAAGTCGCATCCAGGAGAGGAGCCAGCAGCAGGACCCTCTGGTGTGCCCTGCCTACCAGGCCTACTTCAAGACCATTGAGGAGCTGCAGCAGAAGGTGAGAGGGGGGTCTATCTAAGAGCTCAGCAGCTGCTGCCTTTCATTGCATGTGAAGGCATGCTCAAGTTCAAGTGGATCTCATATTAGAACCCTTGTTTCAGATTCTGTGTGCTAAGTCTGAGAACGCCAGGCTGGCCGTGCAGATTGACAATGCCAAGCTGACTTCTGATGACTTCAGGACCAAGTATGTTGAACCTTTTGTGTTGGGTGACTTCCAGACCCTGGTGGCTCTTTCATGGCTTGTCCATGGCTCTGAAGGTCTAATGCTGCCTGGAAGAGAAGGTGGAAGGGATGGGAAAGGCATTTCTTCTTTTTTCGTGTCTCCTCCTAAGTCTGGATATTAAAAAAAAAAAAAATCAGCTTCGAATAGGCATTCAGACTCTAGCCCTTCAATTGATATGGGTTGATTGTCCTTCATCTAAGTGCCTGGGACACTAAGTGTTTTTTAGTGTTGACTTTCCTTCTGAGTTGTGGGATATTTGAACATTCATAATGATCCTGGGGATGAGACCTGAGTCTAAACACAAAACTCATTTGTTAATGTGTTTATACACCGTAAACACAGCCTGAATGCCATTTTATACACTATTTTCAATGCACCCACATTTTGACCCTGCTCTGTCAATGAAGTCAGTTGGGATATTTTTCACTGTGGTATCATGCTCCCCAGAGTTTCAGATTTTAAGCATTTTTGTTTTTGGATTTTCTGGTTGGGATGTTCAACCAGTGTTTTTTTTAGAAAGTTCTTTTCATAAAACTCCCAAACCCAGAGCTGGGAATGGATTGATTTGATGTTATATTAACTGGTAACATTGAGAACAGAGTGAGGGCTCCACTTCACGGATGTCTGTGGGCACCTGGTGGTGTTAAATGAGTCAAGCCCTCCCCCGGATGATCTATACATAGCAAGAAGGAAACATAAGAGGGAAGGCAGACAACTGTATAAGATCATGGTGTTCTTAGTCCAGACCCATCCTAACAGGCTGATCCTCCCATCCTCTGTGTGCAGGTACCAGACCGAGCTGTCCCTGCGGCAGCTGGTGGAGTCAGACATCAACAGCCTGCGCAGGATCCTGGATGAGCTGACCCTCTGCAAGTCTGATCTGGAGGCGCAGGTGGAGTCCCTGAGGGAGGAGCTGCTGTGTCTCAAGAAGAACCACGAGGAGGTATGAAGAGATATTTAAGAAGCAAGTTTCAGAGCCTTAGAGCAGAGCCTTTAGTATCAGGAAGATGCTCTCCGGAATCAGCAGGTACTAGCTGTCAGGCTTCTCCGATGTAAGATCGTTCCCTGAAGGACTTTAGGCTAAGATCATAGGAGGTTGGTGCTGTATGCTCATCAAGGAGTAAGGTGATGCCCCAGCCCGCAGGGGAGTATTGGGCCGGTGCCAGAGCATACAGAGTGTGGATGTCCATCCACAGAACGCTGCTATCTGTTTGTTACCACTGTTAGGTCCTGGAAATGATAGTGGAGATGGAGGGTAAAAAATTAAAATAACCCATGGCTCCTCTCTTTAAGAACTCGAAGTCTAGTGTGGAGGGACAGTTATGGAGCCCTAGAGATATGAGGCAAGGCTGAGTGAGGTAATGTGTGGCGTGTGCATACATAGTAAGAGGAAGCCAGTCTTCCAGAGAGGAGCTGGGGAGTACGTCTTAGGGGCAAGAGGAGGATTTCAATAATTAAGTATTGTCATTTGAGGATATAAGCTGAACACAGAAGTGCCTACGCAAGGTGTATTTAAGGATGGCTAAGCATGCAGTGCCGGAAGAAGTGTGGGTCTTAGAGGATTGTGAAGGTGCTTTGGTTTTTTTGTTTGAGAAAGCCATTGGAGTGGTTCCTATTGGAGCTTTGTTGCAATGTCTGTGTCTTTGGGATGATCAGGATATTTTATTTTTAGTTCCCCATCCCTTCTCAGGCAGGGCTGCACTCCCTTTCCTATAGCAGGGAGAGAGCCAATCTGTTTCCCAAGGCTCATTCTTTTCTCCTTCTTCCATCAGGAAGTCAACACCCTGCGCTGCCAGCTCGGAGACCGCCTCAACATTGAGGTCGATGCTGCTCCCACTGTGGACCTGAACCGTGTGCTCAACGAGACCAGGAGCCAGTACGAGGCCCTGGTGGAAACCAACCGCCGCGAAGTGGAGGAATGGTTCACCACACAGGTGGGCATCTGAGCCCGCAGTCACTCAGGAACTGAGTCCCCAGGACCATAAGGCAGGGTCTGATCCTGTCCCCCCTTTGCCTGTTGCAGACCGAGGAGCTGAACAAGCAGGTGGTGTCCAGCTCAGAGCAGCTGCAGTCCTCCCAGGCAGAGATCATCGAGCTGAGGCGCACGGTCAACGCCCTGGAGATCGAGCTGCAGGCCCAGCACAACCTGGTGTGTAGTGTGCAGACCTGCCGCTGAGCAGTGTGGAACCGGGAGGCAGAGCCACTGTCCAGTGACTGCCCTTGGGGCTACTCCCTCTCCTTAGCCCTTGAAGCCTGTGACTTCTTTGGAAGGCCATGCAGGAACCTTTAAGGGGACAGCTCTGTGACAGCCTTTTTCTTCACCCCTTCCCCACAGAGAAACTCTCTGGAAAACACACTGACAGAGAGCGAGGCTCGCTACAGCTCCCAGCTGTCCCAGGTGCAGTGCCTGATCACCAACACGGAGTCCCAGCTTGGTGAGATCCGGGCTGACCTGGAGCGTCAGAACCAGGAGTACCAGGTGCTGCTGGATGTTCGGTCAAGACTGGAGTGTGAGATCAACACGTACAGAAGCCTGCTGGAGAGCGAGGACTGCAAGTGAGTACAGAATGGATTTCTGGGACTGTATGTGTGGTAGGAATATGAGACACAGGTGGCCATATTTTAAACGACTCAGTGCCCTGAATGCATACAGTGGATGCAGTGATTTGCAGTAGTTAAGTAAATCTTTATAAGCAAAGCCTAAGGGAATTGTTCCTACCTCTAAAGTTACTGTTAAGAGAGGTGAGGGGTGGGTAGGGATATTGCGTGTCACAGCTTTACATGTTGGGTAAAGCGGATCTTAAGTTCCATGAGAATGCAAGAGTGTGAGACAATATTTTTCAAAAGCACAGTTTCCCAGTTCTGCACAAGGTATTGTGGGTAGGGGAGAAGTGCTTGCTAAGAATCACAATTCAATTCTAATTGCAACCATTGGTAATTCACAGATTGTTCCTGTAAGCCCAAAATACAGTGTGTGCCTTAGGGTTCTCTGACTTCTCTCCAATCCATTGTTAACCCCCCCTGTCTCCCCAGCCTCCCCTGCAATCCATGTGCCACCACCAACGCCAGTGGCAGCTCCTGCGGACCCTGTTGCAGCTCCCAAAAGCGTTGCTGTAACTGAACAACTTGAAGATGTCAATGAAGCCATTTCGCTCAAACTCGTAATGGTCTTCAGGCTTCTCCTTTGCTAGGACTTCCATTGCCATTAAGAAACTTCATCATGCCAACTGTGATTCCTAGACACTGACATGCTCTCCAGAACCACAAGCAAAGATACCCATCATCAACTTCCTGACAAACTCCTTAGGAGTTGAAGGTTGAGTCTCTTTGCTGCTGACGGTGTCAGAGCTCTGTAATCAGAGCTTTGGGGATTATCATAGAGGGTGTTTCCTGTCCACGGCACCATCCCCTGCTTTCCTTTCTTCTTTGGTATTCTCTGGAATGCAAGGAGGCAGCTTCATTCACTTCCCAATAAATTTTATTTCTCTGGCATAGTAAAGGTATTTGTTATTCATATTCATACTTTGTAAAATATTCATGATTGTCCCATAAAAATACCTCACCCTAACCTTGAGGGGCAGGGAGAGGTGTTCTCTGGATGGGTGGACTCTGGTCAAGGCAGAAAGGCCAGGCAGAAAACTTGGCCTTGAACACCCAAGCTCATTTTGTTATGGCCACAGTGTCCTTGCTATTCTGAGAATCCTCCACCCCTGAGATCTCTCAAATTGTCACCCTCATTAGACTCCTTTCTCCTGAACAACCTTACTGCCTTTGTAGAAACTATTTCGGAGAGTTGCGATCCTGTCTTCTCAGCTCTCTGGGGCCCCTGCCTCACCGACACAGACACGTGGAAGTGCTTCTTCATTGATCTCCACAACCCCTCACACCTTCCCAGGACAGCTCTGCTCACCTGTCCTCTGGTTTCTGAGGAGCTGCCCAGCGTTTCTCCCTCCATCACTCTCTTCTTGGAGAATTGGTACCCCTCTGCTGATGCCTCCCTAATCCTTGTCTTGTTGGAACACAAACTCTCATCTGCCCCAAATCTGTAAACCAAGCTAGACCTCCCTGAAGACAGGACAAAGAGTAAAGAAGCCATGCAGAGCTGCAGCCTAGCTCCTCTCTCTAGCAACTGTGAGATAGGGTTATGGTCCCTTCCAGAACTTGGCTCCATGCATGCCAAGAGCTGTATAGAGTATGTATAGAATTTTCCTAAAAACTTATAAACTCAATTCTCCCTTTTGTTTAGGGGTTTTCTTTGGTGGTTCCCTTTCTTTCCCCTTTAGATTCCCTCCTCCACCATATTGTCCATGGTGGGTCTGTCTCTTACTCTTTAACTTTAAGCTTTCTCTCTTGATGAAGCTCTTGAAGTCTCTTCCCAGACTTTAGACTCTAAAGTTTAGAGGGAAGCCTCCCCCGTCCCTCCACCTGTCTCTCGATAAGTTCCTTCTGAAAGGGTAATTGGGTTTAATTTCCTTTCCATCAAAGCTGCTGTTTTCTGTTCTTTAAATCATCATAACAGGTCTCAGCTCAAGCTCCATTTTGGTTGGTTACTCACAGTGCAATTTTACTTCATGTCAGTCTACCCCATCGCACCCACCTGGTCTAAGACTTAACCTCCATAGGCAGGTTCGTCTTGTTACCTACTTGTTATGCGTCAGAAATTGTCCCTTTCTTTAGCTTTTAAATTGTTGTTTTTTTGCCCAGAGTTAAACGAAAAAATTTTAATTTCATAAGCACTTGTATCTGAAAGATTTAAGTAAAATTTTGCTAGAGAATTACATAAAAAAAAAATCACCATCCAAAATAAAAACAAGAAAAATCACCACCCAATTATTGCTCAGATCATCCCACTTATGTCAGTGTGTAATTACCTAAACCAATAAATACTATTATTATTCATTATATTTATATTTGACATTATAAGACATTGTCTTTTAAATATAGTCAAACTTCCATTCTTTACTTTTCTTCCCTTTAAGATAATTTTGTTCTTTAAACCTTCTTAAATCTACAATATTTTAAAATTTATTTTTATTTCACATGTATGAATATTTGGCCTACAAATACGTCTGTGTACCACATGAATATCTGCTGGTGCCCACAGAGGCCAGAAGAGGGTGTCGGATTCCCTGGAGCTGAAGTTATAGATAGTTGTAAGCTGCTACGTAGGCGCTAGGAACAGAACGCAGGTCCTCTGCAAGGGCAGGAAGTGCTCTTAATTGAAGGACCATCTCTCTAGTATCAATAATTTCTTTTGAAAATTTACATATTTAAAGAGATTTACTTGTGTATTTCACATAAAAGTGTGATACACACCACAGGGTAGTTACATAAAATAGTCAGTGGTAACACACATATTTGGTAGCATAAATACTGAGTCATATCAATGACTGTTACATGGATATAGTAGTGATGAACAGGTGAACTGCATGCATAAAAATAGGTCAAATAATGAGTGTATGAACAGGTATTGCTATGGTTATTAATTTATGCACCCAGCTTTAAAAGTGATATCGTTTATTTCATAAGCTTTTCTTTTTCTTTGTTAAGATGGGATCTCACTATCTAGACCTGGCTGTCCTGGAATTTGATATTTGGGCTGTGCTGGCCTCAAACTCAGAGAGATCTGCCTGCCTTTGCCTCCCTAGCACTGCTGTAAAGGCATGTGTCACCACGCCCAGCCTCTCCCATGAACTCCTATGATTCTAAGAAAAGACAGTGTTGGCTAAGTCTCTCTCAATAATGTCTCCACCCACGAGCCTCGTCTTCAGATTTTTAAAGCTGTCAAGTCTATAAAGCGCAACCACAATTATGTATTCACTTAATGCTCACTGACGGACACAAATACAAGCAATTATCTATTGTATGCCAAATACTGTGCCAGGAAAGGAGAAACACTAATAAACAAGCTCCATCCCTGGCTCATAGCAATCTTTACAGTCTAGAGTGGGTAAGGCAAAGAGAGGATCGCTATTGGCAAACAAAGCAGCAGGGTGGCTCGAGGGAGCCATAGATGAAGAAGTAAAATCTTCAGAGGTGAAAGAGAATGGGGAGAAAAAGCCTCGGAGGAGAACAAGCTAGCACTTCACCAGCACTTTGAAAATGTCTCCATTTCAAATAAAATTTGTCTACCTGTCATGTTGACTGCAGGCCCTCCAACTGCAATAGAACCATCTCCCAATAAGTCAGAATGTAAAACACAGGATGCTTAGAATGGAATGAAGAAGGAAGAGTAACATTCATGAGGCTTCATGATAAGGTTATTAAAACTTTATGTACCTCCCTTAGTTCTGACTTCAATGAACTCTTGCTACACAATATTATCATAATTCTGAAATAAAATTTGATGGCATGTGTTTGGACAGAATGTGTAGGTTCAACAAGAGGGAAAGTCTTTTTTTCCCAAGCATTAAATTTGTTGGGTAAGGAAATGAGGGATTGGGAGGTGTATTTATAATCTGATTGTTCACGTTCTAACTTAGAACACAAAAGAAATGTGGTAGTAGAAGATGAAACTGCGCGACGGTAGACTGTATCTGACAGTGCTTTGAGTGGTGATCTATGAAATTTTCTTGCAAGGAAAGTTGTCATGTGATATATCTGGCGGCCGTGGATAGCCTGGCTTGTAATGGGACCCAGAAACTTGTAGAATTGGCAGGAATAGAAGGAAGATGTTTTAGGAGGCTGCTAAGAGGAACCAAGCACTGAGATGAGTGGGCTGGGGAGAGGAGGTGTGGAGTTTGGAGGCCTCTAGCATATGGAAGCTGACTGGACAGAAAGGAACAGCGAAGAAAAGAAAGAAATGACACTGAACCCTGTATTAGTCAAGGTTCTCTAGGTAAACCAAACCAACAGGATCTCTAGAGAAATTGAATCACTAGGATATCTGAGTATCTATCTATTAATCATCCAATCATATCTATCTATCTATCTATCTATCTATCTATCTATCTATCTATCATCTATCTGTCCATCTGACTGTCATCTATTTGTCTACCTGTATATATATCTATCTTCTATTTAAGACATAGATATATAGAAAGAATTTATTATTCAGGATTCCCTCATATCATTATGGAGATTGAAAATTTCTGCTATCTTTAAATTGATTATCCAGGACAGGCAATTGTGCAGCCCCATTCTAAGCCCAAAGGCCTGGGGATCAAGAAAATCAACAGAATAGGTCTCAGTCAAGGTCTGAAGGTATAAACACCTGAGATCAGAATTAGACTGCTACCGTAGCTCAAGAAAGAAGAGCAAACCCAACTTTCTTACTTACCTATTTTCATTCTTTCATTCTCAGTGGTTTAGATGATGCTACAGTGGTAAAGATGATCTTCAAATACAATTTCTTTTTCCACTGCTCCACCCAGAAGTAGCCTCAGCCAGCTATCTGGCATATTTTACCCTAGGCAAGTTGACAGATAAAATTAATCATTACGAACACCTACTATGGGTCTGAAGTTTTTTCTCTTTCTTTTTCTAATGAATTATTTATTTTATTTTGTGTATATGTGTGTATGTACCTGGTAGCTATGGAAGTCAGAAGAGGGTGCTGGATCCCTTGGAACAGTTATGGGTGATTGTGAGTTGTCATGTGCTTGCTGAGAAACAAATCCAGGTCCTCTGCAAGAGCAACAAGTGCTCTTAACCACAGAGCCAACTCTCCAGCCCCCTGGGCCTGATGCTTTTGAACCTCCTGAAATGAGACGATGCTTGTATAGAGAGCTTAAAAAGAACGGCTGTATTTGAAGAAGGTGTTAGAGGGTTATTTAAATGAGGATGGTAGCTAGAGCTGTATAAGTCAAGACCAACTTGGGGACCACTGATGGAAGCGATAGAGCTGACATGCTGCGATGCAGAATTCCTGACACGAGGTTCACAGCTCGTTTCTCCGGGTCTCTGAGGACATGGAAATTGGAGAGGGAAATGGAGGAGCAGCTGAAGGGACCTTGAAGCCAAAAGAAGTCTATAGTTTCTCTGAAGAGGGGGGTCAAGCGAATCCAGATCAAGAGGGGAGGAGAAACAGATTGGATATGAAACTGGGGGGTTCACTGGTGACTAGGAAGAGACACGGTCTGCAGGATGTTTGGGAAGAAGCTGTATCCTCATAGGTCCTTCATATGCACCTTGAACTATCAATGTGACAGTGCATATAATGCAAAAACACATTGAGCATGAAGCTACACTTTCTTTTGTGCTTTAGGAAAAAAAAAAAAAAACATGCCAGACTTGCTCTTTCCCTTGACCTGTAGAGCACTCTACACATCCGATTTTTAATTCTTTTTCCACGTGAACCCTTAATCCAGCCATCCCAGGTAGACTAAAATCATTGTTAGGGCTGATGAGTTGGTTGATCCAGCAAGGCGACAACTTGAGTTTGATCTCCGGAATCCACGCAGGGGAAGGAGAGAAATGTCTACAGAAGGCTGCCGCCTGACCTCCTCATGAGTCTGTACTTACCCACACATGCACACGATAATAATAAATGCATAAAATTAAAAATATCATGAAGTTACACTATTTTAGATTGCTTCATATGAGTCTAGAGT
This sequence comes from Cricetomys ansorgei, assembly GCA_026225945.1. NCBI lineage: Eukaryota > Metazoa > Chordata > Mammalia > Rodentia > Nesomyidae > Cricetomys > Cricetomys ansorgei. Next base: position 14,243,814 of record JAMJFZ010001881.1, read on the forward strand.
TAAAAACACAGCATGGGTGAACTTGGTACTTCTTGAAACCTCTTTTGGTTATGAGAATTCTTTTTGCTTGCCCAATGATACCATTCATGACCTTACTGTCATCTGCATACCCTAGCGTGTAGTAAATCTGTGAGGAGCCCAATATATTATTCTACATTTCCAAAAGAACACATCTTACATATGATACATCCTGCTGATAATTTCACACGGTAAATTCTGGCCATCGTGGACATGACTTCGGGAAAGAGAAGGGAGGCTTCCTCATGACTTTAAAGACAGGAAGGGTGGCCCCAGGAACAGACTTGCCCTGACTTCATTCTGTGGTTAAATACTACTGCTGAGTCTGTGTGTGATCTCTTACATGGAAATAGCCTTGGCTTCTATAATGAATGGTGTCCTTAAACCTCACATGCAGTTGGCTCACAGCGTGAGACCTGAAGCCTCAGCCACAGCGTCTGACACAATGATACAGGTCACTATAAAACCTTCCTGGTTGTTAGGATTTCATTCGCTCATCTTGTTTATTGAAGAAGGGTCATTGGCCAGGGACAATATCATCATTTCTGTAAAGCTGAGAACACACAGTATACGGTAAATGGAATAAATGAGGAGCACCTACCTCTAAGAACTCCCAGGAAACACACTGAGATTTGCTTCTTTTCTTAACAGATCAATGTCCCCTCAGCTATTCACCGTATAATAGCCATGCCACTATGCAGCAAACAAAGCCACTTCCACCCAGGATGTGTGTCTTTTTCCAACTGTGCCATGCACTTTTGAGTATACGGTCATCTTTTCCATGGATTATTCCACTCTGACCAAGGTAGAAACTGCAGCAATAGCTACACAATCTTCATGGATATATTTTCTAGTCTACATACTATTCCTTTCTTACTCTTTAAAAAGAAGCATTGTCTGAGGCTTTCTCTTTTGAGGTTCCCGATATAGGAGAAGAGAAGAAAGGGAGATGCATTTTTATAAGTTAATGATTTCACGTATTTTCTGGGTTGTGCAGGCTCACTCAGTTAGACTTCAATCAGCTTGATACTGATTCGAAATCAGCACACCTGACCCACATGTCATGGTAGACCATTTTATAAATAGAGTCAGGCAGGAGGGCAGAGACTGTGAGGACCTAGGGTTAGCACTAATAGACCACCCATTTGCTTAAAGCTTTCTGTCTGTCTAAAGTCATGGTTGGAGCTAGCTCTTTCTTGGAGATGACTTTCAGAATCATCCAAGAAAATGCATATTACTGTGTTATAGTCACAACTTGTTTCTGCCCATTAAAGAAATGACTCAGCGTGTGAATGTCTACCTCACTCAGTAGGTTCAGTTCTAAATAACATCTCACTGGCTCCACACATAGACACAGCCTCAAAATATGTGGATTTACCTTCCATGAAAATACTGAAAGAAACAAGGTCCCAGCACACATTTGAGGAAAGGGTGATCTGAGTGATGACTGTGCAATAGGAATTAGTGCTGAGTTTTGAAGAAGAAGAAGAAGAAGAAGAAGAGGAGGAGGAGGAGGAGGAGGAGGAGGAGGAGGAGGAGGAGGAAGAGGAGGAGGAGGAGGAGGAGGAGGAGGGGGAAGAAGAAGGAGAATATTAAGAAATGCCTTTTGTATTCGGGACACCGATAGGCTAGACATAAGGTCTCTGCATTCTAAGCTCTATCTAGAATGGCATGAAGGCAGATGACGTGTTTGCTAAAATGTGCTGATGGTCACGCGATGTTGCCTTAGCGTGTGATAATGTGTTGGCAGTAAGAAATCACACCCTTTGGAGGACTAGGCTCAGGTATTTCTACGCCAGATTGACTAGGGATTCCTTCTTTTCAACTTCTTGATGATGCAGTCTTGCTAACTAGACTTTTGTTAGGACAGAATTGGTTTGGGTTCTTTCAAGAGAAGAACAGGTAGATTTGTGTCTTGGCTCATTATGATTGGAGGATGGGGTGGGGAGAAACACTACCAAGCAGTGGCTGAGTTCAACTGACTTCGGTCTGTCCCATATAAGTCCATCTTACAGTGAAGTGATTGGGAGAGGGTGCCACTCCATAGTGAGAATGTGGCCATTGGGATTAGGGAAATCTGCTTTTGAACTTGGTTCAAAAGACCAGACTTCTAGGATCTGAGGCCACCCGACAAGCTCTTATAGGGTTTTGTGGTTCCTGAAGGAGTTAATGCATAGAAGGTACCCGGATCACTCTGTCTGCTGCAAAGTGGGCACTCAGGAAGCAGGAGCCAAATAGAGCCGCACCGTGTGCAGGTGAATGCTGTAGTACTTCGTGCACAGCAGGTACCCCCAAACTGTTAGTTTCCTAATTATTCTTGTGAGGACACAATAGCACAAATGGAGCCTAGGAGCTTCCTACATCCCTCAGGGAGAGGCTAGCATCGTCTCTACCCACTTGCATGGTATGGCAGCACTGAGCTGGGTTGCACTTTCTGATGTTAGCTTTTTGGGATTCTCTGTTAACCAGTTTGGTTTCCCGAGAGATGCTCAGATGGTTTTCCTCACAGACTCCTCACTGGGGATGAGCTGAACAAGGCACAAACCTTTTCTTAGCTTAGGAGAAAGAGATCAGAAGCGCCACCAAATCCGGAGGCCAGGGACCAGAAGCCACTGTAACTTAATGTCTAGTAAATAAATGCTGCCATTGGCAAAGTTGGTTACTTTGAAGCCAAACCATGAAGCTCTTTCTGAACTAACCAGCATGATTGGTGAGGAGTCCTGACATAGCAGGAAGCCAAAGTAAAACATTTTATGAGCTAAAGGACTCGTGAGGTGGCTAAATAACAAATAGAAAATTGGTAATGAGAGAAAAGGGGGGTAATATTTTACGTGGTCACCACACCCACCGCCAACAGAATATAAAGCTCCAGAGAAGACCGGGTCTTATACCAGAGACAGGACATCAGGTGTAGAAGCCGATTCTCATAACTCTGCTCCCCTCCAGCACCATGCCCTACAACTTCTGTCTGCCCGCCCTGAGCTGCCGCACCAGCTGCTCCTCCCGGCCTTGCGTGCCCCCCAGCTGCCACGGCTGCATCCTGCCTGGGGCCTGCAACATCCCCGCCAACATAGGCAACTGCAATTGGTTCTGCGAGGGCTCCTTCAATGGCAACGAGAAGGAGACCATGCAGTTCCTGAATGACCGCCTGGCCAGCTACATAGAGAAGGTTCGGCAGCTGGAGAGAGAGAATGCGGAGCTGGAAAGTCGCATCCAGGAGAGGAACCAGCAGCAGGACCCTCTGGTGTGCCCTGCCTACCAGGCCTACTTCAGGACCATCGAGGAGCTGCAGCAGAAGGTGAGGGGTGGGCACCATAGTGCCAGCTTAAGGAATTACTTATTCAAATTGAACGTACTGAAGTCTGAATGGAGCTAAAGCTGTTTACAACTAATGTTGGAGTGATGTAGAATTCATTGGCCTTTGGAAATCTGTTTTGGAGTCACCATGATGGAAGTATGCAGATTTGGCATTAGAACCAAATTTGCCAGAGGCCTTTAACATTGCGTCTTACCCCAAACTAGAATAGCTCATTTTATAAGGTTTATTATGATGCCTTTTTTTTTTCAGACAAATTACAGCATTAAAAAACAAAAACAAAAAACAACACTGTGCATTTGAATAAGTTCTTTGAGCTAAGGATTCGCTGTGTGAATCCTTAAATAGTTAAAGCCTTCCAGACTTGTAGCAACTATTATAAAAGATAGCTTTGGTGGACCAGGAAAGCCATTGGCTCCAGAAGCCTCACCAACACACACACACACACACACACACACACACACACACACACCACCACCACCACCACCACCACACAGGACACACACACACACACACACCACACCACCACCACCACCACACAGGACACACACACACACACACACACACACACACACATACACACACACACTCACATCATCCACTAGAACAGATACGTAGGAAAATGGCATAGAGGGCTTTGAAAAGAGGAATAGAGTCCCCATGATGGTGGAACTTGGAAGGACTGTCAAAGGAACCAGTATCATAGTGAGGTTTGAATGACACGCATGGGTGTGTGTGTGTGTGTGTGTGTGTCTACTTGTAGTGCATATATGTGTGCAGGTACGCATTGGGGTGTGTATGTATGTACGTATGCATGTGTAGGCCAGAAGACAACCTCTAGTGTCATTCCTAAGTGCTGTTCACCACTTTTTTTTTCTGAAATAGGGTCACCTGGAACCTGCCAAATAGGCTGGCCTGGCTGGCCAACAAGCCATAGAGCTCTGTCTGTCTGTCTCCTTTCTACAGGGATTATAAGGGAGAACTACTATGCCATGGTATATTTTTTTGAGACAGGGCTTCTCTGTTGTAGCTCTGGCTATCCTGGAAGTCACTCTGTAGACCAGGCTGACCTTGAACTCACAGAGATCCCCTTGCCTCTGCCTCCTGAGCACTGGGAGTAAAGGCCTATGCGACCAATGCCCGGTTATGCCATGATTTTTTAAACTTGAGTTCCAGGGACTGAACTCAGGTCCTCATTTTGCAAAGCAAGCACTTTACCAATTAAACTGTCTCCCAACAAATAGAAGTTTATGTCTGATTGTGCAAGTCCTTGGTTCTTGGAGGGGATTGCATGTCTGTTGTCTATGACAAAATGAATGCCAGAAAGGAGTGGTATGATTTGAATATCAGTATTTTCTTACTCACAGTTGGTGAGCATTAGGCAAAGTGCTAGGGTAGGGGTCAGGGGTAAAATGCAAAGAAAGGGAATCTCCTTCCAGCAAGAGATCACAGACCAATAGGGCAGAGAGATATGGGAAAGAGTGAGCGCAGCAAAGGTCATAAGAAGTGCCATGGAAAACGTGCAATGTACACAGAAATGGCCACTTGGAGGAGCGGGAAGAGAAGGGGCGTGGCTTCTACAAGGTGCTCTGTATGGAGAGGATGCATTTACAGGGAAAGGAAGACATTTCACCTTAAGCATTGCGCAGTGCTGGGAGAGTAGACAGTGGGCAGCAGGTTCTGATGGAGGTGGCATGAAAGAATAACTGACTTGTCCTGCTTATCTGTGACTTGCCCAGTTTTAGTATCCCAGGAATGCTTTCCATTCTAAGCAAACAGGGATCACTGGCCACCTGACCTGAGGCTTGCTGACCCAGTAGACTCAGTTCCTACAGGAAAACTAGAAGCAGCTCCAGAAGAGTAGAAAGCATGCCTGCACTCATCAGCTGTTGGCAAATGAACAATGACAATTAAGCCTTACTTTTCCTTTCTGGAATTCATGTTACATTTTACCGAAGCACTTCCGGTTCCACAAGCTAGTTCAGTGAATGAATCCTGCTTGTATACCCAATGAGAAGGTCTGAAAGGACACAGAGCAACTGGGAGAAATAATATAACTCCTGTCACAATCAATCTTATGCAGATTCTGTGTGGCAAATCTGAGAACGCCAGGCTGGTGGTGCAGACTGACAACGCCAAGCTGGCAGCCGACGACTTCAGGACCAAGTAAGACATTTGTAAAGACAAGAACGGTCTAGTGAGAGGTTGAATTGCAAAGTAATGACTCTTTGTTCTGGGAATGTGCCAGAAGCAGATTCTAAGTGCCATTGTGACTTGGGTTAGAATTAGGTTTAAAAGCCAAGGTCTGTCTCTTCACTGAGAGCTGAGGGTCTGTGTTTTAAGCTTACTTGAAAATGTGTATTATTTTTTGAGACCATTCATTCTTTATTCTTTTGAACTCAGCAGTCTGACTTTAAAAGTAAATTTGATGTTGGTCTGACAGTATAGATTAGTCATTATCAATGCATCCCAAAGGAATTAATAAGGCATTAAAAATAGGAGGCGAAGGTCATTCCTTTCAGTGAATTAATCAGTATTTTCAGGTTTGATTGTAATCATAATAATCTTTTGAATCTTTTATGGGACCTTCAAGTTTATAATAGGATTTCACATGTATCTTTCCGTCATCTTCAGCTCAACACAATGAACTGTTAGTTTGTCTTCATTTTACAAACAAGACTCAGGGATATTAAAGAACCTATCTCCAGTCATTTAGTGGCAAGGATGGACCTATGTGACTTTCAGTTTCATAATTCTCAGGGTAGCTGGAAGGAAGGAAGACAGCTTGTAGTAGAATTAGGAAGTATAGCAACTCAAGGAAGCAAAGTGGTACGCTTCCTGATAGCACGCAGTGCCTTCTCCGTGGGTCTTGGAAGGAGACAGGTCACCAGACTCATCACAGTGATGCTTCTCTTTAAGAACATTTAAAATGGAACAACCTCAAAGTAGGATGAGTTTGACTAGGTTAAAACAGATACTCTTCCTCTTTGACGTCTTCTGACTTTTGACTGTGTGTGCAGGTACCATACTGAGCTGTCCCTGCGGCAGCTGGTGGAGTCAGACATCAACAGCCTGCGTAGGATCCTGGATGAGCTGACCCTGTGCAAGTCTGACCTGGAGGCGCAGGTGGAGTCCCTGAAGGAGGAGCTGCTGTGTCTCAAGCAGAACCATGAGCAGGTAAAAAAGTCCCAGCCACCAACCATCTCAATACTGAGGGTCCCACGACTCCTGAGCAGGGGAAGGTAGGTCTTGGTTGCTAGGTTAACTCAGGTTGCTAGGTTAACGCAGCATTGTTTGCTAGCTGCTCAAAGGATAGCTGAAAGATGACTGGGAAGTGAGGTGCACACTGATCTCTTTGGAAGTGTGGTTGGCTGATCTGTGTCCTCATGGGACTCACACAGATTCTGTGATTTTCTGAGTAGTTATCCAATCAATGATGAAGTTTGGCAAAAGACAGAGAATGGTTTTGTCCTTTGCAAAATCTAGGCAAAGTCTAGGATTCCGAGCTATGAGATGGACTGGTAGGTGGGTAGATGAATGGATGGAAAAACGAGAGCAGTGAAGGAACTTAAGTGATGATGGGTTCAAGTCTCATGGGTGAATGTAATTGGAGGGAATCAGTTGCGTGTCTCAAACATTAGATACTTTCCCAAGGGGGAAATAGGTTCTAATGGACAGGATGTGACTTAGGAGACATGGAATGAGTGGACAACATTAAACTGGGTTTCTTCATCTCTAAGTAGCAAGACTATAAATCACTTTTCATGCTGGGCTTATCACACAACAAGTGCAAAATGAGAAAGAAATGATGGAATCTTGGAGTCTCAAGAATTATTAGCAATAACTTATCCAAAAATATTCATACAGACACAAGGAAAGGGACTCAGAGTCACTCGAGGTGATTTACATCAACCTGGACTTGGGTTTCCAAACTTTGATGCAATGCTTATCCCACCACATTCCCTGATGCTCTATTAATATTTACACTAAAGTTTCCTTTCCTCTAAATAGTGTTCATGATAAACTTGACTCTTATAAACATTCATTTTAAAGTCTTTTGCATTCATTCTTTTAAAAGTGATCTCTGTGTGTGTGCTTCTTAAAGTATGAGGTCTCCTTCAGTTTGTGGTTCATCCTCTGACTTTCCCTCACCAGGAAGTCAACACCCTGCGCTGCCAGCTCGGAGACCGCCTCAACATTGAGGTCGATGCTGCTCCCACTGTGGACCTGAACCGTGTGCTCAACGAGACCAGGAGCCAGTACGAGGCCCTGGTGGAAACCAACCGCCGCGAAGTGGAGGAATGGTTCACCACACAGGTGGGCATCTGAGCCCGCGGTCACTCAGGAACTGAGTCCCCAGGACCATAAGGCAGGGTCTGATCCTGTCCCCCCTTTGCCTGTTGCAGACCGAGGAGCTGAACAAGCAGGTGGTGTCCAGCTCAGAGCAGCTGCAGTCCTCCCAGGCAGAGATCATCGAGCTGAGGCGCACGGTCAACGCCCTGGAGATCGAGCTGCAGGCCCAGCACAACCTGGTGTGTAGTGTGCAGACCTGCCGCTGAGCAGTGTGGAGCCGGGAGGCAGAGCCACTGTCCAGTGACTGCCCTTGGGGCCACTCCCTCTCCTTAGCCCTTGAAGCCTGTGACTTCTTTGGAAGGCCATGCAGGAACCTTTAAGGGGGCAGCTCTGTGACAGCCTTTTTCTTCACCCCTCCCCCACAGAGAAACTCTCTGGAAAACACACTGACAGAGAGCGAGGCTCGCTACAGCGCCCAGCTGTCCCAGGTGCAGTGCCTGATCACCAACACGGAGTCCCAGCTTGGTGAGATCCGGGCTGACCTGGAGCGTCAGAACCAGGAGTACCAGGTGCTGCTGGATGTCCGGGCCCGGCTGGAGTGTGAGATCAACACGTACAGGGGCCTGCTGGAGAGCGAGGACTGCAAGTGAGTTGCTGGCAGGTGTATCTAACACTGTGCGAGGCACAGAGTTCTGCTTAAGAATAATAAAGGGACTTTGCAGATGAAGTGCAGATAGCACTCTATCTCTAGGGATCAGGGCAAGGGCCTTGTCAATATCACATGGGCTAAAGATATTTTCCATTCTGATAGTCACAAGGTGACTTTATTCCCTGCTGATGATTCTTTGGCTGATGAGTAAATCATTTATGTATTCATGGATGGTTTCTGACAAGAAAAGAAAACAGAAAACTCAAGCAATCATCGCTTTGATTAAACCAAAACCTTAGGTCCACTGTTTCTTTGATCCTGTTAGAATCACTGGAGGGAAGGAATTCAATTCAGTATAACTATCTTCTAGTGCATTTGAACACCTCTAAGAGAGATGACTTAATAGTAAGTAGAGAGGTCAAAGTGGTAGCACATTTGGGTTATTTAGAAACACACTTTTTTTTTTTTTTGGTAAAGTTTACATTAGTGTGGTGGATATCACCAATCCCATTTTCTAGGTTGGAAGCAGAAACTTAGAGGTTGAAGTGACTTCTCTGAGTCCCGAGGGTCGTAGGGAAGGCTGGACCCCGTCTCCAGTGTTCTGTACTCTCTTCTACCACTGTCTTTGCTCTCTGTAGAAGGAATGATTTGAACAAGGCTTGTTCTCTAAAAATCAGGGAATGAGGCTCCTTGCTTTTAGAGAACTCTGCTTTTTGAACACTTACTTTCTCATGCTGACTCTAATAACCCTGTGTCCCAGGCTGCCCTGCAACCCCTGCACCACCACCAACGCCTGTGACAAGCCCATTGGACCCTGTGTCACAAATCCTTGTGTCACACGCTCCCGGTGTGGACCCTGCAATTCCTTTGGCTGCTAAATACCCCAGGGCCAGCAGGAGGAGTGCATGGAGACAGAAAGACCATCCGTGGATCAGCTCAGCCTCTCTCTGACCCCACATCCAGCACCACAGGAATCATTGTCTGGAAGGAGAGCGAAGGCCCAGGGCTGTGGTCTGGCTCTGAATCCAGGCCCACTGGACCAACTTCACCCAGGGCCTCTCTATGGCCACCCACTTCCAGCAGTCTGAGAGAACTGAGCTGCGAAGGGGCCGCACAAGGCATTTTGTGGTTCTCTCTGCTTCTTGTATCCTTTCTTGCAGATCTCCCAAACCTAATAAATTTTCCTCCTGCAAACAGACGTGAGTTTTACTTGTATTCATTCTTTTCAGAGCATTTGATCTCTGTGTAATTCATATAAAGCAGAAGGGGACTTCACAGTTTAACATTCATCAGACACAACGAGTGCCATTCAGGGCTGGCATTAAACTGGCACCCAGTTGAGCAAAAGGCCTCATGTGAATGTGATAAGCACATCCATTATGGGCTGATACTTTCGGAATTTTGCTATTTTCTTTTCTTATGCATTACAAGATGAGGAGAGGAACTCGCATCTGCTGAACTACGTACGCATAAGTACTAGAAACTCAAATTCGGGAAGGTGTGAGGTTGGGATGGTACCTAGAGTTTGCTCTCCCTGCATGAGTTACATATGTTCATGACTAGGAGAGAAGGAACCTGCTTTCAAACAAGTATTTGAGTCTATCTCCCAGCTTTCCTAGGAGGACACATAATTCTCCTTTGGGAAACACCAGATAACTCACAGTCATGAAAGGGCTATCCATCCCATTTGAGTAGCATCCACAGATTCTTAAAGTGGTCCTCCTCTTATCTGAATTTTTTAACAACTGAAAAAAATAAATTTGGGGACACTGCTTCCGGGGTTATTGAGATCTAAACTATCAAGTCTCTGGTATCTGTGAATGTCAAAGGTTCTGTTCCTGTGAGTACTTGCTGATGTCCACCCAAGGTTAATGGCTCCTGTCCACGTGCATACTGTGGTCTGTGTCAAGATCCTGGCACCAGTGCCCCGATCATCCCGTCTTCTAGTGACATCTTCTGCCCTGCTGTGCTGATGCCACTTCAGTGTGATTCTGCAATTCTTGTGCTCTCGTGTTCCAGTTCTTTGAATGTTGCTGTTTCTTTATGGTTGGCGTCGGTAGAGCTCAGGCCTGAATCCCGGGGAAAATCATCTGAGTGGTACTCCAGGCTGGGCTCAGAATGTCCTAGGTCCAGTTTGTGGACTACAGCTTCTTCCTTCGGGACAAGTCCACTCTTAACACACCCATGGCTCATGCAAATCACCCTTGTCCAGTTTATTCCCCAGTTCTCCTATACACTAGAGCTTCCCATTGATAATGACCTTGTAGTGCCTTTATCATGGACAGGTACCTGATCATCTGTCTGTCTGTCTGTCTGTCTGTCTTTAACTTTCTTAGGTGGAGAAGAAAATCTAAAGGCGGTGTGTGTGTGTGTGTGTGTGTGTGTCCTTTTTTCAGGATGAAGCTAGTCTTGTTTCTGAGGACTGTAGGTTGAGCTCAGCGTCGGTACTCAGTTCACACACTTGGCAGATTGACTGTGACTTGGTTACAACTTATGATTGGTACCTATTGTAGTGTGACAGGGAAATGGTGTGGCTCCTCCTCCCACTCTAATTTCCTTCTCTCCCTCCCCCTCTTTCCCCTCCTATGTCCTCCTCTCTTCCTGCTGATGGCTATAGGGTTTTATTTGTCCTCTGTCTTACCCAGTTGTGTATTGAACTTTTACCTGAGCACATTTGATTTAATGCTATCAAGTTAGAACTGATCTGTCTTCTTGCGTATAAATCAAGGTCTGTGACAGTTTGTATTACGCTGTTTAAATTTTACTTTTGGGCTGGGGAGAAGGTTCGTTAAGTAAAAGGCTTGGCCTGCAAGCATGAGGACCTGGGTTTGAATTTGCAGCATCCACAAAAAGCTGGGCACAGTGTTGGAGGCAAGAGAGGCAAATCCCCGAAGCTTGCTAGTCAGCCAGCTTAGCAGAATCAGGGAGCTCTAGGTTCAATGAGAGACCTTGTCTTAAAATTAAAATGGAGAGCAAAAGAGGAAAGCAGCCAGCATTGGCATCTGGCTTCCGCAAGTGCACATCTGGGCATGCAAACCTGTACACACACATGTGCCACAAGCACATACAAAACAAACTACACACACAGAAAGAAGAAAGAGAGGGAGGAAGGAAGAGGGAGGAGGATGGGGGAAAAACACATATCCACACTAAAACTTGAACATAAAGATTTAAGACAATGTTATCCTAATAACCAAAAATTAAAAACAATCCCAAAATGCAATATGGGTGGGTGGATCTAAAGACACTGGATTATTCAAAAGAAGCCAATCACAGAATGTCACATATCCTATGGTTCTGTTTATATTGTTACCAGACTTAGGACTTCAGCCTGTGCCCCAACAGGCCAATTTCAACCACTAGTCTTAGGTAAGCCCGTTTAAAACAGCTATATTGCCAGCAAGAAGCAAAAGAAGGAGGTTCATTCTATGTGGCCAAATTGGGAGGGGAGACAAGTGATATACTCCAAGCCCTTCTTCAGGGTTCTGAAGTCCACATTTAAGTAGAAGGCTGGGTTATGCATATTGGCAGTCTGGTCAAAGTGTAGCTCTGCCAATCGTCAACCCATCATTGTTTGGGCTCCACTCTTCTGCAGGGTGGTCTGTAGCAGTGCATCTATGGGCAGGTCACCAGGGATGACAAAGAGGCATTTTTCAGAGGTACAAACTCTGCCAGACCTAGACCTCAGTAGAGGGAACTACCCTCATGGCCAGCACCATACTCAATCGACAGTGGAACCCTGAGCCTCTGAGTTCAGGTGCTTTAATTCATTCAGAACTCCTCAGGTACAGATCATAAGCAATCAAACATCTCCCACAGGAATCTAACACCTGCAGACAATACAAAACGCAAGACCTAGGAAGACTCTCACCCAACAGTTCATGAAACAATATTTTAAACACAATTAAAAATAAACTTCTACAATTCCCCCTTTTCTGTATAAAAGAATTGCTTTACCTTTACAGCACAATTTAACACTACACCAGCAAAATTATTTAAAAGAGGAAAAATCATGAGAATTTCTAATGCACAGGACCAAATGAAACCAAATGTCTATCAAGCTTTTTACAATGTCTTTGGACGGCAGAAAAACATTATCAATGTTCAATTATCTGGAATTCACAAACGATCTTCCAAGCTCCTACAAAGTGCTTGGATCTGGCTCTGCCCTCTACAGCACACACAGCTTGTACTTCAGGCTCTGGCTGGTGTCCCTCCACTGTGGCTGCTGCTCTTGGTGGTCGTCCCATGGTACTGGCATCTCAAAAACTGCTGGGGTCCCTTGCTGCAACTGGACTGCACTTTTACCAATAGCCTCTCTTGGGCTCTTTTCATGGTGCCAAGCCTCAACTTCTCTTCATGACCCTCTCAATCTGGGCCTTCAACTGCTACTTGGGCTGCACTTTCACTAATGGCCTTCTCTGGCCTCTTGCAGTGCCAAGCCTCAGCTGCTCTTCAAAGACCCCTTCATGCTTTCAAAACCAGCATCATCTGGGTGACTCTTACAGTGCCAAGTTTATCTGCCAGCATGAGATACAACCTCCCAAATTCTGGAAGACAGCTTCTGTGTGCTGACCCTGAGGAAACACTTTCCAGATTTTAAGATAGAGTCTGGTTTACTGGAAAAATAACTAGTTCTTGTCTGCAGGAAGAGTTCCCTTGTGGGGTGGAGTTACCACTTGTGGACAGGTTTGCTCTAAGCTGCAGCTTCCACAACAGCAGGGGGTCCTGGCCAGTGGGAAGAATATCCAGCAGAAACATTCTGGTGGTTTGGTGTTCACAATGAAAATTCATCTCAAACATCTGTCCAAAACATGGCTCTAACCTTGGAGCATCTTCCTCATTTACAACTCTCTTTTACAGAGCTTCCATTTTATTAATACCTTAATCTCTGTCCTCTGGGAACTGCTTTGAGCATACTTTACTGGAGGTCTGGAGTTTTTTTCTTGTTCTTCCTTGTCTCCATGTTGGATTAGCTGGCATGATGTTGCACCCCACGTTGGTACGCCATTTGTAGTAGTTTGCTGCTGCTGAGACAGCTCAGCAAGGATGACACAGGGCCATGTTCATAGATGCAAATCCTGCCAGACCTCCGCAGAGGGAACCACTATCATGGCAAGTGCCAACCTGAACAGTGGAACCCCGAGCATCTGAGCTCGGGTGTATTTATTCTTTCAGAACTCCTTAGGTATTCTACTTGATACCATGTGCAGATCATTAGCAGTTAAACAACTCTCACAGAAATCCAACAACTGCAGACAATACAAAACGCCAAGGCCTATGTATTCCTGTTTTCAAACAGCGCACAAAAACAATTATTCTAAACACAACTAAAAATAAACTTTCCCTACAGTAGTCTGACAAGTTGCAAATCTCTTCCCAGAGAGAAAATTTCCCCTCTGGCTTTAGGCTCTGTCTTCTCCTGACATGAGATTCTCAGGGAATTCCAATTTCTTTGGCCAGTCCTTCAAAAGTCTGATAGTGAAAGGACACATGTGTCTGTTTAGAATATGAGATGTCCAGAACGGGCAAACCTGCAGAGACAGCATTTGGGAAGGAATGGGGAACGACTGGGAATCTGAACGTGGATTCTCACTTAGCGAGCCCTCTACCAGCTGAGTCATATCCTCATCCCCTTTTTGTTATTTTGACACAGAGTCTTATTCTGCAGCCCAGGCTGGCCTGGTATTCATTATGTAGCTCAGGCTCGCCTCAAACTTCCAACTCCTTGGGTTTCACAAGTGAGTCGTGTGAAGTCACACTCTGCTTCACATATGTTTTCAGTTGTTCTGGGTAGAGATGCACAAGAGTGAAATTGCTAGGTTATATGATAGCTATATACTTTCAAAAACTGAGTAACTAGCAGACCCGATCTCTGTGCTATTTGGCATTCTCATTGACAAATATGAAACCTCCAATCTCTGCATGTTCTCACAAGCACTTGTGTTTTTCCTCGTAAACAACAGCATCATCAACAACTACAACAGGTCATCCCAGTGCACGTGAAGCAGCATGCCACCCTGGGTTTGATTTACATTTCCTTGATGAGTCGTGGCGCTGTACTTCCTTTCATGTCTGTGCAGGCTGTTTACAGCGCTTTGGAGAAAGGTTTGCTCAGATTCATTGCCTGAGTTTTAAAGTCCGGCTCATTCACCTTTTCTGTTGTAGATTTGTTTTTAATGTTCTGAACACAGGATTCTTATCCTGTGATAATTTATAAATGTTTTCCCCTCCAACAGTTAGTTTTTCACTTTCTTGGTGAAAATAAAGTTTGTTTGCTACAGAAGAGATTTTAATTTTGAAGTCCAATCTAATTTTGCTTTAAAAATTTTAAATTATTTTAAGTGTGTGTGTGTGTGTGTGTGTGTGTGTGTGCGCGTGCACGCGCACGCAGTAGGTGTTTGTGGAAGCTGTAAGGAATTGCCAGATCCTCGAGAGCTGGAATTGCAGGTGGTTGTGAGCCTCCTAATGTAGGAGCTGAGAACTGAACCCGGGTCCTCTGGAAGAGCAGGTAGTGCTCTTCACCTTTGTCTCTCTGACCCCGTAGCTCTACTTTTAACACATGTGAATTTGGTGTCATATGTAAAAAACTGTTTTTTTTTGTTTGTTTGGTATTTTATTTGTTTGTTTTTTTTTCAAGACAGGTTCTCACTGTATAGCTCTGATTGTCCTGAAACTTATGTAGAGCAGGCTGTACACCTGCCTCTGCCTCCCGAAAGCTGGGATTAAAGTCATGTGCCACTACCACCTGGTAAGAAACTATTTCTTAACCCAAGATCTCAAAGACTTACTCCTATCCCACGCCTCAGTTTTCTAGTTTGAGTTCTGACAGTCAGCCTCTGAGAGAGAATCTTTCTGTATATCCTAGTCAGGACTCACACTCACCACCCTGTTCCTTCTCCCTGGAGTACCCGGGTGGTAGGGATGTGTGACCATGTCAGGCTCTCTGCTCCTTTTAAAGTTGTGTATTTCTTTATGTTGTAAGCGAAGGCCAGACTTCATTTCTTCTGAATGTGGATGCCCAGTTACTCAGACACCACTCACCGAGACACTGTTCTTTCCTCCTTTAGTTACGATGGTACCCATGTTAAACAGAGCTTTGCAGTACGTTTTAAAGTCAGGCCATGTGGCTCCTCCAGTACTTAGTTCTTTTTCAAGATATTTATTTATTTATTTTTAGCTATTTGACTCCATTCCCACATGAATGTTCGAGTCAGCTTGTCAATTTCTGTGAATGATCTAGCTGGGACTTCGTCAGGCCTTGTGGTAAAACGTCAAGTCCGTTACAGAAATATCACCATCCGCGTTGTCACTGTGTAACTTGCTGTGACGGAACACAAAAGTCATTTAAGGAAGGGATAGTTTTGGCTCCTAGCTCCAGGGATGCAGTTTATCGTGGCCGGAAAGGGAGCTGGCTGGTGGCCTGGTTTTCCCAGTGAGGAAGCAGAGAGTGATGGGCAATGATGAACGCTCGCTGTGTCCTCTTCAGCCTCGAGCCCCAGCGCATGCAACTGTGTCACTCACAGTGAAGGTAGACCTTCTCACCCCATTCAACTTGATCTAGATGATTCTTCACAGGCGTGCCGGAGATTTGTTTTCTATGATGATTTTAAATCCCATCAAGATGACAATAGTGAACATCACACGATCTTAACTGTTGAATCCATGGGAGTATCTTATTCGTCACCTCGAGGTATGAGAGAGAGAGAGACTGGACCATACGTTGGCCACCCTGCCTGAGTCCTTCCAATGCCTAGGAAACTGGTGGTGGGTGAAGAAAGGGTCAGGCTGTGAAAATAGGATTTGCTGATGTGTACTGGCCGCTGAGACGGACTGGCTCTGCCGCTCAGCTGCCAGTCCCATGATGCTTGTGGAAAGCAGAACTGTGAAGAATGGGCACAGCCTCTTGTTTGGACACTAGGATCACCCGAGGCTCTTAGGACTCGTCTGTGAACATTTTGATCCCATGCATCTCAATATCTTTGTAGACCTTTTTATAGATGTCTAAAGGCGTTGATCTTCTTTACCAATTTTGAACGGCTTAACAGATATCTGCCAGAAGGAGGACCATTCTTGAGTCCTTCATACCGTCCCTGCGGGACTCTGTAAGCAGATTTTGGACCTCTACAACTCGCCTGTCATTTCCGCTTTAGCGTTCTCTGTGTTTAAGCCTGTCTGCGCTACTCTG
Source organism: Cricetomys ansorgei (assembly GCA_026225945.1). NCBI lineage: Eukaryota > Metazoa > Chordata > Mammalia > Rodentia > Nesomyidae > Cricetomys > Cricetomys ansorgei. Next base: position 14,260,278 of record JAMJFZ010001881.1, read on the forward strand.
ACGGTCTCCTCATGCCTCATGTCCAGCTCACTGATTCTTTTTCCGTCTTTATCTAATCTGATGTTTATTCTGTCAGTTATGTTTCAAAATCGAGTTTAGCCTTTTATAAAATAAGGACCTCCTATAATCAACGTTAAATTAGATTTAGCTTTAATAAAATTTTTTATATTAAAAAACCTATTTTTTGCATGTGTGTGTGTGCGCGCGCGTGCGCGTGCAGATGCTGTTGTGCACACGTGAGTTCAGAAGACGAATTAAAGGAGTCAGTTCTCTCCTTCTATCACGTGAGTCCCAAGGATGGGCTCAGGTTGGCAGGGCGGGCAGCAAGCCTTTCCCTGCTGAGCCATCTCTGTGTCCTCAACAAGTGCAATTTTAACAGAGAGAGCCATGACTTATTTGGACCTAATACAAATAATATTCAATCATTAAAGCTAATAATACTTTGAAACATAAAGTAGTGGCTGAACACATAAAAGCGAGAAAGGGAACTAGCAGTGTGGAAATGTATACTCTACAGCTTACTAGAAGGATACATGGAGCATCCCATCAGAAATCTAAGAAAATGAACATCGATTTCTAGACACTCCCAAACTATTTAGAGATCCATTTAAATTTATGAAGATGGGCTTGTCATCTGGTGAAAAATGAAAGCCCAAATTAAAACCTTGTGAATAGACTCCTACAATTCTGTGAAGGTCTGGGGAGCAAATCTTAATAAAATTGTGTTTATAAAGCACACCTGACACATAATTGCTCTTCCCTTTTCCAGTGAACCGTCTTACTGTCTCACCAGTATACATTTTAAGTAAATACACATTCAAATTTTGCTATGGCCACCGTGGTGTACCTTTTTGGTGGAGGGAGCTAAGTGTACGGCTTTGGAACAGGGTCTCGTTGCTTAAGCAATTATCATTCTAAGTTACTTCAAACTTTTTAGGTATAGCTCTCTACCTCCGAGGATATTGTTGAGTCTCAATTTCTGGGGTGTGCTTATATCATCAACTTAGAAAGAACATTTGAAACCCAAACCAGGAGATACCAAGGAAACCTGGTGTTGAGGGATTCTATCGTTGCATCTTTGTGTATCCTCAATTCATCAACAGAGTGTAATCTGTTACACTCTGATAAGATAGGGATGGCTTTTGTTACCCCTGGGCCCCACTGCACTGGATTTCTGTTTCTAGGCGATGTCAGGTCAGATTGTGAAATTTTTCGTCATTTCTGTAGCATGTCGATGGGGTTGGGGATGCAGGGAGGATCAGTGAGTGGACTAGGGTCTAATGGTAGGATTATGAACAATCATGTCTTTATTCAGAGACTCAGTTTCCCCATTGGTAAAATGAGGGCAACACAGACAAGAAGATCATAAGATCCTGGCATCTTCTTGTTCCAAGATTTTTATTCTCTCTTTGGACCATCTTGGCATTTGGGCTCTAGACGAGAAACCAGATGGTTTTGAGGTGCAGCTGTAGCTGAACGGCTTTGATCTGTTGGGGAGCATCTCTTTCTGAGTTCTAGTTTGTCCTGTGCTGTGAGGGTGGTGAGAAGCCCTTCCTTTCCAGGGACAACGCATCCCTCTCGAGGTAAATGTTTGCGTATCAAACACTGTTCTTCTTAACAAAAGAGACATGGTGTCTTATGCACAGGGAGTTTATGCTGCCGTGCTTCTTGGATGATTGTTCCTAAATCACACACTGTTATGAGTCATCGAGTTCAAACAAGCTCAGCATCTCCGAACTGTTTCAAGTGCAATTACTTTTCAAGGTCCAATTATTGTACAAAACTCTGATCTTCGAGACCAAAGCTCACAACGCTTCATAGTCAAGTGTACAAATGGCTAATGGTGGACGTTCTCTAAGAAACGGACATCTTGATTCTGCATGTTTGAAAACTCAGTTTACTAAATATAGCTCAGTGTGGATATTACTCTATGGACACAGGTGCTATACACAGTAGGTGTACCTGCGCGACCCTAGCAGGGTCCTGACAACTTTTTGATCCATTCAACGCCCTCTCCATAGTCTTGATTATGCATCATCTTCGGAATGTATTTGGCAGTTCTCACATGATAAATTCTGTCTCTGTCTGTGTCTCTGAGTGTGTGTGTGTGTGTGTGTGTGTGTGTCTGTCTGTCTGTCTGTCTCTCTCTTTTTCTCTCTCTGTGTTCGTGTATAGTCCAGATGTTGATGCTGGGTGTTTTCCTTCATTGTTCTCCACCTCACTTTTTGAGATGGAGTCTTTCACTGAACCTGGAGCTTACTGATTTGCTAGGCTAGCTGTCCAGAGAGCTTGAGAGATCTTCTGTATCCATCTTCCCAGTGTGGTGTTGTTATTACAGCTGTGTGCCTCTGTGCCTGGCTTCAAACAGGTGCTGGGGGCTCTGTTCAGACCATGAAGATCTGAACATGGATCTTCATGCTTGTGTGGAGAGCTCTCTTTACTGACATCCTCTTTGATGAACTCTCCTCTTCATCCATCTGTGAGGTTGGAAACCCATTCTATCCATTGTTTCTCACCATTTCTCTGGAATTTCCAAAGTTTAGCTCTCAGCTTTTGCTTCTCTCTATACTCTTTCCCTTTGCCAGTCTCTATAACTCTGACACCCGCACCCCAATCAGATCCATGGCTGTCACTATCATGCCCACTGTGAACTCAGTCCTTTGACTCCTTTTACCTTATTGCTGCCTGCCTGGACTGCTATACTAACCTCCTTGCTGTTCTGTCCGCTTCCAGCCTTTCATTTCTTTTTTCTAAAACTGCTAAACATCTGTTGAAATGGTGCCTCAAAACTTTTGTCACACCACAGGCTCTGAAACTTATGTAAATGCTGTTTTTATCAGTATGGTCCAAGCCCCTTAGCTATTCCACAGAGGGCAGGTAGCGTGCAACTAAAACCTTTAGGCAGCTTTATTTTATACCTTTCACTGACACCTAGACTTTCTTGAGTTCCTCCACCATGCTGGATTTCCCTGCTGGGTTGCTCAGCACCCACCATATCCCTCCGGGACTTCCTGCCTTTACTCTCTTTCTTAGACTTCACTCCAACCCAGCTGAGGCCCAGGTCCGTGAACCTTCATCTTGATGATGCTTGCTCTCCCTAATATGTGAACCTCCTATGTGACCTGTCACTGCCTGCCTCAGATTATGACTTCCTGCTTATGTCTTCATCTCTTTGACCCACACTCACTCAATAGTGTCCACTATGTAGCGCGGTCCTAGAACTGGAGCTCAAAGATGAATTGAACCCTGTCCTTTCCTTCAGGAGCTCAAACTGAGAGATAGAGACAGAGACAGAGACAGAGATAGAGGAGGTAGAGATAAACACACAAGTCAGGACAATGTTATGCTCAAGATAAAGCAAAGCAAGAGCTCGGAGAGGAGGTGAGACCTGACTGAAGAGGTTCCAAAGGGAAGTGAGCTCTGTGTAGCATCAGTGCGAGAGGATGCAAAGAGTAGAAACCGATGTTAGACTGGTAGCCACAGAACTTAATCTCCTACTCACGGTACTTTGGTTTGCCATGTGTAAAGTGAGGATGGTGTCTTTTGCCTAGAAGACTTGTATTGAGGGGCGATAAGATCCAAGATTTGTGAAAAAGGTCAACATCGCTTGGGAACGGTGCAGGCTTTCAACAAGCGCGAGTTCCTTCTGCCAGTGGTACTTGTCCACCTTCTACTCCTCACAGCGTCTAGTCCCCTTACCCTGGACTAGATCCTAGTGATCCTAGTGCTATCTATTATTTGGCTGGTGAGTGTGTCTAGAAGCAGGGTCACAGGCAGCTAAGATGTTTTAGAACCTGGTCCTCTTTTTTGAGAACTGTGAATCTGACATTTGAAAATTGGACCCAGTAAGAACCCTGCCTCTCTATTTCATCAAGCAGAGCCAGAGGTTTGCCGAAGTGTCAGGGCCCTCACGGAGTAGTAACATTGTCCCTTGACCTGCCACACCCTATTATTGAAGGCCGGGCCTTTCATGAGTCCTGTCCTTTGAAGTCATACCACGAAGCTCTTACCTCATGATGCACAGCATGGCAGAAGAGTCCTGACTGAGGGAGAAGCCCAAGTAAAGTCTTTTATGAGGTGAGGGAGTCTTCTGAGGAAGCATTAACAAATGCTCTGGGAGGCCTTTGACCATTACTAAATGAGCAAAGCCAAAAAAAAAAAAAAAAAGGGGCTGCCTTGTACGTACACACCCTCTTAGGATTGAGTATAAATTCTCACCAGAGGAAGGGGACCCACAGCTCCGGGGCTTGGAGGATTCACACTGTGTCTTCAGCAGAGCACCTCACTCCCTCCAGCGCCATGCCGTACAACTGCTCTCTGCCCGCCCTGAGCTGCCGCACCAGCTGCTCCTCCCGGCCTTGCGTGCCCCCCAGCTGCCACGGCTGCACCCTGCCCGGGGCCTGCAACATCCCCGCCAACATAGGCAACTGCAATTGGTTCTGCGAGGGTTCCTTCAATGGCAACGAGAAGGAGACCATGCAGTTCCTGAATGACCGCCTGGCCAGCTACATGGAGAAGGTTCGGCAGCTGGAGAGAGAGAATGCGGAGCTGGAAAGTCGCATCCAGGAGAGGAACCAGCAGCAGGACCCTCTGGTGTGCCCTGCCTACCAGGCCTACTTCAGGACCATCGAGGAGCTGCAGCAGAAGGTGAGGGGATGGGCACCACAGCATCCCTGGCAGGAAGTTATCAGGGGAATATCTGAGACACAGAAAAGACATGAGCTCTTGGTATGGTGGAAAATTTGGTGCTCAGATTTTGAGTTTCTTAAATTTTTTTTTCTTGAGGATTCATATATTTTCAGCCTGGAAACTGTTAGGTTTTAATCTCAGCACAAGTTAAACCAGGTATAGGTAATAGAAGTTTAGATGAATATACCATTCTTAAGTGTTGCCTGTGGGTATTCCCTTGAAGTAAGAGGAAGGAACTGAGCCAAAGAAAGAAACTACGAAGTATTAAGGACCATGCTTTCTTCTGGTTGTGTGGGTGCTCTGACCTCTGGGTGTCCTCCTCTTCTGGACACCTTATGACCCTGACCCCATTGTCTTTACCTGTACACCCATGGGGTTCCGTTGGTGGTCAGTGTCCAGAGTGGAACTAAAGTATTTGGCTAAACCTAGACTGGACACTAGATAGAAATAGTACCAAACCATCTAGCGTGGCCAGAAGAACGGAACAATCGTCCTCATCTGGGCCCCTGTACCTGCCGTTTTACCCATTTGACCCAAATTAGCTTATTGGTGGGGTCATTTTTTTTAAGCTCTCAGAGCCATGCCAACCATATAGCAGTTGTTTTAAACAAATGTGAATTTTTTTTACCAGCTTCTCAGTAGAGATTATTAAGAAAGGAAAAAAAAATTAGACCATCTACAAAGGGTTCTTTGTGTATTTGCATGTTTGTCTTCAGATTGTATCCCATCTGCTATGTATGGATAACATTTAATAGATACACGATACACTGGTGTTTGTATTCTGATGTTTCCATAAAAACAAATTAACAGGATTTCTGTTAACTAAAAGAACCAACCCCCTGCCCATTATACAATGTTTCATGATTTCTAGATTCTTTGTGGCAAATCTGAGAATGCCAGGCTGGTGGTGCAGGTTGACAACGCCAAGCTGGCCTCCGATGACTTCAGGACCAAGTGAGTAGGTGGACCAGTGGGCCACTGTGGGCCACTGTTGCTTGTGTCTCCTTCCCCGCTCTCTCCTTCCCTGTAGTCTGTTGTTCACACTGGCAAGTATTGATCATGACTTCCCCTAGGTGTTTTCCCAAGATCCATATTCCACCCCCCCACTTTCCTCTTCTCCTTTGTAGTAGGACATTTACACCCCTAACCTTAACTCTCCCAAACTGTACGTCTGTGGATAGCATGTTCCTCTACTGTGCACAGAACTCAATTATGAGAATGTGGGAAGTGCCTTTATCCTGGAAGCCTTGAAATTTACAAGCTCTCATCTCCTTAGATTTACTGATTTTGTGAGAACAATGACCCTGCATTTCCCATCAGGATCTACTACTGAGTCTTGACAATTCAAATTGAAGGAGATGGTTATAAAAAAATTAATATACTTAATTCCTAGTTATTCGACAAACCGAACCAAGGCAAAGTCAAGGCTAGGCATGTTCCTGCCCTGCCAGTCCCTGATTCTCCTGTGATTGCAGGTATGAGACGGAGCTGTCCCTGCGGCAGCTGGTGGAGTCGGACATCAACAGCCTGCGTAGGATCCTGGATGAGCTGACCCTGTGCAAGTCTGACCTGGAGGCGCAGGTGGAGTCCCTGAAGGAGGAGCTGCTGTGTCTCAAGCAGAACCATGAGCAGGTGAAGTTTCTCAAAATGAAGCACATGGTCAGACTGGCCAGGACATGTTTCTAAGTGCCACAGGCTGCGGGAGAGGTTGTGGGCTGAGGCTCAATTAGCCCAGAAAGCTGTTCTCCAAACAAAAATGGATTTGTAGAGAATGAGTAATCAAAAAAGAAAAAAATCGTGATAGGAGATTAAGATTTGCTGCCAGAGGCAGAAACAAGAATGAAAGAAGTTGGCAGTCTCAGTCAGTAATGAGGAAAGGTCAGACCCAAGGCAGCTGTTTCAGCCTTTGACACTCCCAGATAAGAGCATATATGGAAGCCATTACAGGCTACCGTTCTCTGTATTGTAACTATAGAGGGCATGGTGGCTTAGGACGGCCCAGCAAGAAGGCTGAGCTGTACTCAAAACACAACTCTCCTTTCCCATCCAAAATGCTTTCTGCTATTTGTGCTGCTTGGAATAAATATGGCGTAAAGTGTTCCCCAGTACCCATCAGTCACTGGCACAGAGGAAACAGATATGTGCAAACTATAAATCCCAGAATCCTGCATGTGAAGGTAGTTAACACCAATCAAGAGCTAACCATGCACCAAAATTATGCTAAGCACTTAAGAGCCTCAGGAGCTCTTAAAAAAAAAAGACGAGCACTTTGAAGCTTCTAGAAGCTTCTAGAAGTTATATGGAAGTGGTAAAAATGAGATACAGTTTAAATCTGTCTGATGGCTACCTAAGCCCAGGTCCAAGTTCTGTTTGCCCTGTGAAGAGATCAGTTCCTTCCTTCAGCAAAATCCACCCGAGTAGAACCAAAACATCACTAGTCAAGGCTCTTTTATGCCAGGACAACAGATTTATTTTCTTTATAGTCAGACTTTGTCCACACTTAAGGATTAAATACTTAAGGATATGGTGAAATATTCTAGGGAGACCTCTGAACTGGGCTCTTAGGGAGCAAAATTTAAATCAGTGTTGGCTTTGTCTCAGTTCTGATACCAAACTACCACATAATGCTTCTAAATAAGAAGTGTTCTGTTGACTGTGAAGGGCAGGATGAAGTCATAGACTTGAAGGTGCTTTGTGAATACATTAGTCAGTCACTGGCCATAGGAAAAAGGATGCTGGAGAAGGAGGGAATGGAGATTGTAGAATGATTGTGGAAAGTGCACTGGAAGTTTAATAGCACTTTCAAGGAGGGCATCATGGTCCTTTATGGTAATTTGAATTTTCCTCTTCCTCACCAGGAAGTCAACACCCTGCGCTGCCAGCTCGGAGACCGCCTCAACATTGAGGTCGACGCTGCTCCCACTGTGGACCTGAACCGTGTGCTCAACGAGACCAGGAGCCAGTACGAGGCCCTGGTGGAAACCAACCGCCGCGAAGTGGAGGAATGGTTCACCACACAGGTGGGCATCTGAGCCCGCAGTCACTCAGGAACTGAGTCCCCAGGACCATAAGGCAGGGTCTGATCCTGTCCCCCCTTTGCCTGTTGCAGACCGAGGAGCTGAACAAGCAGGTGGTGTCCAGCTCAGAGCAGCTGCAGTCCTCCCAGGCAGAGATCATCGAGCTGAGGCGCACGGTCAACGCCCTGGAGATCGAGCTGCAGGCCCAGCACAACCTGGTGTGTAGTGTGCAGACCTGCCGCTGAGCAGTGTGGAGCCGGGAGGCAGAGCCACTGTCCAGTGACTGCCCTTGGGGCTACTCCCTCTCCTTAGCCCTTGAAGCCTGTGACTTCTTTGGAAGGCCATGCAGGAATCTTTAAGGGGACAGCTCTGTGACAGCCTTTGTCTCTCCCCTCCCCCACAGAGAAACTCTCTGGAAAACACACTGACAGAGAGCGAGGCTCGCTACAGCTCCCAGCTGTCCCAGGTGCAGCGCCTGATCACCAACACGGAGTCCCAGCTTGGTGAGATCCGGGCTGACCTGGAGCGTCAGAACCAGGAGTACCAGGTGCTGCTGGATGTCAGGGCCCGGCTGGAGTGTGAGATCAACACGTACAGGGGCCTGCTGGAGAGCGAGGACTGCAAGTGAGTATGGACTGAATGCCTCTTCCTTGGGGTGAGCTGTTCTCTGGGTGGAAATGAACTTATCCCTTCAAACTTTTGCTTTATGGACATTCAAAGGAAGGTTACTAGTCTGGCTGTTTTCAATGTCTTCCTATGTGTTGACCTCGCTCTGCCCTAACTTGCCCCAATGATTTCCCATCCACAGGCTCCCTTGCAATCCCTGTGCCACAACCAACGCATGTGACAAGCCCATTGGGCCCTGTGTCTCTAACCCTTGTGTCACAAGGCCTCGGTGTGGGCCCTGCAACACTTTTGTGCGCTAGAGATGTCATTGCCAGAAGGGGGACAAAGATACCACTCACACCCTAACTCCACCTCATCCCAAGACCTCAAAAAAGTGAGTGCACTGGACAAAGACAGACCAGTGCCTGGGGTCAGCTGCAGCCTGCAGGGCATTTCCTGGCTTGATCCATGGGCAGGTGCACAGGAGAGTGCACAGTGTTTGTCTTTTGAAGACGCTACAACAGGATCAAGTACTATCTACTGACACGATGCCGTGTTTGCATACCCAGTGTTATGCATTAATACACCTTATCTGAATGTGATTGGAAAATAATTTCTTTGAGTGTGGGAGAGCTGGACAAGATACTTGTCTTTTGTCGTACTTACTGCCTTTATAGGTGTGATACAAATCCTTTGTCCTCCCAATAAACTCTTATTCTGGCGTGAAAAATCCAAATTGTGTGTTTCACTCATCATTACTCAGCGTTGTTCCATTAGCTAGAAGGGTCAGTCACCTCCATACATGGCCTGTGATTTCCTTCAAGGGAACAGCCTCCTGCAGATATCACCCATTGGTCGGAATCAGCACTAAGAATAGCAAAAGGGGCTGGATCTAGGTCTGGGTGGTGTTAGTGACCGTGCTCAGGGTTGGCTTGGCCAGTAGACAACATTTGTGCTGAGACCTGAGAATAGAGAAGCAACATCCAGAGGTAAAGAACATTCTAGATATAGGTGCCAGCAAGTCAAGAGAGGGAGCACAGCTGCACCTTTGGAGCATGAGGGGGCCTGTGTATCTGCAGCAGGGAGCAGCAGGGAGGAAGTGGGAAGTGGTGGGCAGGGCTCACTGGTTCTGGGAGGAAGTGATTTTATTTTGTGCGTGCGTGTGTGCGTGTGTGCACGTGCACTTATGTGGAAGCCAGAAGTTGACACTGGACAGCTTCCTCTGTTACTCGCCACCTTATTGAGACAGGGTCTCTCAAGGAACCTGGAGCTCTTCAATTGACTAGACTAGACTAGTGGGCCAGGTAGCCCCCCAGATCCTCCTGTCTCCACCCCTCCCCCAGCTAGGCTTACAGGCCTGCACCACTGCCTCTGGCCTTGTGGGTGCTGGAGACTCTAACTCAGGTTCAGCAAGCTGTCTTACAGACTGAGCTGCCTTCTCAGCCCCCTGATTTTCTTTCAAGTAAGAGGAAGGCCTCAGGAGAGTTAGAAGGGTGGCTTAACTGGCATCATCACGAAAGTGGAGTAGGAAATAGGTTCCCAGAACATTCAGATTGGTGATGACAGCTACAAGTCAAGTTGTTTTAATTCTAAAAGGAATCACTGACATTGAACAACTGTTCACATCCCCATCAGTGAGAGGAAAGTGAGCCAAGAGGTGTCAGAAACCACACCAATTGCTCAAACTACGAGGAGATAGGATCGTGATGTGGCTTGCCTCTGGTCGTTACGAAACTCACACTCACACCTTGACTCTGGCATGTGCCAGGCAGATGGGTGAGGCTCACTTGGTTTTTATCTGAGCCCACTGCAGGTAGGCGGAGGTACCAATCTCTCTTCTCTCTCTCTCTCTCTCTCTCTCTCTCTCTCTCTCAGTGTTTGTATGTGACCTTCTGTGTGCGTTCTCTCTATCTCTGTTATGTGCTTGTGTATGTTTGTGTGTATGTGTGGGGTTTGTGTGTGCTTGTGTGCTCTTGTTTGAGTGCTTGTATGTGTGCACTCGTGTGTGTGTGTGTGTGTGTGTGTGTGTGTGTGTGTGAGCATGTGCAGTGGAGGCCAGTTGATGTTAGATACCTTCCTCAAGCATTTTCTATCTTATATTTTGAGGCGGGTTCTCTCACTGAACCTGGAAGTCACTGATCATGCTAAGCTGGCTGCCTAGGGAATTCCAGGGACCTTAGTTTTGATTCTCTGCCTTCTGGGTGCTGGGATCATAGAGACACGTCCAGTGTTTTACATGGGCTCTGGGGATCCAAACTCGTGTTCTCATGCTTGCGGGGCAAACACTTTACCAATGGAGCTTCCCCCCCTAGTTCCACACTGTTAAATTAAAAAAAACAACAACAAAAAAACGGATTAAAGATATACTGGTAAAAGCTAACCCAAGGTCAGATACACGGAAGTTACTATATAAATGAAGTTCGCATTTACTTCCCCAAGGACTCTGGGGGTGTACTTCTTGTTCTGATTCCCTTTCCCATTATTCAGGACAGGGAAACTACAGTCTTGAGATTCAAAGATTTACAGGCTCATGCCCTTTGGTACCCAGGTGAGAACATGGTTCTCAAATTCCCCTTAGTTGATGGCTGTAGAAAAGGTTAAATGACCAGTAAGATGAAGAATCTGAGATCCAGGGTTGAGAATATAAGAGAAAGGAATCCAGATGTGTATGCACATGCTCCCATACACAAAAGAACTCTTTCTCTGTCTCTGTCTCTGTCTCTCTTTTTGTATGTGTGTGTGTTCTGTTAGGAAGACGTTGCTTTTTTCTTTTCTTTTCTTTTCTTTTTTTTTTTTTTTTTTTTGAGACAGGGTTTCTGTGGGTGGAACTAGCCCTTTCCACAATAGGTTCACGGACACTCCATGCAGGAGGAAGTACAGTGCAGAAAAATGAATGAACCTAAAAGTAGCATGCGCAATCACTCTTTGAAATGACACATATAGGACATGCTTTAAAATGAAACACAGGAGCTTTTTAAATAGGATAATTAACAATATACATATTAAGAAGAGAAAAAGGGGAAAGGAGAAAGACTGACAATGCACATTGCCAGGGGAAAGTCGCACCAAAAGGGACTGCCACAAACAATAACTTTCCTGTAGCTTAAAAAGCTAATGCAGTTTTTGGTATGCAGATGTCAGTCATATCTTGGAAGGAGCCAGTTTGATATGCAGATGTTAGTCATGTCTCAGGAGGAGCCAGTGTCCTTCCTCCTGTAGCTTGCAAGCTTCAAGGTTATCCAGGTGTGTCAGCTCTCTATCTAGGTTCTTTTTAGCTTCTGTCTGTTAAAGGCTTTTATCTCTTCCTGGGAAGACAAGCATCTGCTCCTAGGAATAGCTTTTATGATTTGCTTGCAGTAAACATAGGTAGTTCCCACACATGCCAGGGCTTAAAGGCCTACAAATTTATTATAATTACTGCATCCCTTTCCCAGACAGCAATAGCCAGCTCCAGTGTTAATTTGGATATCACTGCTAGGCCATGCAGACATTATTATTATTAATGAAAGGCTTGTCACTGTTACAGCAAAGAGAAGAAAGGGGCAAAGTAGTTGGTGAGTCGAAAGTCCCTGGCCAGAGAGTCCAGAACCTGGTCATGTAGACTGCATTCATTTGCCAGGATATTATGGGCCCCAACAGCTTTTTTAACTCTGGCTGTCTTGGCTGGCTCACTCTGCAGACCAGGTTAGCCTCAAACTCACAGAGATCCATCTGCCTCTGCCTCCTGAGTGCTGGGATTAAAGGCATATGCCACCACTGCCAGGTGTAAGAGGATATTTCTATGATCAGGTGGTATTTTCACCAAGACAGTGATCAGAATTTTCCAAGGGGAGGACAGAAACAAAGCACACATCTATCAATGTCAATGTCAAGGTAATTTCATGGGAGCCGTGTTCCCCGTATGCCTCTTTTCTACTCAAGAATGCAACAAGTTAAGTTTGTCACTGAAGACCTGGGTAAAATGTAACATATTTGTATCTCATTTTCAAGTCTTTGCACAGTGACTTCATTGTTGGTTGGTTGTACAGTATGATGGGCTGCTAACGCAGAGAAAAGTGTGGACAGGTTGGGAAGATGGCTCAGTGGTTAAAGCACTTGCCACAAAAACAATAGGACAGGTGAATCTCTAGAAGTCCCATAAAGGTTGGTTAGGCATGGCTGCTCACCTGTAATTCTGTCACTAGGAAGACAGGGATGGGATACCCAGAGCCAGCCAGCTAGTGTGATGAGTTGTATGTTGGTGAGCTCTGGATTTGATTAAGAGGCCTTACCTCAAATGAATAAAGTAAAAAAGTGATCACAGAAGATTCCTAAGACATCAACCTTGGGCCTTCACACACATGCACACAGCACATATGCATGTGTGTACCCTGTGTGTGCATGTGAACATACATACACACATGTATGCACAGACACAAGAACAAGGAAAGAGTGTGCTAAATGAGAAATGGGGACAGGGGAGAAGAGATGTGTGTGACCCGTAACTGAAAAACCAGTAGAAGAGGAGGCCAGGAGTCCCCTGGGAGTGGCTTCTGCAGGTTGTGTGACCAGCAGTAGATCGTGTCTACCCAGAGTGAAATCCTCCTGCGGAAAGCATACTGTGGGGGTGAGGGAGATGATAAAAATGAAAGCATCAAGCTTGCTCTTGGACATACTCCATGCCCAATTAGCACTATCCCTACGGCAGCATATCTCGAGTTGAAATGCAGAGACACAGGTGGTGGACTGGTGGGACAGAAGAGATTCCTTGGTTTGGAGATGGGTTGAGGAAGGATCCAGAGATCCCAGCAGTAAGACGTGATGAGTTTCGTTCAGCATTTGGATGCAAAGGAAAAGATTTTAGGAAAGTGAACGGGGCAGAGACCTGGCTCAGGGTGTGGAACGTCTGCTTAACATGCATGAAGCCAGAGGTTCAGTTCAAGCATTGGAAAGGATAGGCTTGGTGGTTACTGTAATCCCAGCACTCAGGAAGTGGAGGCAGGAGGATCAGAGGTCAATGTCTTCTTTGGCTATGGGGTTTGAGGCCAGAGCCTGGGTTACATGAGACCCTATTTCAAAGAGCAAACTGAAACAAAAGCCAAAAAGAAACAAGCAAACAGAGACAAAACCAAAAGGGAAGGAAAGTTCACATCTGTTGTATTCCTGTGCTCTATAATCAGTGTGAGGTTTGACTCTGAGGTTGGTGCTGGGAGGAAGAAAACAGACAAGGGACAAGCTAAGGAAGGAGGAGGAATGACAGAAGGAGACAAGAACAGAGAGCAAAAGATGCTGTTAGTGGTGTTGATGGAAAAGGAGGAGGAGGAGAAGAGGAGGTAGAGAAGGAGGAGGAGAGGGCAGGAAGTGGTAAGCAGGAAGAACGATGGAGGGAAAGGGAGAAAAAGTTGTCTTTCGTCTTGGACACTTTGTAAATTGCCACTTTACTTTATCAAGATTTGCGTCTCTGTCCACCACCGTCTTTGCCTTCCCCTTAGAGTCCTGCACTGAGCTGTACCCCAAGCCCATGCATATCTTTTTCTGATGAGAAAAGGGCAAGCCCTCCTGCTTTCACCTTGGCATTGTGTTCTTTGAAGGCGGAACGGCTTTCCCATGTTAACAGCCATGACACTCACAGGATTAGGCACGGAACCCGCTTTTGAAAGAGCCTTGGTGACAAGAGCGGAGTTGCAGAGAGATCTTTTGACTGAGGTTCACCGCAAAAGAGACATTAAGAACTTCAGTGATTTGGCCACAGAATGACTGCATTTGTGCCAAACTTTTTTCCCCAGTTCATCAAACGCTTAAGGGAAGAGGCAGGAAGTTGTGTGGCGCACTTCTGCCATGGCTCTACCCAGGACCTTGTCCTTATTGCTCTTCTCTCTAGAGGACGGGGCTTCTCTGGCCAGGCTTAAGGCTCAGAGGGAATTGGATCGATGTTGACAGAATGCAACAATAGAAGGTGCGTGTTAAAGAAATGATTAGATTTTAACAAAGAAGACCAGGGCGTGACCAAGGAAGAACTCTCTTTTCCCTTTAGTGAGCGTTAGGCTAAATTAGCTGATAATGGGTAATCTTACACTGATCACACACCCAATTAAACAAATAGATTGATATCTGGATATTAAAAAAATACCTAGATGGAAAAAAGTACCCTGGAATTTTATATTCATTTATAGAACTGTAAAAACCACAATGCCTCTCTCTCTCTCTCTCTCTGTCTCCTCTCTCTCATCTCTGAGAAGAGGATATTGGAACACAATTTATATAAAAGTTAAGGAAGTCCTCGGCATTATTTAAAAAAAAAAACAACTTATTTTTAATGTATATTTTACCTATGTGTAGTAAGTGCATCAGGTATGTGCAGTTCCCTTAAGGGCCACTAGAGGGCGATAGGTTTCCCCAGGACTGGAGTTAGAAATGCATTCAAGCAGCCATATGGTTGCTGGGAACTGAATCTAAGTCCTCTGAAAAAGCAGCCAAACGTCTTTAGCATTGAGCCATCTCTCTAGCCCCCTCAATGTCCTCCCACATATTAGTTACAGACTAATTTCACAGAGGAGAACGTTGTATTGGCTCCTGAAATTAACCCTTGGTCAGTGTTATTCATATTATTAACTGAACAAAGTCACTTGGTCATACCGAATTCCAAAGCAAGCAGAAATCAAGCTCATTTCTATCACATTTTGGAAAGCCTGAGAGACAGGTAGGCATATTTGATAATTAGCAGTAATGACCATCATATGTGATTTCGTTGGGGCTTTATTTGTGGGACTTGTTGAGGTAGATGGTTACATGTTTCTCCAAAAGGATCATTCACTTCTGCCAGTGTATTCAGACACTACCAGCTGGGGGCCTCTTTATAGTCAGGGAGCTTTGTGGACCATCCAGGCAAAGGATAAGGCCTCACAGTTCTCTGGTGTAGGAGTCAGTGGGCTGAATCTATTCCCAGGCCTTCATTTACAAGCCTGCAGCCCTTTGAAGACCATGTTTCTTGGTCACAGAGGTGTCTCTGCTTAGAGTGAATCCAGGACTTTGTAGTTTCTATCTCCCTGGAAGGCCATGAAAATTGAAATTCAAGGTTTCCAAGTTCAGCAAATGCCCTGGGGGAGGGGCAATCTCCATTTTCAGTTGAGCCCTCAGAGCATGGTACTGTTTTTTTTTTCCTGGTAATTGTTGGGTACATATACTATCTTGCCTGCTCTTTGATGCTTTTATAAAGATTTTGACTTTAAAAAGTAGCATATTTAGTAGTTTGTATCATGTGAGTTGAAATAACTCTTGCATTTGCTACCAGCTCCACGTGGCCATTTCAACATAGATGTATTAACTCTGAATAAAGATAACAATTCAGCTTCACCATCACTAGCTGCATATCAAGCATCAAATGGACACATGCAGCTGGGGCCTATTGTCCTGTGGAGTGCATGCATGGAAACATTATTTTTCTTTTTTAAAATTTTATTTTATTTTTATTTTTTTCTTCTCTCACTCAATACATCCTGATCCCAGCCTCCCCTCCCTTTGCTCCTCCCAGCTCCCCCATCTCCTCTTTCCCCCAGATCCCACCTCCACCTCCCACAAACATTTTTTTTATTTAAAAATACAGTGTGTGTGTGTGTGTGTGTGTGTGTGAGTGAGTGTGTGTGAGTGTATGTGTGGAAGTCAGAGGACAATGTGTGGGCATTGTTCTTTTCCTTCCTCCGTGTGGATCTCTGGGGATTGAACATATCTCAGGCTTGGTGACATGCATCTTTGTCCATGGAGGCATCTTCATGGCTCATTAACAGAACATTTCTACTGGCACAGTGTATTCTGTAGCAAAGCACTGCTCCCAGATCCAGGATTAAGTGAGCCCTGATAGATGAGTGAAGAATGCTTGCTGGTGCCCACCATCTTCTAGTTGGTACCCCTGACTCCACTGTAATATGGAGACATCAACTCATATTTAATCATGATTCCGTTTAACAGAAACCCATTGAATGCTATACATTATTTATTAATAATGCATACATTAGCCACTGTAAATTGGTGAATTTGAAAGCCCTGGTGTGTGTGTGTGTGTGTGTGTGTGTGCGTGTGTGTGTATGCATTTGTGTAATCCTAAATATTACTTAATGATATTCTGATGCCAAGACTTTCCTTAAGTAAGACACAGAGACCATTTCTGTAGTTCAGGAAAGTATGTATAGAAACCCTTGGCTTCAGGAACAGTCCGATATAGATAGGTTCAAGTCCAAGCTCTGCATTTCCTAGTTAAGGTATTTGACTGCCAAGAACCTTAGTTTACCTGTGTACAAAGTCAAATGGCCTGAGATGGCACTGTGATTGTTTGCTTAGCATGAAGGATTTACAAAAAGAAATAAAGAACAAAATCCTAAAAAGGACACTGCCACCCCCACCCCCACCACCACAATCACCACCCCTACCCCCACCACCATCACACACCACCACCACTCACCCACAACCCCCACCCCCTGATAGGCAGATCCTACCTATAAGTCACCCAGTGCAGAGCCTGGTTCATGGGAGGAGGGTGCCTGCTTTTCTGTCCAGTTAGTTAAGGCATGTGGTTTAATACACTTCTCACATTAAACCAGATATGTGGATTTTTTTTTCTTTTTTGAGTTACCCAGCATCAGAACCAATCTTGTGTCTGAAAACAAACCAGCAAACCCCACTGATGCTGTGTGTGCAATGCCAGTAGATGAACGCTAGAGGCCGCCAGAACAGAGGGCATGCTCTTTTTCTTTAAACCAAATTTTATTTTATTAATTGGTTAATTTTGTTCTTTGATCATTGCATGCACGTTTCTGTATTCTGATAACTCCCATACCCTCTCTTACCACCCTCCCATCCTGATCAGCCCTCCCTCCCTCCCTTTCCTTTTTCCAGACTCATGACATTGGTCTTGTTTTGTGACCTATTTAGTTTAACCAGAGCCATCTGTGTTAGCGTCGAACAGGAACTATCCACTGGAGCTCGGTGGGGTCACCAGTGGGTACAAAACTGAAGGCAATGACTCCCGCATCCTTCCCTCAATCTGTCAGCAGCAAATTGCGCAGTAGTGACAGATGGATCCCGGGAGCCTTTCTTTCCTTCCATGCCTGATGACTGATAATCTCATTTATTTTTATTTTATTTTAAAAATTTAAAGATTTATTTGTTTCATTTTATGTGCACGAGGGTTTTGCCCGCGTGTATGTCTGTGTACCACTTGAGGGCCTGGTGCCCACGGAGGTCGTCAAAAGGGTGCCATATCTCCTGGAACTGGAATTACTGATGGTTGTGACCCACCATGTGGATGCTGATAACTGAAGCCGGGTCTTCTGCTAGAGCAACAAAAGCTGCCGGGCCATCTCTCCGGCCCCAGATCTCATTCGTGTGCAGACGCAAGGTGGACACCTGGCCCGCTGCAACCTTGGGGCTGTGCAATTGCTGTAGGCTGTCTGTTGTCCAGAGGACAACGTTTTCAGCCTTTTCTGGCTACTGTGTTCTTTTCACCTTCTCCAGGAATGTTCATTGAGCATTAGAAGGGAAGCTACGGTCGTCTTTTCTGGGGCAGAGCATTCACCTGTCATTTATCCCCAGTCTCCTGTGCAGCCCGGAGTTTCTGTGTTCCCCACTGCTCACTAGAAAGAGACGATGTTCTGACTGAGGCCAACAGTGGGCTTGCTTACTTTAAAAATAGTTTTTAGAGTTAGATTTACTCACTTTATTTCAGTGTGGATTTCTTCAACTAGGAAAGCCAAAGTGGACTTTAATAAAGCAGTGTCGGCCACACTCCAGAGTAAACTCGTGATCTGTGACGGGAGTGATCATAAAAGTGCAATCATAAAAAAACTAGAAGCAAATAAAATGGCACACATCTGATTCTGAGATGGAGAACAACTTTCAAAATGCAATAGGACAAGGAAGGAAAGATAGATTTGTCCACATAAAAGGAAACTCTGAACCTAAGGACACCGCAGACACAGACACATTAAATGATGCTCTGGGACAAATTTTGAAACACCTGTGATGGACATAATGAAAAAGGAAACACACTTCCCACAAAATTAGCTCCTATAAATTAGCTAGGGAGGACGAATGTTTGGGAGAAAAATCAGCAGAGGTAGGTGCTATCCTAAGGGAAGTTGTATCTATTTATATATGATTTCAGCTGTGGAAAATAACAATGTTATAAAGGAAATGCACTAATAATGAAATACGTTCAAATAAATATGGCAGAACTTCGTGACTGGCCTGTAAGACATACAATAAAATTTTAAAGAAGGTTTATTTTTATTTTATGTGTGTGGATGGGTGTGTATGCCTGCGCATCATGTGCAGGCCTGTTGCCTGTAGAGGCCAGAACACGACTTTGAATCCCATGGAACGGGAGTTATAGACAGTCGTGAGCTGCCCCGTCGGCGTAGGTATCAAATTCTGGTCCTCAGGAAGAACAGCCTGCACTCTTAACTGCTGAGACTTATCTCTAGTTTCAAGATCTCAAGGCCTTAAGAAATATTATGTAAGCTGTCCCTAGTGGAGCCTGCCTATAATCGCTGCATTTTGGAAGTGGAGACAGAGGACTAAGAGTTCAAGGCATCTACCACCAATTTTCTGTGAGTTCACACGTATGCACTCATACAGATGAACTCACAGAGAATGGGGCAGCATGTACAGGGCCTGCAATGTCTAAGCCAGATGGGGTCCCAGGGCTGAGAGGGGAAGTAGACACAAGCCCTCATCCCTGCCTATTGATAACAGCTTGCAAAGGAAACTTTAGTTTTTTCCAGCGGAGTCTCACTGGGTATACAAAGCACACCTCAGGGCAGGCCCCATGCCCAGCAGTAGTTGCAAAATACAAAATAAACTCAATGGTATTTTTGGAGGTTTTTTTTTCTTCTTAGAGATCTTTTGCTTATATATTATGGTTTCTGATTTTGTTTTTATGAGTTGTCTGTATGCAAACTTATATGTCTTTGAGTCCGTATGTGTTTCTTGTGCTTCTGGGGGACTCTTTTTTTTTTCCTGTTTGCTTGTTTGTTTTGTCCTGTTCTGGTTTGTTTTTATTTTATCTTATCATATTATTATTATTTTAGATGCCCGTTTGTATTCTAATGAGAGAAAGAAAGAAAGAAAGAAAGAAAGAAAGAAAGAAAGAAAGAAAGAAAGACAGGGTGTAGATTTGAATGGGTGAGGAAGTGAGGAGGGTTGGGGGAGGGGAGACCATAATCAAAATGCATTGCATGAAAAAATTTATTTAAGAAAATAGCACGTTTATTCTGTCGATAGTGAAAAATGTAAAGCCCAGTGTGGAGCGCCACAGCTTTAGAATGCCTGTTCTAGCTGTATAGAAGTTGTTGGTCGAGGTGTAAAGACATTGGGTTGGGCTAATTTTGACATGTGGTGTTTATCCCATTTGCAAGTTTTTATATATATATATATAATAAAGCTTATAAAATTAAAAAAGATCCATGGATTCTTTTTTTTAAACACACAACTAAATATATATAAAAGTTTTATTTTCTGCTGTGCCAATTATTCCCATCAACCAAAGACAAGACCAACAACCCCACAGAAAGAAGTGCGATGGTGTGAGATGAAAAGATAATTCACCAGAGGGGGAGCTCAGCTAACGTTTCAACATAGGAGAGATATGCAAATGGAAACTTGCTGTCTTTCCTGTGCCAGATGGGCAGGGCCACGTTCCTTGACAGCCTCTGTGTAGGTGAAGTACGAGGAGAATGGTGCAGAGTGCTGAAGGCGGTGTCATTTGAGACGTTTATGAAGGGTGACGTGGCAATATCCATGAGAATTATAAACGCAAGAACTCATTGACCCAGCAACTTCTCTTCTAAGAGCTTATGGCAGAGAAATGCCAAGGTATGCGTACACTGATTTAAACTACAGTTATTCTCCACAAAGTGGGTATAATAGGAAAATAGCAGGAATAGTAGGAGTGACCTAAACTTCTTTCATCATGGAACTGGGCAGCGTAGATGACTGCTAGGGTCTAATTCTAGGAAGAACTTACTTATGTATTGGCAATGAGATAATCTGGAAGCCATCCTAAGGGCCAGTGTTGGAACGAAGCTCACCCACGCTCCTGCCAGTGGCTGGCTGCAGGAAGCCGCGTGGGGAGCATGGCGTGGGTGGTGTGGTTCTTACTGCTCAACCATCTGCCTTTGATTGGAGCCTGGAGTCACCAAGAACAGAAATTCTGGAGGTGCCATCAGAGGATCATTCTCTCTAGTTTAATGTTGAGGGGGCTGTACATTTTTCAGGTTGAAGGCAAGTGAGGGTCTTTTGGTATTCAGGAGTAATGTGTTGGTTAAAACAAGTAAACAATTCTGCCAATCGTGGCCCACCCCTTGAAAGGGGTGGAGTTTTGCTGTGGCTTGTGGTCTATCAACACAGAGGGGAGGGGCCAAACTCCCGCCAGCTCTTTAGGATGAGAGCAGGGTTTCAAGCGTCCTCTGGACCCATAACTGCATGACTGTTCCATGGGGCAACACAGGCCAGGAGCATCAGCACTAAGAACAGCATTAGGTCTTTTAAAGGAGACCTAATGGAGGTGGGATTTTCCTGGGGTTCAAGGTACTGCTAGAATGGATTCTGTTTGCTACCTCGGCCAGTCGGGTACTCTGCAGAACCTGGAGACAGAGCCCAGCAGCCTGGGGACCCATCTCTGCCTGGCTGCTGGTGTTTCCATCAGGTGGGTGGAAAAGAGAACCAGGAGTTAAGCACCAAGTTCTGCCAAGCCTTGGTCTCCCAACATGGACCGAAGGGCAGTGATGGGGGTTGGAGGGGTCATGAGACTGTGCAGTGGCCAACCTCTGGGCCAATCAAAAGAGAACAATGACAGGGATGCTGGTGAGACTTGAAAAACCACAGCTCCATAGAGGACATCTAGGGACAGACCAAAAGCAGGAAAAGGAGGAGGGGAGCTCTGGCAGTCATCCTAAGAAAGGGTGGCGTGGCCACGCCTGACTCCTGACCTGATCGCTCCCTGGAGAAGCAGGTTCTCTGTGAGGCTAGACGGCTTGCTCAGATCTCCTGCCTCAGGTTCCTAGCCAGCTACCCGGCTATGTCCTCAGCCCCCACACTGTACAGAAGCTAGTGGCACAGGGCCTCCAGTCTGGGAGGGAAGCAGGCTTCTCACCAACCCCCACCCTCATGGCATAGCACACATACAAACACTTGCCTCCTGGAAGAGGCTCCAGTTGCACTAAGTTGCATCCTGTGTCTGCTGAGTTTCTGGGCTCTTGGTTTGGGATCACTACGCCTCCCAGCTCTCTGGGGCTGAAAAGAATCTGAAGGCCCATCACCCTCACAGCAGCTGGTGTGACCAGTGGAGGGGCATGCTCTCAGTTGACCTGTGTTTCTGTCGCCAGAGGGGACTCATTCCACTTGATGTTTCCTAGTCCCCGCAGTAAATCAGACAGCTCTCTTCTGGGTGCAGGAAGGCAGGAGGGAATTGAATCCCTCTATTCCTCTTCACAGGGGCCCAGCCCATCTGGTTCTCATCTGGGAGTGGCAGAGTCACAGAGTCATAGTTACTACATATGGGCCCAGGTTCCCGACCACCTAAGGTTTATGAGGGATACTCATCCAACATTACCCACTTCCCCTCCAGACCTGTTGCCCTTTTCTCTAAGGGGCTTCTATTGCTCAGGTTTCATTCTTGGACATCTGTTACTGCAGCTGCTGCCTCGGCCAAACGTCCTCCCTATCACTTCTGCTTGTGTTGCCCACATTCCCTTTCCCGAGATACTTTTGATGGGGGACGGGACAGGAGTGCAGTGGCTTGGCTGTCCACAATCTCTGTCCCAGAAAAACTGGACCCTCACCTCTAGATTGCTACAGCAATTGTGGGGATTGTACTCCATGATGACGACTGAGTGTAGGGCTTCCCTTCTCTCCCATTCTTTTGCAGAGGGAAGCCAGTATTTATCCCAGCCTGGGGTTCCTCATCAGATTTTCTATTTGCAATTACTTGGATTAAAGAAACACTTTCTGGGGGAAAATATCCCTATGCATTTTATGAACACACACACACATTCACACACACACATACACACACACATGCACACACACACATGCACACACACATGCACACACACACATGCACACACACACACATGCACACACACATGCACACATACATATACACACACATGCACACATACATATACACACACATGCACACACATGCACACACACACACGCACACACACATGCACACACATACACACACAAGCACACACACACATGCACACACACATGCACACACACATGCACACACATGCACACACACACAAGCACACACACATGCACACACACATGCACACACACACATGCACACACACACATGCACACACACAAGCACACACACACGCACACACACAAGCACACACACACATACACACACTTTACTGTATATTTATGATAGCCGGTGCTTATCTAACTGGATGTGACTGGCTGTTGTTCCCTGTGTGCTTTCTGTGTGTATGTTGCGAGGAATCCACTAGAGAAGACTACTTGGGACACAGTGTCAGCCAATAGAAAGTCTTTATTATTGGTCCAGTGACTGTACTGGGTATTTGGGACTCAAGTACAATCTTAGGCCTTTCTCAGGGTGGGCTTTTAAGTACAGAAGTCACACCCTGGATTGACACACCTCAGTTAGCAAGAACAGTTAGCCGGAAGCAGACCTACAAATCCCCAAAAGCAATGTTAGTCAAGTGAGGGACTTTCCCGGGACTATGGACTTTGACCTTGCTTTGGCAGGTCCTGCGGCCTACGTGGTGGGTCCCAATGCATGGGTGGTACTTCGATCGTGACGTCAGGTGTGCTAAGGTCTGGGAGCCTAGTCAGGTCTGGGGACTGTTACATGTGCGCACTCAGTCGGCACCGCAGCTCTGGGACCAGTGCTGCTATTATCGTACTTTCCAGTTTCCAGGCGAGGAAATGGGAGCATGGAGGGGTCCAAGTGAATCGTGGGAGCAGAAAGAGGGTGACTGAGACGCAAGAGCACCGAATGATGAGACTTTTCATTGGATTCTTTTTTATTAGCTTATTGCTACTACAGCTGAGCATACGTCTATAAAGAAAAGCTTAACACACAGTTCAGGAGGTTCAATGGCGTAATGCCACCATCAGGCGTGATGCCAGCCTCGGCACATGGGAGAGTGAGAAGAAATGAGAGAGAGAGAGAAAACACATGACCACACAGGAAGCCTTGAGAGAGATCTCAGCTTCAGATGTGAAGTCAGAGGGGAATTCACAAGTCAGGGTCAGGCTTTTATAAGAACTAGCTTGAGGAGAACTACTCCTGGAGACCAGCATTTCCTTCTGGAGGGCGACTTCCCAATGACCTAAGGACTCTCTACTAGGCCGTGCCTCTTAAAGTCCTACAGTGTCTCACAGTACTGCAGTGAGGACCAAGATCCCGACACACACACTGGAGGAACACACTTAAACCTTATCCAGATTGCAGTTATACTCAAGAACGCATCGCCTGTCGAGAGAACAACAGAATAGAAAGACATGCGCGCTGTGGACATTGCTGTATTATACCTTTCTCCCAAGTGCCAGGCTGGGGGCAATACGTCTGGTGATGAGTCCAGTCTATCATTAATGTGTGCCTCTGGACACTGGTATCACTTCCCAAAGAGTATGAGTATTTTACTGTTATGTGTGTGTTCCAACTAATTTTAAATTGTGTCAGTGTTTTGTAGCCAATTGGATATATAACCCTCCTTAGAAACTTGCATGCATATAGCATCATAAACTCTCACATTCTTACTTAATATAAGACAGGGATGCATGTTTTGGAGATCCATGTTTTCCAAAAGTCACCACCCAAGGTGATTCTGAAGTGAAACTGGCCTTAGAAACTCTGGACCCAGTGACGGCTCAGGGGTTCCTCATGCCCCGGGTTCTCCGTAGTGTAACGCACTGGGATCCACATCTGGTCCAAGCTGTGTGTTTCCCATTCTTGTTCCACTTCCGTCCTGACCGGAGTCTGCCTAGCCTTTCTTCCAGTCCAAATCCAGAGGACAGGTAAAAGAAAGGGGAGGTGCTGTGTTAACTGGTCCAGATTCCCCTCTGTATCCCTATCCTCATATACTCCTGAGGGTGCCTCTTGGCTCTGGGGCCACCATTGTCATCCCTAGAGCGTGGCAAAGGTCCCAAGGCTCAAAGTGGAGACAGACATGTTCACCAATCTCAGTACCTGCTCTGGAGCCTAATTTGTCTCTTCCCATCTGTTCCCCAAAGCATTTGATCCCTGGGACCCTGAGATGTTCCACATCTGGCAGACACGCTACACTTTTCCCTCCCTTGAAACTGTTTGATTAAGTTAGGAATTTAATTCAGTAAGAAAATCTATGAGAAGTAATCAAAGTTCGGGGAAGATTTTAGCTGAGGTTGATTGCCTGGAAGCTGTAGAACCATGCGGCATCTGTACCCGCATTGAGGTAGAGTAGCATCTGTCCATGTATTTAACGTTCCCATTGTTATTTTTATAGATTTGTTTACTATGTGTATTCTGTGCAGTCCTCATGCAGCTGGTGCCCATGGAGGTTGGAAGAGCGCGTTGGGGCCTCCGGAACCGGAATTGCAGATGGTTGTGAGTTGCCAGGTAGGTGCTCGGAACTGAAGTTTGAGTCTTCAGCAGGAGCAACAAGTGTTCTTAAGTGCTGAGCCATCTCTCCAGCCCTCAACATTCCCATTTTAATGAAATGTTTTGGCTTCAGTGATTGTTCCTCCCTTCTTCTCTCCCTCTCTCCATCCCCTCCCCTCCCTCCCTCCCCTCTCTCCCTTTCTTTCTTCTTTCTCCTATTTTCCTTCTTTCTTTCCTTTCTTCACCCCTTCTTCCTCCCTCCCTTCTTCCTTTTCTTGCTTCCTCTCTTCCCTGCCATTTCCCCTTCCTTTTCTCTCTCCTTTCCTCCCTTTCCTTCTCCCTTTTCTCTTCCTCATTCTCTCTCTTTCCTTCAATCATCCCACCTTTCCCTTCCTATTTTCTTCCTTTGCTCCCTTCCTCCCTCCTCTCCTTTTTCCTTCTTTCCTACCTTCCATCTTTCCTGCCCTTCCTTCTCTCTTTCTCTTCCTCCCTCCTTCCCTCCCTCCTTCCTTTCCTCCCTCTTTTCCCTTCTCTCCCTCCTTTCTTCCATTTCCTTTTCCTCTTCTCATTTCCTCCTTCCCCTTCCTCCTTCCCTCCCTTCCTTATTTTCTTTTCTCACTTCCTCCCGCCCTTCCCGTTCTCTCCCTCCCCTCTTCCCTTCTTTCTTCCCTCCCTCATCTCCATCTTCCATTAAGAAAAGGCCTGGGGCTGGAGGTAGCAGGCACTGCCCCGAGCTCTTACTGCCTCTGCAGAGACAAGAGTGGATGTGTTCATGGCAGCCCAGAGAGAATGTTGCTCCTCAGGCTTTTGCAGTTTTATGGCGAGTCTATCTGAACTTCACAAGTCAGTTATTACTCGTGATTGATGCTCACCTGCCAAGCCTAAACAGATGTGCAGCTCACATCCACATACCTCATACAGACACAAATATTTGCTTTGCTCACCTGGCTGGGGAGAGGATTCCATTCCACCTGGGAGGAGCGGCAGCATCAGACCCTCGGCTGCAGCCCCTGTGTGGGCAGAAGGCTCGCTCATTTTTAACTCTTCTAGTCTCCTACGGTCAGCATCCAAAAAACAGGCTCCATGGCTAGTCAGAGGAGTCTCCTTTTTGCCACCAGAGAAGCTGTGGGAGAGGAGCCAGAGCAGATTCTTTGGCTAGCTTCCCCTTCCTCTCTCTAACCCGGCTAATGACATGTCTTTTCCCAGATGTATTTTTACCCTCTGGACAAATAGCAGTTGGGACGAGTGGGGCTTTTTTTATGAGTCGAGGTACTCACGGCTGAAAAATAAACAGCCAGGTAATGAGACGTTCTTATGGAAACCAGCATAATAATAACATAAATAATAACAAAGCAAACATCCTGTCCCCCGTGCCAACACCCCTGGGTGAGGGGATATAAAAGCTGCTGCCCAGTTGGCCGCTGTCAGACCTAGGGGAAGCTCGGCCGCGTTCCTGCCCTGCGACCTGACCGGCTGGGACCATGGGGTGCTGCCCCGGAGACTGCCTCAACTGCTGCTCCCAGGAACAAGACTGCTGTGAGGAGTGCTGCTGTCAGCAGCCCTGCTGCGGCTGCTGTGCCTCCTGCTGCGGCTGCTGTGCCTCCTGCTGCGGCTGCGGAGGCTCGGGCTGCGGAGGAGGCTCGGGCTGCGGAGGCTCTGGCTGCTGCGGGTCTGGCTGCGGGGGCTGCGGGGGCTGCGGGGGCTGCGGAGGCGGCTGCTGTGGCTCCAGCTGCTGTGGCTCCGGGTGCTGTGGCTCCGGGTGCTGTGGTCCAGTGTGCTGTCAGCCCACACCTGTGTGCGAGACGAAGTGAAGACCTTCCCCCCTAGAACCGAGGCAGTGTTGGGGTCAGCCTCCGCCTACTCCACACGCAGACCTCATCTCCTGACTCCTTCGCACCTCCAAGACTGTGAACTGACTCTCCTGTCACTTCCGAAAGGAGAGCTTGCCCTGATGTCTAAGTCACTCAGGATGAAAGAGCCATTTCCTGGCAAGAAATTAAAGCTGGGTTCCAATGAGGGGGTCACCAAGTTCAACGTTCCTAGCTTTATTTCACGAAGTCAAATGTCTTGCCGCTATGAGGCATTCTCTTAGTCTTTGGGACTGTTGGTCCATCCATCCCAGCTTTCTGCTCCTCTGAAACTTTGTCAACTTTTTAATAAACTCAAGCATGCTGGCTACCCTATCAGTCTTCTTGCTTCTTCCTTCAACCCTCCTAGAGACTATTAGGAAGATTTACTCTGACATCCACCTAGGGACCGCACAATGCAGTTTGCTGATCTACAGCAGAATCCTGGGAGGCTGGTTAAAACTGTAGAACCTGGAACCCTCCCTGAAACACGAGGAATGCTGCAGAGGTATGGTCTGGGGAATCTGTGTTTTTTTTGTTTTTTTAAAATAGGACCACAAATAATTCTCTACACGGAGGCTGGAAGTTGTAGACAGATTGTAGACAGAAGCCCCTGAATGTTTGTGTGGATTCACTGAAGGAGGCAGTGACTAATATCTGGACATCACCACTAGCTGTGGTACCCATTAGCTCTAGGGCCTGGGATGCCTGATGGCCATTTTTCTAAAATCTGCAAGGTAAATACTGATTCTAGCTATAGTGGATCCTGATCAGAAGCCATGTCTACTCTCTGTGTTGTGGTTCTAGGGTGGTTCTGCAGGACTTCAGACTTGATCTAAACCTTGTAGCAAAGTTAGAGGAGGAATCTTGATGGTTTCTTTCTCTTTTTTTCTCCTTTCTTTTTTTTTTCTTCCCCAGTGCTAGGGGATGGAACTTAGGGCTTCAACTGCATGCTAGGCAGAACCCCAACTATTGGGCTGCACCCCCAGATGCAATCCTCATTTTACTTTTTATTGTGAGACAAGGTCTCATGAAGTTGCCCCAGCTGGCCTTAAACTTGTAATCCTCCTGCCTCAGCCTACCAAGTAGCTGGGATTATAAACTCTTCGCAGGTGGGTTCTGAATGGCAGGGATTTCTGTGGCTGGATTGTGTGAACAAACAGTTTCTGAGGATGTTTGTGTGGTCCAGATTCCCCTTCAGCCCCGTGTTCTTGTCTTGGCTTCCCTCTGGGAGGCATTTTTTTTCTTTTCTTTTCTTTCTTTTTTTTTTTTTTGTCTTGAACCCAGCTGCAGTTAATTACTCTACTGAGAGGAAGGGAAGGGCATATGCACTGAACAAGCCTAGCTGGGGAGCTAAAACTCAAATGAGAGTGGACTGAAGTCTTGCCAAGAATAATTTTAAATGCAACATAGGTTAAAATATAATCTGTTCTTGCACTGAGAGAACAGCATTTACTTTTACTTTTATAAAAGAAAGAGGAATGACAGGATCTCAATACGTAGCCCTTACCAGTTTGGAACTCCCTATGTAGGTAAGGCTGGCCTTGAACTCACAGAGATCTGCCTGCCTCTGTCTCCTTAGTGCTGGGATTAAAGTCATGCACCACAATTCTTGGCAATATATATTATATATTTGTATATATATATATCACACAAATATTATATATGTGATATATATATATATGTGTATATATATATATATATATATAGAGAGAGAGAGAGAGAGAGAGCAATGATTCTTAAAAGGATGCAAACTATAGGAGCATAGAAAGAAGACAGAGTCAGTTGAAAGCTTAGATTTTCTTACTGACATTTGTCTCAGGAGGGCCCCCCGTAAGCATATAGGCACAAGTGGGAGGCTCTTGCTTCTGCTACGTTGCCTTTACTTTTTCTCTGTTTCATTAAAGAATTTTCAAAAAGCATATTCTTGGAGAATTTCATATGCTTTTATAGGTCAATGTATATTTGCGGCTATGTAATTTGCAAATAATTAAATGCTACCATTTTTAGCGCCCCGATGAGATCTGACAGTTGTATGTACTGTGCTTGTGCTATCGCTGCTGCATTCAGTTCATGGAAGGTTCCATCACCCCCCAAATTCCCTGGTTTCCCTTTCGGTAGAACTATCAGCTCTTTACATTATGAGACACTCTTCCGAGTCTAGAATCTCTTCAACAAAGAAACCATACAGTGAATTCTTCTTACTTGGTGTAATGGCTTTAATATTCCTTTACACTGCTGCCAGCATCAATACTTTCTCTCCCTCTCTCTCCCTCTCTCTCTCTCTCCCTCTCTCTCTCTCTGTGTAAAAGCATGTGGCATGTTCCTGTGTATGACTGCACACATATATGTGGGTGTAAGCAAACAGGTGGAGGTCAGAGGGCAGCCGTGGGTTTGTTCCTTGGTGTTGTTCACTTTGGTCTCTCAATGGCACAGAGCTCTTCAGGTGCGCAGCCTGGCTGGTCAGTGGGCCCCAGGAATCCACCTATCTTCATCTCCTTAGCGCTGGGATTATAAGAGTTTGCTGCCCTGCTGGTTTTTTTTTTTTTTTTTTTTTTTTTAATGGGTCCTGGGAATCAAACTCAGGTCCCTGTTCTTGTACAAGAAGCACTTAACTGAGCCATCTCCCCAAACTCTAGTCTGTTCTTTTGAAACTCGAATAGTATTTTGTTGTATGGATAGTCAAAATTACAAAGTTCATCCGCAAATGAAAGGCACTTAGATTGTTTATAATTTTTGGCCATTGTGAATAAAACTTTCAGGAACATTCATGTACAAGAGTTTTCATATAGACATACGTTTTCATTTATTTTTGGGAAAATACCCAAGAATTGTATTTCTGTGGAAATGGCGATTGAATGCTTAAATATGTATGAAAATACCAAGTTGTTTCACAAAAATGGTTGTACCATTCTGTATACCTATTAGTTCAGTCTGAGGGCTCCAGTTGCTCCATGCCCTTGCTAGCACTCGATATTACCAGTCTTCTTTAAATTTTCAACCATTTTAGATAGCCAATTGCCTTTCAATTTTGGGTTTTATTATAAAAAAAAATTGGTAGTAGCTTGTCTTGCGTTTAGAAGATATGAGATTTGACTTTGCTCTGTTCCCATTTCAGACTCTATTATTTCAGTTACTTTTTACTCTGGATATAATTGGCCTCTTAAGAACAGATTTTTTAATCCTGAGGACAAACTCATAGAGGCAGGAGGAACATCCTGCCCAGGATGGGACAATGGGACGAACCTGCCAAAAGACCAGTCGATGGCTCTGCACAGAGTCGCTGTGATTCAGCGCAGCTGATCGCTGCATTGCTCACGACCATGTCACCCGGATGCGTGAGTAGAGGTAGTGATTTCTTTGAGTTCCCAGCAAGGGTTGCCCTTCTTAGCTGTACACAGAGCTTCTCGTTTGTGCATTCAATAAATAGTAATTGTGCACTGCTTATGTGTCAGTCTCAACTCCGGGTGTCTGGTATGCAGCCCTGAATGGACTAAGTCCTTGCCCTGATGGCACCTGGATAATGCCAAAGGATGAGCGGTGATTTAAAGATGAATCAAGTAGGAATGGCCTACACAGTTAGAAACAAAGCAGCTTCATTTAGTAGGGGAGGATTCTTTGAGGAGATAACAGTCCAGTATCAAGGACAATGCCATGCCAGTTCTCATGGAGACTTTATGAGGGTTTGTTGTTGTTGTTGAGGGAGCCATCACCAAATACAATTCCATCAGCGGCTTAGCTGAGGGAGGGAAGCAGAGGAGAGGACTTAAGAATAGCAAGCAGGGAGTTGGTGAGCTCTCCAAGGCTGTTGGAAGGTTCCCCTCCCCCAGGGTTCAAAGACATATCTCAAAGAATGATGATCCCTTCTAGTTTCAACCATGGACACTTCTAGATTCTGCTGCCTTAAAACCTCTCTATTGCTCAAGCCCAAAGGGTTGTCAGATCCAGATTGTCACCAACAGGCTTTTGGGTAATCGCCCAGCCTTTGGATGCTCTGCCTTAAAACTTGTTCTCTCTTTACCATCTCCATAGGCAGAGATTTCTAAAATAGCAAACCCATTACATCCTTGCATAAACCCCCAAGTACCATTATTAAATCTAACTTCTTACTCCAGACCTTCCATAGCTTGGTGCCTGAGCAACTGCTACGGTCCCATCACTGTCTCCGCCTGTCTCCTGTGCTCTCCATCCTGACTGTGTCAAACTGTATTAACTGCCAAACTGTTTCCTGACTGTATCCTGCTCTTGTGTCTTTGGTTTCCACAGTCTGAGCTTTTTCATCATCCATTGAGGATTCTATCTGGCCGTTGCTTTCCTAACTTCCAAGAACCTACGTGAGTATTTCTCCCAGTCCCCTCAAGGCATTTGCACATCCCTTGGTTACAACACTCATCACGACATGTCACAACTGCCCATGGGTGTGTAAATCTCTCTTCTAACCCCTACCTCTTGGCTGAAATTGCTGCTTGTTCTTTTTGTGTCCCTTCCTACGGCCCCAGTGCTGTCCCCGTTGATGGATAAACCAAAGAAATAAAGTGAATAATTACATACATTGATACATGAAGGGAGGGGTGAATGATGGTCGATGGCTCAACTTTCCCAGGGGAGGCTAAACTATACCGATCATGAAAACACATGGTAGAGGCGGGAGGGTCGTTCCCTGGGCAAGAAGGACTAGCTTTGGTGTTTGGAAACCTGTGGTTCGCATCTCATCTCATCTCAAATAGTAGCAAAGAGGAATCTTGTTTACATGCCTTAGGGACCGACCTGGAAAGCCACTCTTTTCTTTGTATGTCATGAATCACGGAAGTATCCTCCTTTAAAAAAGTTCATATTTGCTCTTCCTGTAAGCAGCCAGAGGTGACCAACGAAGGTGGCTCGCTACTCTCCTGACCCAGAAAACCCTACAAAATTCATGCAAATCAAGAGGTTCAAATCTTCATGCTCACTTTAAGAACACCCGTGAAACTGCCATCAAGGGTATACGTGTCCAAAAAGCCACCAAGTATACAACAGATGCCACTCTAAAGAAGCAGCGTGTGCTGTTCCTACAGCATAATGGCTGAGTCGGTAGGAGCGCCCAGGCCACACGGTGCCCCGGAGATGCAGGGTCGGTGGCCAAAACAGAGTGCGGATTTTTTGCTGCACATGCTCGAAAATGCAGAGAGTGACACTGAACTTAAGGTCCAGATGCAGATTCTCTGGTTATCGGACATATCTGGCGAATGAAACACTGAAGATGTGATGACCGATTTACAGCGCTCATGGCCAGATTAACCCATATGCGAGCTCCCCTGCCACACTGAGATGATCCTCACTGCAAAGGAATAAATTGTTCCAGAGCCAGAAGAGGAGGCTGCACAGAAGAAAAAGACACCTCAGAGAGAACTCAAGAAACAAAAATTTACGACATAGGAATAAATTTGCTATAAAACAAGTGCAGATAAATTTAAGATAAGATTTTTTTTTTTACATTTTTTTGTTTTGTGTGTGTGTGTGTGTGTGTGTAAGTTAGAGGACAATTTGCAAGAGTTGGTTCTCTTTTTCTACCATGTGGGACCCCAGGATCAACGGCTTGATGGCAGTCACCTTTACCCACGAAGCCATCACCCTGGTCCCAGTGTCTTCCTTCTCAGAGCTCTCAAAATCTCTCGAAATGGGGTCTTTAGTGTGTGGAAGCTGCAAGGGCCAGACACTCCAACATCCTCATCCCCTGGAGTCTGCCACACACTTGGGAGTGGGCACAACCACTGGGCCAGTCTCGGCGATAAGGCTGACTCTGGAGATCCACGGAACGCTTGAGATGGACAGGGAAGGAAAGGGTGGAAGAGAAGCAGAAAGCCTGCATTAAGGACCTCCAGGGACAGATAGAACAAATGCTCTTGGGTAGGGCTGCTAATAGAACAGGATGAGAGGTGGAGCCACGGGTTGAGCCTATTATACATGACTGGTGACCTCTGCTGAGAAAGTTGAGCTTTGGAGCCAGTGAGGTGGCTCAGCAGCTAAAGGTGCTTGTCACCAAGCCTGAGGACCTGAGTTCAATCCCTGGGATCCACATGGAAGCTGGGGAGCGCCGACTCCTGAAGGT
Source organism: Cricetomys ansorgei (assembly GCA_026225945.1). Classification (NCBI taxonomy): domain Eukaryota; kingdom Metazoa; phylum Chordata; class Mammalia; order Rodentia; family Nesomyidae; genus Cricetomys; species Cricetomys ansorgei. The sequence goes on from JAMJFZ010001881.1 coordinate 14,293,113, forward strand.
TGTCCTCTTACTTCCACAGGTATGCCACGGCACACATGTTTGCACACACACGCACAATAAGTAAATGCAATATTTTTTGTGTTCTTAAAAGAAGTTCAGTTTGCTAACAGCCCACATGGGGAGTGGATGGGAGACACCTTCAGCAGGAGACTGAACCTTTCTGAGCCTCTATCCTCAATTCTCCATCTGTAACCAGGGAGAATAATCCAAGGATGGCCCAGATATTAAAAAATCATAGGACAACTGTGACAGGCAGCCACTGACAGTTCAGTTTGGATGTCGCATCCATGTCTGAGCTCCTCAGTGTGTGCATCCACCCCTCCCCGTGCGCCTTGGTGGAGCTTATTACGATGGTGTGGTAAGTCGGCTCCTGGCTTGTTTGCCTGCTACAGGGTAGGCGATCATTCTTATGTGGACATCTGTGCCTAAGCTGGGGCTTAGAATGGAAGAGAATGCAGTTAAATTATAAGCTCCTTTCTTCTTTCCTTCTTCAAGATGCTAGGATATAAAGAGTATCCATTGTGGAGGTGATGATGCTCATCCCAAGACTACCTGTAGCTTCAAGGATTCCATATTTAGCAAGTCGGTAAATAAACATCTTCTTTATGGGCAAACAACGTCTAGTTCAACAAATGTTGGCATAATAAGATGTTCCTCCAGAAACAGGGCCCAAACAACAACAAGGAAGAGATGCAGGGGCCCCACAAACAACATGCCCCAATGAGGGAGTATAAAAGGAAGGGCCTTAGAGAGATGTCACACTCAGGCAGCTACCTCCCAGCACTCAGTGGAAGCAGAGGTTCCTCCAACATGTCTGGCTGCTGCTGTTCTAGGAAATGCCCCTCCCTGCCAGCCATCTCTCTCTGCTCTACTGAGGTGAGCTGTGGAGGACCTGTCTGCCTACCCAGCTCCTGCAGGAGCCAGACGTGGCAGCTGGTGACTTGTGAAGACAGCTGTGGGTCATCTGGCTGTGGCTCACAATGTTGTCAGCCTTCGTGTTCCGTGAGCAGCTGCTGCCAGCCAGTGTGCTGCGAGGCCTCCGTGGGTGAGACTTCTTGCTCTGTGGGCGGTTGCTGTCAACCTCTATGCTGCGAGGCCACCATTTGTGAACCTTCCTGCTCCATGAACACCTGTGTTCAACCCGTGTGCTGCGAGGCCTCCGTGTGTCAGCCTTCTTGTCCCGTGAGCAGCTGCCAGCCCGTGTGTTGCGAGACTACTCCCTGCCAGCCGGTCCTCTGCTTGCCCGCATCCTGCCAGCCTGTCCTCTGCAAACCCAGCTGCTGCCAGCCAGTGATCTGTGAGCCCAGCTGTTGCTCAGCTGTCTGCACTGTGCCCACTTCCTGCCAACCAATGATCTGTGAGCCTGTGGTTTGTGAGCCTGCTTGCTGCCAGCCGGTGTGCCCGACACCTAGCTGCTGTCCATCTGTCTGCTCTGCAGCCAGTAGCTGCCAGCCAGTCTGCTGTGACTCCAGTCCCTGTGAACCACCTTGCTCAGAGCCCAGTGTTTGTCAGCCAGCTGCCTGTATGGCTCTGGTCTGTGAGCCTGTTTGTCTCCGTCCTGTCTGCTGTGTTCAAAACCCTTGTGAGCCACCATGTGTCTCTAGCAGCTGCCAAGACTCCTCATGTTGTGTTTCCAGCATCTGCCAGCCTGTCTGCCCTGAGCCCAGTCCTTGTCTACCATCGGTGTGTGTGCCCAGCCCATGCCAGTCTTCCTGCTACATTGTCAAACGCTGCCATTCTGTCTGCTGTGAGCCTGCTTCCTGCCCATCTACATCCTGCCAACCTCTCTGCTGTCGCCCCGGGTCCTCTGCTTCCGCCATCTGCCAACCAGCTTGCCCCCCTCGAACTTTCTACATACCCAGTTCCTGCAAGCAGCCTTGCAGTCCGGTTTCCTGCCGCCCCATCTGCCGCCCCGTCTGCCCTGGACCCATCACCTTCAGGCAGCCATATGTGACCTCCATCACTTACCGCCCTGCCTGCTACCGCTCCTGCTATTCTATCCTGCGCCGCCCCACCTGCCTGGCTTCTTACTCCTACCGCCCTGTCTGCTCCCGTCAGCCTTGCACCAACTCCGACAACTCTAAGCGTGAGTGCAAAAAGTCAACTTCCAGTCAACCTGACTGTGCTGACTCAACACCCTGCAAGACAGATGTCGCAGATGAGACCCCCTGCCAGCCCTCCGAGACCAAACCAGCCAGCCCCATCACCCGTGAGGCTGTAGCTCCCCAGTCTGCGGCCAGCAAGCCTGCTGACCGTTGAGCCAATCCCAGCTTGCCAATTCCTGTAAAGCAACAGCCAAAAGCCAGAGAGAAACTGGGACAGCCCTGTGCAAGCTCATTATGACTTAGCTAGAATCTTGTTCTTTCTATACTGCTGCCAACTACCTGCCTTTGCTTCAGAGAACTCTTCAGAAGTGCCAGCCAGCCTCCTAGTGGTCCCAGTGAAGGCCTCCTGCTCAGAGAAAGGAAATGTACTGGATTTTTGTCTTTTGTTGCCATTTCATTAAGGAGAGCTGCTTTGCCACATCATTGGGCAAAACGATACTCAAAATGCCTGCTGTTCTCACGCATTGTGTTCCTTGGGGGCACCTTCAGCAAAATATATTTAATCATGCAATAAAAATGGCTAAGTTGAAGCGACACACTGTTCTTGTTCTTCTGTTAACATGACAGTCTTATCGGAGTCAGGCTTCATCTTGGAGAGAGGTTCCCCCACCAGCCCTCTTTCCCTTCAGCCATGCCTCCTTCCTTCTATTCTTCCATCCATGCCTCTACACATTCATTCCTTACTCATTAATATACCCACTCATCCCACCATCCATACATTCCTCTCTCCCTCCTTCCACCCAAACTTCTCTCCTCTTCCATCCCTCCCTCTCTTCCTTCTTCTATCAGTTTCTCCTTCCTTTCATTCATTCATCCATGCCTTTATCCATCTCAACCTTCTTCAATTCCTCCCTCCCTCCTTCCATCAATCCTTCTTTCAATCCATCCTTCGCCCATTCATCCCACCATCCATCCCACCATCCTTCCATCCTTCCATCCATCCATCCATCCCACCATCCATCTATACATCCATTCACCCTACCATCTATCCATCCATCCAGCCATTCATCCCACCATCCATCCATCCATCCCACCATCCATCCATCTATCCCACCATCCATCCCACCATCCATCCATCTATCCATCCATCCATCCATTCATCCCATCCATCCATCCATTCTCTATCCATCCATCCATTTTCCATCCATCCATCCATTCATCCCACCATCCATCCATCCCACCATCCATCCATCCCACCATCCATCCCACCATCCATCCTACCATCCATTCATCCATCCATCCATCCTTCCATCCTACCATCCATCCATCCATTTATCCCACCATTCATCCATCCCACCATCCTCCCACCATCCATCCATTCATCCCACCATCCATCCATCCCACCATCCATCTATCCATCCATCCATCTATCCATCCATTCATTATTCCTTCCATGTATGTTCCCTCCCCTTTCTCCTTCTGTACTTTCCACCTCTTCTTCCCTCCTTCCATTTCCTCCATCATTCCAACCTATCTTCCTTTTCACTTCCCTTTCCCCCTCTTCCCTTTATCATTCTCTTTTCCTCCATTTCTTATTTCCCTCCATACCTTCTTTCCTCTCTCTTCCTCCTTCCCTTTCAAAGCATCTTCTGTTCACTAGCTTCTTTCTACTCTTCACTTTTTGTTTTCTTACCTCTTTTATTCTTTCTATCCCTCTTTCTTACCTCCCTCCTTCCTTCTTTACTTCCTATCCTCCCTTCTACTCTTCCCTCCCCTCTTCCTTTTTCACTTTCCCCCTTTCCTCTTTCCCTTCAGACTGTCTATTGGTCTCTCTCTTCTAGTTTTTCTTCTTTCCCTCCCCCTCCACCCCTCCCTCCTTTCCTCTCTTCCTTCCTTCTTCCCCTTACCTTTCTTCCTTCCCCTTTTCCTTCCTCTCTTCTTCCCCATCTTCTTCCTTCTTGTCCTTATTTTCTCATATCCTCCCTTCTTTACTCCTTCCCTCCATCTGTCCCTCCCTCTCTCCCTCCCTCCCTTCCCACTAATCCTTCTAATCGTCCATGTAGCTACCTAACCAGTGGTCATTAGAGAATAGCTGTTAGGCAAGTGACAGGGATAGTGCTCTGCCATAGAAATGAAAAGACAGAAGTCTTGGTCCCCCATTCTCTGGGAGATCACCCTGTGGTATCATGACACATAGCAATGAGACTGTTATTACATGCCTTTATGCAAAGCAGAGGGCTCCTATCCTTTGATACAAGTAGGAATTAACCAGGTAGAGAGAAGGAGGAGCTCTCCTGGAAGGAAAAGTACTTACAAAGGAACAGGGCTAGGAACAAACTTATCATTAGGCAATGCTTGGGCAAAGGTGTCCTTAGAGGGAAGGTGAGCCCTGGGACTGGGTAGCAGGCAGTGAGTCTTGTGTGCTAGACAGATACTTGGTTTGGTGAAGGGCTTATGTGAAGGCACCGAGGGGTTGTATGCAGGGACACCAGGAGCAATGGGTTTTGGAAAGATTCTCTGTCCTTGACACGGTGAACTCAGTGGGAAGACACAGACGCAGAGAAATGGAAAGAAATATCCCTGGGGGTCAAAAAGGGATGAAAACAACTAATGGGAGCCTTGCTTGTAACAAGGAGTGTCGGGCAACAGGGTTTCTTGCAGGAGAACTTTAAGTTCTGATCCCCACAGACATTTGTTACCTAAATGTTGTCTCCCACATCTGAAGCACAGATTCTCTTCAAAATGGTCACATCCTTTGCACACAGAATGGAGGGTGGTATCTTGTCCTCCAGGTCTAATGTGAACCATCACAAACACTGGAGAGGACACATCAGGGCCTCTTAGTTTTGTCACTGTTGACATTTGGGACAGTCATTTGCTGAGGAGCCTTGGAGACTGTTAAGCAGAATTCTTGGTCCCTAGCAGCCAGGTGTTGCCAGACACCCCCAGGAAATCATGAAATCAGTCATTGGGAAAACCATCAGATTAGACAATGGCAGAGGGAGAAAGTCAATAGAGAAACGTATCTGCACACGGGTATTGAGGTTACTGTCATAACAGGACATTACAATGTAATGTATCCCTTCCAAAGTCAGAAGAGGAGTTAGCCAGGGTTTCCATACTCTGGGCTAGGCACTAGACTTAGTGTTTTGCATACATCATAATTATTTTTCAAGGTAAGGTTTCTCACCTGCTCTGCTTCTCCTCTACGTGTAAGAGGAAACATACGAAGGCCAAACAAGCCATGTTCCAATGAAGAGATAAATAAAATGCGGTTTAAGCAACACAACGAAGTATTATACTACAAGGAAAATAAAAGGAGGCTGGCTATGTGCAACAGCACTAATGATCCCGATTAATGATGTTGCTTGATTCAAATAATCCCTAGAAGATATGTCTATCTGAAGTATAAAAACAACCCAAATGGACATACGTGCGGATATACATGCACATATGAATACACATGTACAGAGACACATATATTAAATAAATAAATTATATATATATATATATATATATATATATATATATATATATATATATATATATTCAGGATAGTTACAGCTAGTAAATAACATAAAATATTTAAACACAAAGTTGGGCCCAAAGTCTGTCTTTTTAAAAAAAAAATATTATTGATCACTGTATTAGAAGGAGAGAGAGAGAGAAGAAAAGGGCGGGGGAGGTAGAAGAGAAGGTGGGAGGGGATGGGAAGGGGAGTAGGAATGGGAGGGGAAGGGAGGAGGGGGAGGAGAAGGGAGTAGGGGAGGAGGAAGGAATGGAGGAAGGAGAAGGAGGAGAAAGAAAGAAGGGGGGAGGGAGATTGTATGTGGTGTGAATGCATGTGTGTGTGCAGGTGTGAGCATGCCCGGAAGCCAGAGGGGCACTTTAGGTGTCCTACTCTGTCACTCTCTGACTTATTTCTTTGAGACAGGGCTCTCACTGAACCTGAAGCTGGGCTGGTGATCACCAAACAGTTGTGATCCTTCTGTCTTAGACTCCAACAGTACTGAGGTCATGGGCACCCATGGCCATGACTACCTTTCCATATGGGATCCCAACTCTGGTGCTCACGGTTGTGTAGCAACCTCTTAAATGCCTTAAATGCCTCTTAAACTCTTAAATGCCAAATCCTCTCTCCAGTCCCATCACTGCGTATCTTGATGCGGCTGTGAAACGTCTTTGAAGGACACTTCAGTCAGTGCCTTCAATCACATTAAGTTGATTGAAAATAAACTTTTGTATTGATTGGATTTTTTTTAAAGGATAGGAAACAATAGCAGATTCACTTAGAGAAAAATAGACAGAAAATGGAGCTTTCTATTTACACAACTGGTGTGTCTTGGTACAGAATTTCATTTTTCAAATTGAAATTGATGCTATTTTTCAAATATTTTATGTTTCTTCGTTTGGTTGACTTATTTTGTCGGACTAAATACATTTCTCTTGGGAGATGAGGAACTTTGGGATAAACATATTCCAGAATCAAATATATCCCTCAGCTTCCCAAGTATCCGGATTATAGGGGTGCATGGTGCCTGCAGTTTTAAAGACAGAATGAACACTGTGAGGAGAGTTCCAGGAGCCATTCAGGCCATGACGGAAAAGATGTGGTAGAGAAGGGCTCTCAATGACAAGACTGAATGCCTTCTAGACATGGCTCTCATTGGGAGTTTCTCTTCTTTTAAAACTGAGGGTGAAGAGGGGGTGAGACTGTTGTGCTCAGTTTTCGAATCCTTCGCGGGGGGGGGGGGGGGGCGCCCCCCAGCCCCAAGTACTACCAGGAGACCACCAGTTCTGACGCAAAAGCAAGGAGCCTTTATTCTGTGAAGCAAACCGGTGAGTTGGGGTCTGGCACCACGACCTCCAGAGAGCTCCCTACATGGGTTTTTAAAGGGAACAGGGGATCTCTCTGATTGGTCAGAACCCAGGCCCTGGATTGGCTCATTAAATGTAACGAGGAAACAAGGATTTCTGGGAAAGCGAGTACTTGTCATTAAACAGAGGGGTTTCTGGGAAAGTGAGTACTTGACATTAAACCGAGGAGAAGTCAGTGACTTCACCACTAGGGCTGTTGGGCTTTTCAGAAACAAGACAGGATTCCATAGCTGTTCACTTGCTAAGCCCCATCCAGAATCTCTAGCTATTTTGACTGTTTCTGAGGCAGCCAATTTAACCTCAGAAACATCAAGGCAGTTTATGATGTCTTGGTACTTTGAAGACGTGGGTAACGAGTTAACTTGTTCCACAGAATGAGCCGCAAAGCCAGAAGTCAAGACAAGTCTGGCCTGCCAACCCACACCATCGTCTTCCGATTCCATTGCATGCCTCCAGCAGAAACCAGGCCGGAACGTGCGCTTGCGTGGGAAGCTGGAATCAGTTTGTGGTGCAGCACCCAGTTGAGCTCAGCGGAAAAAGAGACAGATCCAGAGAGAGCATCACAAATTCTTCTTGGAAGAGATTGCTTGAACTCTAAAATGCTTTGCAGCATTTGCAGTGACCTGGTATTTCTGGTTGTTGAAATTTTATACTTGTGGAATTCATAAGCTGTTGACCTCCATTTTACGAGTTAATACTCCTTCATGAAATATTGGAAGGTCTGTTTTGTTTCCCAGATTGTCTCAACAATCTGGTTCAGGCTGACTTGGAACTCACCATTCAGCCCTCAGTGGCCTTGAACTTACAGCAATCCTGCTGCCTCAGCTTCTAGAGTACCAGAATTATAGGGGTGAGCCACTATGCTTGGTCAAAATGTTGATATTTTAAAATTCCAAAGTAAAAGATCATTTGAGTGCATTGCTAAGTAGAGGTGAACATTGAGCTCCCTTGATCCAGCCAATGTTGCAGTGGGGAGAGGACCCTCATCTCAGGACCTGGAATGCTGCTTATGGGCCAGTCCTGCTGTGAAAGTCATCCCCAGGCCCCACAGTGTGAGTCCTGTTCTCTGCACCTCCCCAGGAGACCCGATTAAGTATTAAGAGCAGATTTGGGGGCTGATCACTCTGCACATGGATTTGGTTCTAATCATAATTTAAACTCTGAGTCCATTTTGCTACTTTAAAAATAGGGATGCCAATCATTCTTCCAAGCTCAGGTCATTTCAAGGATGGAAGCCACAGCAGTCATTAATTGTTGACAGCAATGAGAAAGGTAAGTTTCAGAAAGCCAGTGTGAAGGTTCTAGGGAGAAGGGCACACCAGCATCCTTGAGGTCCACTGAATAATTTTCTGTTCCCCATCCTCAGTGTCACAAATATCAATACCGCCAGCACTCCGCCTGATCTGATAGCACAGAACTGCATCCTGGAGGAAGGAAGAGCAAGCAGCTTCAGCTTGGGGGAGGCCTCCTGATGAGAGGGTGCTGAGGAAAAGCCAGCTTCGGTGAGGCTGAGGAACAACCTGTAAAAGAGACAGCTCATCCCAGAGTGGCATCTGTGCACCCAAATTCGGCAAAGGAAACTTCCAGCTCAGCAGGCACAGTTCCTGTTTTTAAGTGGGGGCATCTTCTGGAGCTCCTGAAGCTCTAATTCCATGCTTATATGCAAATGAGTAAGAACAATAATAAGGGAAGATGCTGTAGGCAGTGCCAACACCCCAGGAAGGACTATAAAATCCCCTGGGTATCAGGAACATTTTTGAACTCTCAGTTTCCCAGCCTGGCTAGCAGCAGTGCCATGGCGGACAGCTGTTGTCCTGAAAATCCCCAGGCTGTTCCAGCTGTGCCCGCCATCGCCGCATGCTCCAGTGGCAGCAGCATTAGAAAGGCTATCCGTTTGCCCAGTTCCTGCCAGAGTAGGACGTGGCAACTGGTTACCCGTCAAGAAGACTGCAAACCGTCCAACGGTGCCCCAATTAGCTCTGAACCTGTTTCTCGTCAATCAACCTGCTTTCCAGAATCATCCTGTGTGGGGTTTGTTTGCCAACCCCTAGGTTCGCACACAGCCTGCTGTGCATCTGACACCGGTGGGACTCCTCGTCCAGCTCCCTCGTGCCAGTCATCTTGTTTGGAATCTGCTGGTCGTCACACGGAGTGCTGTGATGACAACCCCTGCCACCAGAGCTCCGGCCAGGGACCTGCCTGCATATCAGGGTCTTCCCAGGCAGCCTGCGGCACATCAGTCTGCTGTGCAGATGGATCCTGCCAGCCAACCTGCTCCGGAGCGACTTCCTGTTCTGAGACCCAGCGCCTACCAGCCAGCTGTGAGGCTGCTTCATGCCAACCAACCTGCTGCCAAGGAGGGTCACATCAACCCAAGAAAGGTGAAGGTCAGCTCTGCAAGTCAGTTTGTTACCAACCCATCTGCTGTGTTTTCAATCCCTGCCAGTCAGCTCCCTGCATGCCTGTCTTCTGCCAGCCATTAACGTGTATGTTCAGTCCTTGCAGTCAAACTTGCTGTGTGCCTTCCCCTTGCCAGCCACTTCTCTGTCAACCAGCACCTTCAGTCTCTTTCATCTGCCAGCCAGTGGCTACCTGTCAGTCCCCATGTTCTGTCAAGAGCCACAGTAAAACGGCTTCATGTGTTACGTTTTCTGGCCAACGGGCTTGCGGTGGCGGACCCACTTCCAATCAGAGCGGATGCCAGTGTCCTTCCTGCCAGCCCCCCTGCTGTGTGACTGGTTTGGGCAAGCCTTCCAGCGGTGGCTCCAGCTGCTGTCCACCAACTTCTCCAAATGTATGCCAAGTGGGCACCTGTGTGCCCGCTTCCTGACAATGTAGCACGAGTCCAGCCTCCCTACGGTTAATCTTCATAAAGGAACGCTCCTCACAGCTCCTCTGAGGATGTGCTGTATAGTCCACAAGTGTGGAGCCATCCCGTGAGTGCCTGCCTCCAGCTCTGCGCAGCAGCAGAAGCTGCCTGCACTCTAGCTGTACCGGAACTCAGACCCACCCACATTCTCTCCAAGTGCTGAGGAGGGAACATGTCATCTCTGAGGAGATCTTCTTACCCAGGGATTACTTGTCAGCCAGCCCGGTCTGCTCCACAGCATGCATTTCCTGATGTCAGTTCATTTCACATCAGCAAAGCCTTCTCTCAGGTTCTCCTTTCTTTTGATTTTGCCTGGTCTTTCTGGAGATGCTTTTGCTGCCAACTGCTAATAAAAATGTGAGTTGTTAAGCAGAATGAGTAAGACTTCTAGATTTCTTCATTTCCATACTGTATTCCTACCTAGATTTCAGTTAGGTTACATTTGAATACACTGACTCTGAGCTCTCTGGTCAGTGGATCTGCATTGATCTACAAGGGTAGCAGGTGTTTGGAACTATAGGTGCTCAAGTTGGGAGGAAGGACAAGTAATTAGCAGGTTTCAAACCTTTTCACCACCAAGAACTCTTTGGAAGCAAGCAGCCTCAGTTTCCCCATAATAAGTGGATTTGAAAAACCCATGACATAGATAATTCAAGAAATCTATAGATTAACACGAACCCAGGGACTGAGTGTGGAGCAGCATGCCTTTAATCCCAGCCCCCTGGAGGCTGAGAGGATCCTGAGCTCTTGGCTGCACAAGGTTCATAATAAGGTCCGGTCACAGAATAGCTGAACAGACCAGGGATGCAGCCGAGTTGATAAGGTGCTTACTTAAGCATGCAGGCAGCCCTGGGTTAGAGCCCAAGCTCATCATAAACTAGACATGGTGGTTCATACTCTAATCCCAGCACCCTGGAGGAGGAAGAATAGTTCAAGGTTATCTTCAGATACATTATGAATTCATGGTCACCTTGGGATACAGAGACCCCACATCAAACCAAACTAGATCAAATTCACCCACTTATAACTAAATAAAACCGAGATATTGCTCATCGAGGACAGTTTAAGGCTAATTTACTTAATAGTATTACATTTTTTTTAACAGTCCAATTTATTTAAAGGCCAATTAAAATAATTCTAAAAATATTAAATATTTTTTTAAATTGGGGCAAGATTCCTGACAGGTATACATTGACTAAACAGAGACCTGTGCAGAAATGAACACTGCTTGCACAGATTTTGGTTACGTTCTGCTTATTGATGAACTAGGTTCGTTCAGAAAGTTTTACACATCGAAAAGCTTTGAGTTCGACCAGGCATCTCATTTTAGCTCTGTTTTCCAGCACTGAAAAGCTTTGGCATTCAGTAGCTCTCCAAAACATTCTCTCACAATGGCACTGAGCAGACAGACCTCTTCGTGCAACCTACGCAGTCACGGCCGAGAACTTTCTGCTACACACCCAGGACTTAAGAGTCAAAGTATTCCTAACTACCAGTGTGGACTTCCTACATCCCATCTTCTTGGCCACCATTTGTATTACCACTAGTAGCCACCCTATGTATACCTTGATATTGAGCAGCAGGTCCGGTGACAGTAGGAACAGACACAATTGCCATAGTATTGAAGTAATTAAAATCTCTTTTCAAAAAAGTGACAAAATGAGATTTTTTTTAAAAATCAAGGGTAGAACTCTATATAAGCAAGCTATACCTTTGCTGCCCAGCTATAGAAACATTAAGACATTGAGTCAGCTCCTCTTATTCAATCTACACGGCCTTGAGGCCAGCCTGCAAAATGCAAAGTTGGGGGGGGCAAGTCTGAGGGTGATAAGATGCTGTTATGGGTCAAACTCGGAAAGCCACGGTTAGTTCTATTCTTGAGAGAAGCACCAGGTTCTCTGTGCGCAAGGACAGCTGTATCTTAACAAGACAACCATTTGAAGCACGCATTTAAAGTTTAAAATGGAGCACCATTTTTGCTTCCTGGGAGAAAACAAGAAAAGACTGAAAAACAAACAAAATTATCCTAGGGATTGTTGATGCTAAATAAAATCCTACAGGTTCTGTTGGCTCTCCCACAGGATGGCAGGTGGAGGGCTCAAGTCATGTTAGAGTTTTTTGTTTTTTGTTTTTTGTTTTAACTGTAATCTTGGCTAATCTCGAACTCACAGAGATCTGGCTGCCTCTGCCTCCCAAGTGCTGTGACTTAAGGCACGCACCATTGAACTCCTCCTATTAGGATAGGAATCTAATAAAAAGAAATTGCATTTACTTATTATTTTGCGTGTGTGTGTGTGCATTTGTGTGTGTGTGCATTTGTGTGTGTGTGTGCATTTGTGTGTGTGTCTGTGCATTTGTGTGTGTGTGTGCATGTGTGTGTGTGCGTGTGTGTGTGTGTGCATTTGTGTGTGTGCATGTGTCATGATGTTTATGTGGAGGTAAGAGAGTCAATTCTCCTCATTCATCGTGTGGGTGCTGAAACTCAAAGTCCTGGTGCCTTTATCTGTCGAGCCTTCTTGCTAGCTTGAGAACTTCATCTTAAAACTGTCATCTTAAACTGCAAATGTTTGCTGCACTTCACGATTAGATGTGCCGTGGGAGAAGCTGTGCTGTCAAAATGTCCTCTCAACCCTCTCAGAGTCTCAAGTCTATCCTCTGCCGACCTCCTGTCCCTCGTTCTGGGTATGTGCACGGGTGGGATTCATGCACGTATGTGCGTGGACATGAGCATGCCCATACATGTGTGTTTGGAAACCAAATGAGGATGTCAGGTACTATCCTCTATCTCTCTGCCTTATTTCCTTGAGGCAGGGTCTCTCACTGGACCCAGAGCGAGGTTTTTAGTTAGAAAGCCCCAGGTAATTGGTTTTTTTTTTTTTCTTCTCTGTCTTGCACAGTGCTAAGGTTTATAGGTCAATGCCTGGTTACTCCTGACTATGTGGGCGCTCAGGTCCTCATATAGGCTAGCAAGAGCTTCTATCCATTGATGTCTCCAGCACCCTATGACCTGTATTTTTAAAGTCAAAACATTACACAAAAGAAAGTAGACATGTGTTATCAAATGATAACTGTTTGTATCCCCCTAGAGATAACTGTTGAATTTCTGAGTCAATATACAGAGAAAAGAAAAAACAAACAAACAAAAAACCAGAATTCTATGCACTACTATACGGGGGGCCCAGAGACATTCAGCTTCCGGCAGAATGGCAAGAACAGGAGGGTTTCCTTTAATGTCCCCCCTCCCACACACAAAGCACAGTTGTGTTGATTCTATATAGGCTTTTGTTGAGACACAAAAGGATTAAAAAATGAATTTAGAACACAAAAATGTATTTTTTTTAAATACGACTGTCTAGTTATTCTAGCCCCATTTATAGAAAATGACTGTTCTCCCTCTATTGGGTGACCCTAGAACTCCTGTCTAAAGTCCTCTGACCATGTAAGTATTTGTGCTTATTTCTGGGCTCTCAATTTTATGAATCAGTTTTCAAATTCTCCCGCTGGTTAATGTGTCCATCACAATTATCAGTTATCTGCAACTGAGATCTCAGATGAAAGTTAGGAACGGGCAGGGATGAACAGACATCAGTCTTGCTCTAGAAGACTGGGGTGTAGGATGCCTCTTGCCCTTTACTGCTTGGAATGTTCTGTAAGGTTCCTTATGTCGCAGTCTTCCAAGGGTCCATCTCCTCAAAACACTTCCATTATCCATACCAGAACTCAGAATGCCCCAGATTTCACGTTTCAATTTGCAGTATTTTTGACCTATCACATTTATTTAGATCAATTAACTGATTTTTTGCAGAGCTGGGGATTGTGCCTAGAGTTTTGCACCCACCAGGCAAGTGCTCACCCCCTGAACTGTAGCCACAGCTCTCTTTTCACTGTTTGAAAGTTTTGAATTCAAGGGTTGCCTTGAACTTATTCCATACCCCCAGGCAGATCTTGAACTTGAGACCTTTGTGCCTCAACCTCCCAAGTAGCTAGAATTAGCTATGAAACTAGCAACCAGGCTACCAGGCCTGACTTATTCTTTGTATTGTGTCAGTTATGAGTTTCTCAACTTATTGCTGGTCCTCTGTCAGAACACTAACTGTAGGCTCTAAACACAATGGGCATAAAAAGGAAGATCTTTCTCTCTGTGTGTGTCTCTCTGTGTCTCTGTCTCTGTCTCTCTATCTCTCTCTCTGTGATCATGCTTGGTGTCAGTTCAGATAATGTAGCATTTATTTGCTCCTTGTAGATTTGTTAAAACTTGCTCATAAAACATCTGAACCTGTTACAGTGTTTGTCCAGCCTGAACATGCTCATAACTAAATCCTTATTTATAGTCATGCCTCAATTTTAAAAACACAGAGAAACATGTCAACACCAAACATCCACAATAGACATCCTCCCTCCCTCCCTCCCTCCCTCCCGCCTTCCCTTCCTCTCCCTTCCTTCCTCCTTCTCTTCCTTCCTTCCTTTTCTTTTCTTTTTCACGCCTGCCTTGTTTCTTTAAAGAAATGCTACTGAAATAAAACACTGTCCATGGCTACGATGTCCTCTTTGTATCCTCTCATCGTAGTTCCCTTTCCCCTCAGATATAACCTCTCCAGTGATTTCATCTTATATCTTTCTTGGCACTGTTATCATTTAAGCCTGGAGATAGTCTGTACTATTTACGAACTGTGTAAATAACACCTAGTGCAGGGGTTGCAAACTTTAGGGTTCACATATGTAACATAAGATTATATCATCTAGTTATTTTTGTCTTAAATTGCTTTAAAGGGCTATGCGTTTGGGGGCTGGGGCATTGGCCCGGTTGGCAAAGTGCTTGCTGTGAGAGCACCCAAGCCTGAGCTTGATCCTCAGGACTCACGTAAAAGTCTAGGTGGGTGCAGTGATGGGCGTTTGAAGTCCTACTGCTGAGGAGGCAGATGCAGGAGAATCTGCGCGGTGGGCTGTCTGGTGAGCTTTAGGTTCCAGTAAGAGAGCCTGTCTCAAAACCCAAGGTGAATCTTGGTATTTCTGTGGGCCAGACATATAGGCTCTGAGCCAAGTAGTGGTTAAGAACCTAAAATGTGAGTCCATATCTTTCCCAGCAGGCCTTCGATGCTCTGAAATCCTTCACGAGGCAGCCCCGTGGGTCTGTGGCAGGCTGTATGCCTATCTGCCCTTCTAACATATTTCCTAACCCAGGATCTCAGCTTGAATTTGGGGTTAATTTCTCCTTAGTATTGAATGAAGTAAGTCGCTAACAGTAATGAAACAGGTCTGGGCAAATTGCCACTGGATCCCATCCATACCTCCCCATTGTTTTCCTAAGGCATTAGGAGAGGTCTTTCAGCCATCCTGGAGAATCCAGAATCATTTCCACTGAGTTTCACATATCAACATAATCTAGCAAAAATTTGGTCTAATTGGTGTTATGCTTTGTCTTTTCCTGGCACTCAGACACAAAGGGTTCTTTTGAACAAGCCATTCTAGGATTTGTATTTTTGTTTTTTTAGAGAAGATCAAGCTTACAGGTATACAGCCTGCAGGAACTTGAACATCTGGCATGGCATTTGCCTGTCTCAACATACTGAACACCTCCTGTTTTCTAAAATTTCTCAAAGATCAACGCGTGACACTTCCAGCTTCCAACTGCTCTGGACACAGCATGCAGAGTGCACAGTGGTATGGGCTCAGAAAGTCCTGGTGTCTGTGAGTGGCTTTGTCTTTAGAACAGAGTCATTCCCATCATCTGAAAAGACAGAAACCAAGTACGTATGTTTCTAGCATGACACATACATTCCTCGGGCTCTACTCTATCTGGAGATCTCAGTCTGATCTCAATTTCCAGTGCCCTGGCGAACCAAGAATGCCAGACTCCATTTATAAGCCTGTATCTGTCTTCTATGCGTTGATGTGTTTATAGTTTGTGGATCATGAGTTAGATGAGGGGCGGCTACAGATGTGTCATGAAAAAGAAACCAATACAGCAACACATCAGACTCCCACACACAGGTACTTAATGCATAGAAACTTTCATGGTGTTTTTTGTTGTTGCAATTATAGCTCATATATCAAAATCAAGAGGAATTAAAATCTCCTACCAAGCCACCCCCCCTCTTTCTTCTCTGTGGTATGTTTGTGTCTCTGTCTGTCTGTGTCTCTCTGTTTTTCCCATCTTCCCATTTTTGTTCAGGAGGAAACATTTCAATTTTCTATTTTTCTCCTGTTATAAAGGCAACCTGTTCTTGAGATGTGTGCATGTTTGCAGCCTGTGTGACATATATGTGAACATACACATTTGTGCTGTTGAGACAAGGTCTCATGATGTAGCCCAGGCTAGCCTGGAACTCACTGTGTCGCTCAGGCTGGCTTGAGCTTGAGATCCTCCAGCCTCTGTTTCCCATGTGCTGGAATTACAGTCATGTGTCACCATACCTGGCCACACATTATTTTTTAATAATAGGTAACAGTCTATATCCTTCTTAGACCGTAACAATAATTTTACCAGTGGATCTTAATTGAAATCTTATTTCTTCATTTACTCACCTACTTATGCATGGGAATACTGTTGCATAGGGGATTTGCTTTGTGTCTTAATGGACTTGTTTGCTTCATACATTTGGTATATTCATGCTCT
The DNA here is from genome assembly GCA_026225945.1 of Cricetomys ansorgei. Classification (NCBI taxonomy): domain Eukaryota; kingdom Metazoa; phylum Chordata; class Mammalia; order Rodentia; family Nesomyidae; genus Cricetomys; species Cricetomys ansorgei. The sequence goes on from JAMJFZ010001881.1 coordinate 14,309,521, forward strand.
GTTACATTTATTACTATTAGACACATAAGAAGAACTGAGTTAATTCTGATGAGAATCAGCCTCAAGGCTTCCAATATCATTGAAACTTTTTCTTTTCTAGCTTATTCTTTGTGCTAAGCAAGAATCTGAATTAAGTTAAAGAGCTTGATTCCTGCCTTCTGCTGTCTCGGATGAGGGATGTTTTTGCTTAGAAGGGATCTGTAGGCTTTCTGGCCAGGTCAGGTTACAACCGCCATAAACACCGGGATAACAAAAGACAGGCAGGAATGCACACCTTTGTTATCAAGTTGTTTGTGGGACTCAGGCCTCCCAGCTTATACTTCCCATATGGAGGAAGCGTCACTTAACTTCATTTTAGTGTTGGAAATTGAGGTTTCTTAAAGAGAAACCTTTGGGATGCGGAAGAGATCGCTGTGTCAGTTTTGAGGCTAGGAAAGGCCTGCTGTCTAGGGCCCACTGTTCTGTAAATGCACACATTTTTGAGTCAATTTTTAAAACTTATTGATGGTATGGTGGTTGAAGAGGAAAGGTGAGATGACGACTGAAAATTTCGGATTTGATGTACAGATCTGGCAGGAGCCAAAGGGCAAAGGACCTCCTGCGGAGTTCAGATAAGAGAATGATGATCTCGGGTACTGAGGAGTGAATGCATAGCTTCATATCAAGATGCTCAAGAGATTTAAAGAGTGCAGGGAAAAAAGGTGAAAGTTCAAGCCACAACATTCCCTACAATATTTGCCTGTGTTTGCACCATCATCAGACGTTTGGAATGAGTCTATTTTTATTCCACTTAATTTAGTGCTTTTATGTATGGAATTCTCAAAGAACAAATAAAAATGTATTAAAGTTAAATGATAGGAAGACTAATTTAATTATGGTATAATCACATACCATATAATATATAAGCAATATATATTATATATAAAGCATATTATCTAATATGCTATATTAGAGAAGGAATGGTACATGATGTGTGTGAGTTATGAGTTATTAGAAGCCGATGGTATTGATTATAATCTGATGACTAGAGGCACACACACATGCGCACACATGTACACTCACACATACACATATATGTAGTAGTACCTCAGGATGGAAGACAGGGAGGCATTCTCAGAGGTGCAGACTCTGCCAGACCTCAGCAGAGGGAACCACCGTCCTGGCCAGCGCCGTACTCGATCGACAGTGAAACCCCAGGCATCTCAGCTCAGGTGTTTTTATTCTTTCAGAGCTCCTCAAGTGCAGATCATTAGCAATCAAACACAGCCCACAGAAATCCAACACCTGCAGACCATACAAGCTGCCAAGGCGCCTCTCATCCCTTCTTCCAACAGTGCACTAAAAATTATTTTAAACACAACTAAAATAAATTTCCACAATAATTCTCCCTTTCTTTATAAAAAAAATTGCTTTACCTTTACAACACGATTTAACACTACACTAGCAAAACTATTTACAAGAGGAGTTGTTCAAGTTGTTCATGAGTTGCTAATGCACAGGACCAAATGAACCCAAACCTCTATCAAGCTTTCCGCAATGCCTTTGGCCAGCAGAAAAACATTATCAGTGTTCCATTATCTGGAATTCATTCACAATCTTCTGGGCTCTTCCAAAGGGCTTGGATCTGGCTCTGCCCTCTTCAACACACACAGCTTGTCCTCCAGGCTCCACTGCTGGCTTCACTCCACTGCTGCTGTTCTTTGTGGTTGTCTCATGGTAGTGGCATCTTCAGAAACTCCTGCTGGGGTCCCTTGCTGCAACTGGGCTGCACTTTCACCAGTAGCCTCTCCTGGGCTCTCTTCATTGTGCCAAACTTCAACTCCTTTACATGACCCCTTCAATCTGGGCCTTTAACAACTGCCACTGAGGCTGCACCTTCACCAATGGCCTCTCCTGGGCTCTCTTCATGGTGCCAAGCCTCAGCTGTTTTCCATGACCCCTTCATGCCTTCAAAACCAGCATCACCTGGGTAACACTTAGAGTACCGAGTTCGGCTAGCAGTACGATACAGCTTTGGCCTGTTCTGGAGGACAGTTTCTGTGTGCTGACTCTGAGGAAACACTTTTCAGATTTTAAGATAGAGCCTGGTTTGCTGGAAAAATAACTAGTCCTTGTCTGCAGGAAGAGTTCACTCATGATGTGGAGTTACCGCTTGTAGACAGGTTTGCAGGACTAAAAAAATTGGTCAGTTTAACCAAACTTTTTTTTTTTTGGCTCCAAGCCATGGCTTCCACAACAATAGGGAGTCCTGGGCCAGTTGGAAGAATCTCTGGCTGAAAAGTCCTGGGGGCTTGGCATTTCCCTCTGCCATCGATATGGAGAAACATGTAACCTTCTTCATAGTCCTCAAACACAAGACTCGCTTCGGTTTCATACACACAAAAAGCCATCATCAAACTCAGTTTATACAACAGTACACTCTGGTGTCCGTTTCTCATGTCCTGGCTGCTGCCAGGAACAGGAGGAAGGAGAGTCAGCTCCATGATCAGGAAAAGCAGTCGAAACTTTGCTTCTTCCTGCTCATAGCTGAACTCTGTTGTCACCATGAAGATGTCTTTCTCGAAAGCCTCTATTCTGTGGCTCTCACCTTGGAGCTTTTCTCTCATTTATTTATTAATTTCACAGTCTTTTCTCTTTATAGAGGCTTATTTCATTTCTCTCTCTGCTCTTCCTTCGGGAGCCTTCATTTAATACCTTAATCTCCATCCTCTGGTAACTTCCCTGAGTGTACTTTCCTGGACTCTTTGAGGTCTCGAGTTTCTCTTCTTTCTTGTCTCCACTTTGGATTAGCTGGTTTCATACCAGTGCCCCACGTTGGTGCACCATTTGTAGTAGTTCACTGCTGCTGGAGCAGCTCACCAAGAGACACATGGAGGAATTTTTCACAAATACAAACTCTGCCAGACCTCAGCAGAGGGAACCACCATTGTGGCAAGTGCCACCTCAACAATGGAACCCCGAGCGCCTCAGCTTAGGTGTTTTTAGTCTTTCCGAACTCCTCAGGTGCAGATCATAAGCAATCAAACATCCCCCACAGAAATCCAACACCTGCAGACAATACAAGGTAGGAAGTGTCTGCAAGCTCACTCTACCACATGTTAATAAACAAATCCCTACTCTACGGGCTTCCTTGGTGTGTGTCTGCTCCAAGGGGTGGCTTTATCCTTTGTCCTCGGTATGTGAACAAAACCATGTCTGTAAGTTTGCAGAGCTAAAGGCCAGATCCTTCTAACTCCATCAGAACTGTAAATTCTGCCTCAAATGTACTTTGAGGTAGCATTCCTTTATTTGAACACTGTATATCATGGCCATATATATGGTTCTCCTTAAAGCACTGTTTGAATGCTGCAGACTTTGGAGGAAGATCTGGTTAGGAATGAATCAACCTTGTAATGATAGGCCAAGGCAGGACATTTAGAGAGCTTGAGGAATCCCAGGTATGAAAAGAATCCTCATGAATCTTCTTGACAAGCAGTTGCCAGATCTAGTGTCTGGCTCCCAGCTGAAAACACATGCATGCAGCTGGGCTGGTGGGCGTGTCCACGGGAAGGTCTTTTGAAGAGTTTCTCTGCCTCTTAGTTTATTTCCATTCTGAGCTCTCTAAACATCCCTCCATTAGCAGCAACATGACTGGAGAATCAGAATGACACTTCTGAGCATGTCTCTGCCTTTATCCTCTACTTCCTTTGATAGGAAGTCAGATGGATTGTTCTCCAAACACATGGGTTATCTTCTTTTGGCACAGGATAGTTTCTGTCAAGCAAATACCTCTCTGCCTTGCTGATAAAAAATTTTAGAGGTCCTCTTCTGGCAAGTTTACCATGTGTTATTAGGGCCTGTCACTTCTTTCATTTTGTTTTCTTTCTCCTTTCCTTTCTTTCTTTCTTTCTCTCTTTCTTTCTTTCTTTCTTTCTTCCTTCCTTCCTTCCTTCCTTCCTTCCTTCCTTCTTATTTTTTTGAGACAGGGTTTTTCTGTTGTAACTCTGGCTGTCCTGGAGCTCAGTCTGTAGACCAGGTTGGCCTCGAACTCACAGAGATCCACCTGTCTCCCAAGTGCTGGGATTAAAGGCGTGTGCCAGCATGCCTGAAAGGACCTTTCATGGTTAAAATAAAGTCCAGAGTGGTTTTCCTGGATGCCTAAGAGCTTTGTACTATATTTTAGATGTACTGAGATCTCCAGGAAATATCTAGGATATTTTTTATCCCTCTCATGGCATATGTATCCATTTACTTATTTTTGGGTATTTGAGACAGGGTTTCAGCCTATAGATCTGGCCTTGCTGGGAAGTTGCTGTGTAGACCAGGCTGGCCTTGAGTTTACAATGATTCTTCTGCATCTGCCTCCTGCATGCTGCATGCCTAGCTGTGCATCAGCATTGTGATGTGTGTCTTTAGCGCACCATTAATTTCCTGTCTCTTGTCAACAAGACTGTATGATATACCCAAAGCTCATGTGTATATCTTTCTTCCTAGGCTCACGGGCATGTTTCCCACTGTGGAAGAAGGCAGGAAAGGCTGGGCCGTGGACGTTGAAACAAGAGACATGAGGATGCTCATAATTCCTTTTCAGCATCATGGGAATTTACGTAGTCCGAGCGGCTTTCATGTATTTTACACATGCATCCACACGTTGATTCATGTGTTCCCTGTAGACCGGTTTTTCTTTCTTTCTTTTCTCCCTCGTTTGGTTGGCAAGGCATAATCCTGCCAGATATTACTGCTTTCAATGTGGGCGGTTTAGATGTGACTGTCCCCCAAAGGGGTCACGTGTTTGAACACTCGGTCCCCAGCAGATGGCGCTGTTTGAGAAGGCTATGGAACCTTAGTAGGTGGAGCCCAGCTGGAGGAAGTGGTGGGGGAAGGGGGCGTGTCTTGAGGTTCTACAGCCTGACCCTGCTTCCTGTTCTCTCTCTTCCGTGTACAGATCCCTAGTGACCAGCCAGCATCCTGCTCTTGTGGCCATGCCTTCCCTGCTTACTGCCATGTCTTCTCGGCCATTACTGGACATTTTCTTCTGGAATTGTGAGCCAAAATAAGTCCATTTTCCTTTAAGTTGTTTTTGCTCGGGTATGTGTCACAGTGACAGAAGAGTAACTAAGATTCTATGCAATTGTGATCTAAGTTTATGAGTCTCACTCCTGATAGGTACATTTCTTTTCCTGTTTATGTACATTTATATACATGCAATACAAATGTACATATATGTACGTTTCTTTTCCTGTTTACAATCCATACTTCCTAGCAAAGAAAGTAGGGGATAAAGGCAGGGACATGCTCAGAAGTGTCGTTCTGATTCTCCAGTCATGTTGCTGCTAATGGAGGGATGTTTAGAGAGCTCAGAGTGGGAATTAAACTAAGAGGTGGAGAAACTCTTCAAAAGACCTTCCCGTGGACACGCCCACCAGCCCAGCTGCATGCATGAGTTAGCTGGGAGCCAGACACTGGATGTGGCCACTGCCTGTTAATGATGACCGGCGTCTTGGTGGTCTTGTTCACATCTCTAACCCTGGTGTCTGGCATCGTACTTATACAGCAAATGCCCCATAGATCTTTTTGAATCTTTGTTTTCATTTTCCATCTTAAAGACCCAATAAGAAAACGGAGATCAAACTGTGTGAATGAATCAGGTAATTTGTAGTTATTGGTAATTTCATAGTCACAGTTTCATCAACCCATGTTCCGTCTTCAGACCTGTGTGAGTGAGCTGGTCGAGCTCCTGGTGAACACAGTACAGTTTGGCCTTTCTGGAACCTTGGACAGACTACTTCATCTCCACCTTTATTTCCATGTTGGGGATGTCCAAGGGCTAATAGTGAGTTGAAGCTCACCTTGAACCCTGTGTCACCCCTAGAGGGTGGAGTTGGTAAGAAATTTGGGTGCTCTTTACCTTTTAGCTCTGGACAAAATCCAGCTAAATTTAGATATGTACCTTCACTTAGCAAACATGCTTTTCTGCCCTGCGGGCTGGAAGACACAGACTCAAACTCCATACTCAGGCAAGGCTACTCCCCAACATAGGATGTCCTAAACAATGGGCATTCTCAGGGTCATCAGCTCCTCTCCCACTTGTGGCCCTTTATATGTACCCTATACCCCAAATTAAATTTGAGACGCCCCCTGAAGTGTGTCCTGAGTGTCTGCCCACTCACTGACTCATTGGAGGCCCATCAAAGACAGCCAGGATGCGGTAAAGCCACAGCCTGGCCCTGCCATGCCATGATCCTCTGTTGTGTTCCCCTTCCCCCACCACATCCCACGGCCTGGAACAGACTCCAGGCAGGGTACCCTCGGCTGAGACACACACGTGGTGGTGGTGGTGGTGGGGACTCGACCCTTGGGACTACATTTCCACATCTGCAAAATGAACATAAAATCATGCTAGACTGTGAGACAGGGGCAGAAAGTATCTAGGCTCCTACCTGTAGGTACTCAGTAAGTTGATAGTTTCCCAGCTTGTCTTTCTTCTCATCAGGGACCAGGGGAGTAAGCATCTAGCAAGCAACCTGGCAGCCTCATCCCAGAATCCCTCTGTCCTTTTGTGCCATCTGAGATCTAATCACAAGCCAAGATCAGTTGTTTGGCCCGCACACATTTGGGTATTCGATTTTTATTGTTAATCACTCAGAATACCTGGTTACATCTTTGGGGGACCACATTCATATCTGTTACAGGCCCTAAGACTTCTAGGGATATTTAATTTCTTTTCCAAATCCTTCAACTTTCTAGTAACCATCTGGTTCTCATTTCCTCAGCTTTGTTTTACCTCATAACACCCAGAGATGGATGGGTCATGGGTTTACCCTCACAATGCTCTGACCAGGAGACTAAGATGACCCATGATTTGGAGAACCCCAGATCATAAAATGTGCTCTATCAGCCCTACAGCCTGTTTCTTAATCTACTTTTTGGCAGTCTGTTTGAGTTTGCTTCCTGTTGCTGTGATAAACACCACACGGGCAGCAACTTGGGGAGGAAATGGTTCATTTTAATCTACAGGTTGTAGGCTGTTAGCAAGGGAAGCCACGGCGGGGACTCAAGACAGGAGCCTGAAGCAGAAACCATGGAGGAATACGGCTTTCTGGCTTGTTCCCAGGTTCATGTTCATGTCTTTCTTATATAGCTAAGGCCCATCTGTCTATCCCTGGCACTGCCCACAGTGGATTGGTGTTTCTGACTTAAATTAACAATTGAGAAAATGGTCCCTAGTCATGCCCACAGTTCTATCTCATGGAGGGAATCCCTTAATTGATTGTCCCTCTTCTCAGGTGTGTCAAGTTGACGACCAAAATCAGCCACACACAGTTGTATTACATTCTTAGATACATCTTACAGGTGGAAGACGTAATTATCATTCCTGATGGGCAACCCTAACTCTCTACCTTGCAACAGTGGGCAAGGATCATTTCTACTTGCATTGAAATCTAAATAATAAAGAGCCTCACATCAGTCATCTAGGTAAGAGTCTGTGGCTAGATAAACGACTTCCCAGCTGTGACATGGAGACAATCATCTGCTGTCTGCCCATTTTGTGGGCCACTTATGAGATTGGAAAGGTTAATACAAAATACAACACATATACAGGACCTTAAAAATCTGTGGTATGTGTGCATGTATGCACGTCCTTGTGTGCATGCCACGGTGATTTTCATGAGTCAGGCTCTCTCCTTTCTTCATGCCAGGATCATTTTCAAGCTCAATTCAGCTGATGCTTAGGAAAGAAATGTAAATGTAAGTCCTGGAAAATAAGTGCCCGACAAAAAGGGAGACCGCAGTACAGGCTGGATGACATCAAAGCTTTACTGGGAGGGTCTAAGGGGGGCTTCTCCAGAGCAGGGAAGACAATACAAAGTAATCAGGAAAAGAAAAAAGCAAGGCAGAAACACATTTTAAAGCCATGATCATAGTGTAAGGGAAGTGCACCCATGGAAGAGAAAACTCTCACGAGCATTTGTATTTTGGGTTACACAGAGGACATGTGATCATTCTCCAAGGTTGAGCTAGTGACGGTAAGTAAAGGAGACTTGGAAAAGGTGCCTTTCCCAGGAGTCAACAGTAAATAAAGACAGAGGAAATTAGGGCAAAGGTGATTGCATCTTACTAAGCAGATTCAAAGATGGCAGCCACACACTGCGTTCTATCAAAGTGCAGTAATGGAATTTGTAGCAGAAACCAAGACTCTCAGACATTAAGACCACTGTCTACTTTTCTAGAGGACGTGGGTTCAATTCCCAGCACCCACATTGTAGGTGGTGGGAACCTACCCACAACCGTCTATAACTCTAGTTCTAGGATACCCAACTGCGGGGGTCTGAGTCCAGCTCTGGTTCCCGCGATGGGTTTCTCAGCTTCCACCAAGGAGGGTGAACAACCGAAACTAAGACGAGTGAGCGCAGTACCTCACTCTTCTATGGGACCCTTAGTTGGCAAGCTTAATGCTCTTTAATAAGACACATAGAATACGTCTTATGGTGATTATGACACGCAAGAGCGCTTCTTTAATAGTAAATTAAAGAAAGATAAAGAAAAGCAAAGAATAAAATCAAAGAAAATAACAATGTGCACAGTAAGGGAATAAAACAAAGTTTCTCTAAGCTAGCAATCCAACTCTCTAGGCCTTGCAATCTATTCTCCTCAGTTAGTTCATTCACCTCGTCTCTCCTGTCTGTCTCTGTCTCTATGTCCATTGTCCTCGTCCTCATCCATTCTTCTAGTCTCGTTCTCTCGTTCCTATCCTTGTTCTTCATTCTTCTCTCTGACCAAGACTTTTCTGTAGCTTAAGTAGCCCTGCAGGAATGTTTATCTAAGGGTCGCAGGTGTCAGGCATATCTCAAAACAGGAACCAGTGCAAAGGTATCTTTCCTCCTTACGGCTGCAGGCTTCAAGGTTTCTCAGTTCTCACCAAAGAGTAAACAATACAACGATCAATTAGTGGATGGTACGGATGTCACTGCCAAGGGAAGATTTTATGGTTTTTTAGTTCCTTGGTATGTATCTATTCTTCTGAGTCAAAGCTCTAAATTTCTAATCTTATCTGGTGGCCTGGCTAAGTTGAAGACTATTTTTCTCTTTAAGTCCTGGGAATGTTTACTTTTAAGTTGGTGCAGGCTTGCTATATTCTTCGTTAGTGAAGGGCTAATTGCTTGTCTTTCCAGGTGCACTAACTTTCTAACTAAGCTCTCTGGCTTCCATCTATAAAGGCTTATCTCTTTCTGGGAAGGTCAGCATTTACTCCAGGAATAGCTTTATGATGTACTTGCAATAAACTTGGGTTGCTCTCACGTTCCAGGACTTGGAAGTCCGGATGTGATTACAATTTACTTCTGAATAGCATGTGTTTCATTCCAGCCCACAGTGGCCAGCTCAGGGACTAATTTGGATATTACTATTAGGCTATGCAGATTTTATTATTGATGAGAAAACGTATGTCACCGTACAGTAAAGACAAGAAAGGGGCAAGGCAGTTAAGGAATTCCAATTTCCCAACAACGGATGCCCAGGAACCTTGTCAAGCTGAAGTGTCCATAGTCTGGGTAACCAGGATCCCAACACCCAACCCCATGTTGTGTACAGACAAACAAGCAGGCAAAACACCCAAATACACACACACACACACACACACCCATGAAATATCCATGCATGTTATCAGTGCTCAGTCTTGAAAGAGAAGGAAATCATCCCGTTTGTGATATGTATGAGGACACTGTGCTAAATGGAGCAGGGCAGTCACAGTAGGTCACACACGTGATTTCACCTGCATAGCATGTAAAAGTAGTCAAATTCAGACAAGGAAAGGATAGGATGGTGGTTCTCAGAGGCTAAGAGTAGAGGGAAATGGGGAGCTGGAAGTCTGTGGGTGTGAAATTCGACTCATGCAAAACAAAAGCCTTGCAGATGTCTGCTATATGGCAGTGCACCTACTGTGTGTGATAAGATGATGAGCTAACGGGCACAGCAGTTTTTGAGCATTCCATGTCATCTTTGTGGTTTCATGTCAAGTCTTCTCCAACAGCATAATAGACAGTTTAGACTGAATCATAGGATATAATTTATTAAGAATCACAAAACGCACTTAGGGAGAACAACTCAAAGGGAGCAGGAATCTAGGATGCACTTTAGAAGAGAAGGTGAACTTAAATAGGATGGGTCAGTTGCATAAAATTATGAAATTGCTATGAAGAACTGTTTTTCTAAATTATTTGGGAGAAATAAAGATCTCAGTTTTCTAATATAACCACATGAAGGACACGTGACTATGAAATGTGTACCCACGAGCCCTAAGAAAGTAAGAGTGAGGTCTCTGCATGGCCTCAGAGTGGCCCAGAAGCTCTTAAAAGAGGACAGATGGTGAACAACACTGTGATAGCTTGGTGGTTACCAAAAAGATAAGAAGTGGATTTGTGTAGGCATGGCAAGTCAGTTGCCAGCGGGAGCTTGTGCAGATGTTAGTTCTTTGAGAGTTCACCACCACCACCACCACCACCGCCAATGGTGACACCAGCAGCAGGGCTGGCAGCAGCTGGACCCTCAGCAGGAGGGCTGGTGACAGACGCTGCAGAAGATGGTCACGCAGGTTTTTCCAGCAGGTGGTCCTGCTGCAGGTGGCTTCACAGAAGTTTGGTTGGCAGCTGCTGGTCTGGTAACAGGGTGTGCAACAGCTGAGAGTGCAGCGTGGTCGGCAGTTGATAGTTCCACAGCTGCTGGTCTGGTAGCAGGGCTGGCAGCAGCTTGGTCTCCAATAGGTGGTCCTGCAGCAGGTCTGTATCAGCTAGGCTAGCAGCAAGGGAAGCAGCAGGAGGGGGCCAGGGTGTTCGATGTGGAGGGTTGAGTTTCTGTTCACTGGTCAGTTTTCCAGAACACAATGACTTCTTTCTGTGTAGGCCTTTTACATATCAATTCTTTATAGTTTGGACCAATCAGCAGGTCTTTCCTTGTTTCTGTAATATCTCACATTCAATGTTATGAAGTTTGTCAAAGTAAGCATCTTAATTGAGATTAAGAAACCTTTGCAGGCAGAAGAAAGCTGAACATGCTCCCAGCAGCATCTTACTTTGATCGGCACTTGATCATCTAATCGCTCTTGGAACCCTGGGAGACTCGGGGTATCATCCCTTTAAAGTTTTGCTCTTTTGTCTCTACTTGAATTAGGAAGAGACTCGGGAGAAGGACTTGGTGGTACTTAAGATGAACTGAATGACTAGTTCACTGTTTATCACAGAACCTTGACTCCACAGGTTAATCCAGGCATTTGTCTCTGTACCAGCTCCTCTACCTGAGTGTTCCAGATGCATCAAAGGCAACTTGGGGTGAGGGACTGCTGATGTAGCTCATCATCAATGGTAGGATGAATGGTTAGGGTGTATAAAACCCAAATGTTAATCCCTAACATTTCGTTATTTCAATCCCTAATACAGTGGTGCATGTCCTTAATCTCAGCACTTGGGAGTTAGAGATGGAGGATCAAAAGTTCAAGGTCATCTTCTGATACTTAGGGAGTTCGAGATCAGCTTGGGCTGCATGAGATCCTGCCTTGAAAAATGAAAGGCAAGTTGGGAAGAAGATGTTCAGCATGATGCCTTCCATAATAAAGCCTAGCTAGACAGAGCTGGTGGGTTGACTCTACAGGATACACTGGAAGGAGGGGGTATTAACCGATACAGTCATGTTTTATTGTCATCTCACAGGTCTGAGATGATGCTAGGATGAACACACAGGACTTTTGGTCATATAGCTGCTGCTCATTTGAACAAACCAAGGTCCAGACAAATATAGTCCTAACCTGGATAGAAGTAGGGCTAATAATAGTCTTAGTGCAGTGTTCTTGTCTGTCTGTGTTTTATTCTGGCTTGCTTTACCACTCTATTTTTTTTTTTTTAACAAGGGAGGGATTAAGATGTGTTGCTGTTGTATCTGACTTATCGGAAATGTTGACAGTTTCCCTTAGATCTCCCAATCATTTTAAGTGAGCATAATAATCAATTTACAATTCAAGAGAATACCTTTAAGTGCACACAACCATGCTGCTATGTCTGGAGTAAGAGACAGAAATTAACTCCAAGATCTACCAATCACATCCTCCCACCCTCCCTAAAGGACCCAGTGTCTCTGTTGACCTGCAGCATTGTAGGTCACTTTGATCTCTTTTGCTTTCAATGATTCTCTTCTAGGTAACTTTGATTTTAGAGATCATCACCTTTAGAGGTTGTGTTAAGCCATGTTGTTAAATGCCTACAGGCTTTGCTATAGACAACACTTCGTGTGGGTCCTGATGATAGCAGCTGAGTTGCCTACGATGTTTCACAAGGACTTGGAGGACACATTTATCTAACTCAATGGGATTGAAACCACTGATATGTCAATTGGGACTGTGGACGTTTCCAGATGTTGACTTTTGAGATCAGAGGGTGGAGAATCATACTGGCATGCTATTTTCTTCCCTTGGACAAACCATGGTGTTTCACTGTGCACGTACAGACTGTGGATTGGCTCACTTTGCCATTCACCACGCCCGTGGCACTGTTCCTTCTCTTTATCACATCAGTATCCCAGAACTGCACCCCACAGAAGGCAAATTTGAGACACGCTTCCACAAGACTGCCTTGTGAGTTAACCTTTCTCTTCTGCAGAACTCCTCCTTTGAGTGAAAGGTGTGTTGTGTGGTGCTGATTTACAGTGTTAGCAGCAGCACTTTTCTCCTCATTTTCTGTGTTCTACCTGGGAAATATGTTGACTTAAGAAAATTTCAACCTTTTGGAAATTTCAGATATGTATGGAATATATTGTGATCCACCACCCATTCCCTCTCCAGGGTTGTCCAGATTCCTCCACTCTGTCTCCCTCCCAAATTCATGGCTTCTTTTTGGACCCCTGAGTCAAATCAGTACTGTCCATATGCACATGGGTGCAGGACTATTCACTGGAGTTTGGGCCATTTCCTTTCAAAATCTCTAAAGAACTCTTATATTCCCTATCCCAGAAGCCCTCAACTGTCAAAGCCCCTCAGCTAGGGATAGGGCTTCATGACTACCTCTCCTCACATATACTGGAATGTTGGGATCCATGTTACCCAGACTATGGAAGCTTCAGCTTGACAAGGATCCTGGGCATCCGTTGTTGGGAAATTGGAATTCCTTAACTGCTTTGCCCCTTTCTTATCTTTACTGTACGGTGACATATGTTTCTCATCAATAATAAGGTCTGCATAGCCTAATAGCAATATCCAAATTAATCCCTGAGCTGGCCACTGTGGGCTGGAATGGAACACAGCCATGCTATTCAGAAGTAAACTGTAATCACCTCCGGACTTCCAAGTCCTGGCACGTGAGAGCTCCCCAGGTTTATTGCAAGTGCATCATAAAGCTATTCCTGGAGTAAATGCTGACCTTCCCGGAAAGAGATAAGCCTTGATAGACAGAAGCCAGAGAGCTTAGTTAGAGAGTTAGCACACCTGAAGAAACAAATAGTTCATCCTTAACTTGTTCCCCAGTTAATGAAGAACATAGCAGGCCTGCACTGACCTAAAAGCAAACTTCCCAGGACTTAAGAAAGAAAGCTTCCTGAGCCAGCAACAACCAATAGATAGGATCAGAAATTTATATCTGTGACTCAGGAAAAATAAATACCTTCCAAGGACCTAAAAACCAAAATAAAACTCTCCTCTGGCGCCTACATGTCCTTGCCCTATTTGACCTAGGTAATTGGAAGTTACCCAGGAAATTCAGCCAGCATGTCATCCAGCAGTCCCTAATTGGCCATTGTGTCATGTTATGTGGTCTCTGTTGATAATTACAAACTTTAAAGCTTGCAGTTACAGAAGAAAATACACTGCTTATCTACACCGGCTTCTTCTGAGATGTGCCTGGCTGTTAGAGAAGCATTCCTGCAGTTTGCTACTTAAGCCACAGAAAAGTCTTGGTCAGAAGAGAAGAAGAGATAGAGACAGATGGACAGGAGAGACGAGGCTAATGAACTAACTGAGAAGAATAGATTATAAGGCCTAGAGAATTGAATTGCTAGCTTAGAGAAACTTTGTTTTATTCCATTAATGTGCACATTGTTATTTTCTTTGATTTTATTCTTTATTTTTTTATCTTTCTTTATTTTACTATTAAAGAAGCGCTCCTGCATGTCATAGTAATCATAACGCATATTCTATGTGTTTCATTAAAGCACGTTAAGCGTGACAACTAGAAGTCCCATAAAGGAGTGAGGTATTGCGCTCACTTGTCATAGCTTACGTGTTGTTTATCCTTCTTCGTGGAGACTGAGGAACCCATCGTGGGGACTAGAGCTGGACTGGACCCCCGCACTGGAATCATGACTGGCTTGATCTTATGAAGGTCTTGGGTAGGCAACTCCAGCTACTGTGAATCCTGAGTATAATGGTCCAGTCACATCCAAAAGGCATTCTTTCACAGCAATTCTTTCCAGTCTCCAAGGTTAATAAAAAAGAAAACTGTACAATGGAAACTATAAAACACCATAGAAAGAAATTAAATATGCTAGGAGATAGAAAATACTTCCACAATCATGGCTTGGTAGGATTAATACTGTGAAAATGAGGATCCTACCAAGAGCAGTCTGCAGATCCAATGTAATCCCCATGAAAACTTCACCACAATCCTTCACGCAAATTGAGAGAATAATCTCAAAATTCACACTGAAGAGCACAAGACCCAGGATAGCCAAAACAATCTTGAACAATTAGCACTGCTGGAAGTTATCACCATTTCTGATTTCAAGTTATACTACAGGCCTATTTTAATTAAAACACCCTGGTTTGGCATAAAAAGAGACACATTTGTTAGTGAATACAAATAAGGACCCAGATATGACCATGATCCTAAAGTTTCTGACACATGATTCTTAAAAGATGGTTCTTTAAGCTCATGAGTATTTTTTGTTGATTTTTCAGATTGTATTTCAATCATAGCTTCTCTCCCTTCCTTTCTCCCCCTCCAAACCTTCCAGTATATCCCTCCCTTCTCTTCTTTAATTCCATGGCCTCTTTTGACGCATGATTTTTGACAAAGATGCCAAAAGTGTCCATTGGATGAGAGAGAGCAGCTTTACCAAATAGTACTGGGAAACTATATCCCTATCTCTTAAATTCAATTCCAAATCTGTTGATGTTTTACACATGCTTGTAGTTTAAAATTCAAGATGTTTTATTACCGTGTCTTTTTTAGTGAACATGATTAAAACATTGAAGCATATTCAAATGTTAGACCAATATTGCCTTACGGCAACCAATTCAGTTTGGTTATGATTTATGTATGTCGCACTGGATTTGACTCATGTATAACTTGTTTGGAATATATATTGGCTATATATATACTCCTAAATATAATCTTCCATTCTTCCTGTTTTTACTGTATCTCCTCTACCACACTAATTGAGTCAGTTCTGAACTCACCTAGATTCCCATCTTCTTGAAACACAATTTGTCTTTGCTTTGTCTTCCTGTATTTATTTTCTTTAAAAAACATTTTATTTTATGTGTATGGGTGTTTTTTGTGCATGCATATCCGTGCGTTACTTGTGTACCTAATGCCAGGGAGGCTGGAAGATGATGTTGGATTTTCTGGAACTGGAGTTACAGACAGTTGTAAGCTGCCATTTGGAGGCTGGGAATCAAACCCAGGTCCCCAAGAAGAGCAGCCAGGGCTTTTAGTCCCTCCCCCCTTTATTTTCTTAAGACTTCTCATACCTATAGAGAAGACTTCAGTGATTCAGAACCAGTGTGGGGAGCAGTGGTGTTCCTCAGTGGATGCACTGGGACATGTTATGACTTCCTCTTTGTACATAATCTGCATGGGAATTCCAGAAAGGGATGAGTGGCCAAATCACTGATCTACCTTATAAATTTGGAATAAAGACAATTTTATGAGATTGATATTAGCCGTTTGTGTAGTATTGAACTACTCCAGAGAACAAGAGAGATATCAGAAGAGGCATTTATTTTCAGTATACCTGCCAGCTAAACTCATGACGAGACCATGAGAGAGGAGTGTGTTTACTAAATGAAAAAGAGAGTATACTAGGTATTCCAGAGAGTTACCTGATAAAAAACAAAACAAAACAAAAAAAAGCCCAGAAAATATATATGAGAGCCCTTAACACTTTAGAAAGAAAAATATATTATTTTGGGACTTTTATTTATTTAAAAGTTATTATTCTGAGACTTATTTTTAGCCTTTAAAACTACTCAAAAATGTAGTTAGAGTTGTGTGACAAGCGATGTCTTAACTTGCTCTAAAATGTTATAAAAGAAAGGACCAAATGAAAATGTTGCTGGCTTTTTATCCCAAAGTGGGCCCTTTCTCCTTCTAGCTATCATAGAACAAACAACAAAGTCCAGATTCTATTGAGCCAAGGATTCCCCTCCCCCGCTTTGGACAGAGAGTAAAAAGATGGAGTAACGACTGGCAAATCAGGTTCTTGCCTGAACAGTGGATTTGAAGCTAAAGGGGACGAGGAAGAAGAAGAAACTGAATATGAGTAGGAACATTATTCATCACGTCTCTGTGAAGAAGAGTCCATCTCGGAGATGGGTGAGTCCTGTTCTTTAATCTTCAAGAGTTGGTTTGCATCTGAGTTGGAATCAGGATGGACCAAGATTATAAGGTTGGGAGGGGATTTTACTAGGGTAATGCACTACAATGAGATGGTAATGAGCCTGCGAGGGGATTTTACTAGGGTAATGTATTACAATGAGATGGTAATGAGCCTGGGAGGGGATTTTACTAGGGTAATGTACTACAATGAGATGGTAATGACCCTGGGAGGGGATGAGATGGTAATGAGTCTGGGGGTGAATGGCAGGCCAGCCCAGTGTCCTCCAGGGATGAAACCTGTTTTACCTGGTGCATTTCTACATCCTTTTTTTTTCTCAGAGCAGTCAAGATCCTGGATGGATAAGAAGGTATGGCGTCTGAAACAGAACTCTGGTTAACAAATGGGATTCTTTCTCAGGATTTGAGGGGTGTTGACTCAGTAATCAGTAGAAAAACCAGCATAAGGCTGTGCTCTAAGATGCCCTAGGAAAACAAACAAACACAAACAAAAAAATCAAGAGAATTTAGTTTTGACAAGAGGAACTTGAAATGACATAATTAGAAGCCAATTTGTGAACAGGCCGCTTCCAAGCACACACTGAGCATAAGTCAAGGGAAGGACATCATCCCTCTGTCACCTAGTTTGCCAGGCACGTAGTACATTCTGCCTGGAAAGAATAGTGCATCGTTGGAATATTATTCAGTAACTGTAACATTGGAATACTATATGTATCCATTATCAGAAGAAAAAAAAACTAGAGACTAAAGTGTTGACAAGGATATGGAGAAATGAGAGCCTTTATACAGTGGTGGGAGTGCAAAAGAGTATAGTAGCTAATGGGAATCTTATGAATGTTTCTCAAGCAATCTTGAAAAAAAACCCAAAAATATGTCTGTGGTAGGATATAGAGTTCTTTGGGCGTACGATTAGGAGGGTGTGGGTGGGTCACGTAGAAGTCCTTTACTTTTTAGAAAAACTTCATACCGATTTCCGTAGCACTAGCTGTTGTGTTGAGGCGTGTTTTCTGTAGGCCTCTTCTCTCTAGGACTTTCATCATGAAGGCACGTTGGATTTCGCTAAAAGCTTTTTCACCATCCATTGAGATAATCCTATAGTTTGTGTTTCTAAGTCCATTTATGTAGTTTATTGCACTTTAGTGACTTGTGTGTGTTGAATCATCCCTGGAATTCACAGATAAAGCCAGCTTGGTCGTGGTAGATAACTCTCTTTCGATGTACGTCTGTATTCTGTTTGCACGTGTTTTATTGATATCTTTGAGTCTATGTTCATCAGTGATATTGGCCTGTAGTTTCCATTTATTTATTTATTTATTTATCTATCTATCTATCTATCTATCTATCTATCTATTTATTTATTTTCCTTTCTTATCTGTTGTTGTGTCTTTACTTGGTTTTGGCATTAGAGTGACACTGGCTTCATAGAAAGAGTTTGCGGTGGTGAGTCAGTAACCAATGAGTCTTCCATTTCGCGGATGTAAGATAAATAACTCTAAGCGATCTGCTTTGCAACATTGTGACTTCTCTGTGTGATACAGTGACAACATGTTGCACATTTGAAAGTTGATTGCAACATGTCGCTCTCATATCAAGTGACTTTACTGCAGAATAATAAAGACAGACAATATGGAGCAAAACATGGTGTACAATTTATTAAGAATTTGTGAAGGCTGCATATGTTTTAGGAGACAGTTCAAAGTGACCAGGAGGAGGAGAGTAGCATGAGAGTGTGGTGTGCTCTGTAGAATGAAGCACGATTCTACAGAAGACTAAACTGTTACACATCTGTAATGAATGCGCTCCCCGAAGTTACTAGAGGAAGAGGTGAAGACCTTGGCGTCAAATTTAAGCTGAAGCAGGACTACCATGCAAGATGGCATGAAGTCTGCGATACCAGGAAGAGAGTGAAAGTAAGAACTCTGCGTTCACTCAAGGAAATTAATGTTTAAACCAAAATCTGATAATTAACAGAATTTTTGGTGTTAGCCAAATGGTTTTTTAGCACAAGTAAGAAGTGACTATACACAAGTTGGGCATATATTGCCTCATGGGGAATTGATCATCATCAGCAGGGCTGGCAGCAGCTGGACACACAGCAGCTGGGCTGGCAGCAGGGTTCATTGCAGCAGCTGCTCACACAAGTTGGTTTGAAACAGATGGTCTTATAGCAAGCCGATTGACAGCAGGGCTGGCAGGAGGATGTGCTGCAGCAGCTGGTGTCGCCTGTTGGTTTGCAGCAGGTAGTCTTGTAGCATGTAGTTTCATAGCAAGTTAGTTGGTAGCAGGGCTGATAGAAGCTGCAGATAGTTTTAATTTGACCACAGCAGCTGGGCTGGCAGAAGCTGGTTACACAGGTTGGCTTACAGGAGATGGTCCTGTACTGAGTTGTTTCATAGCAGATTGGCTGGCAGCAGCTGGACTTACAGCAGCTGGGCTGGCAGCAGGGCGTGTGGACACACACACAGCTTGGCTGGAAGCAGGTCTTGCAGCAGGTGGTTTGACAGCAAGGCTGGCAGCAGCTGGACCCACAGCAGCAGGGCTGGCAGCAGCTGCTCACACAGCTTGGTCTCCAGCAGGTGGTCCTGCAGCAGGTGGTCCTGCAGCAGGTAGGCTGGCAGCAAGGGGAGCAGCAGGAGTTGGTCATGGCGTTGGGTGTTGAAGGATGAGTTCTGTTCACAGGTGAGTTTTCTGGAATATGATGACTTCATTTTTAGTTGGATCTTTTATATGTCAGCCCTCCTAGGTTTGGCCCAATCACGGTTTTCCTTGTTGTTTACGTTAGTTTCCATATTCAAAGTTTGTTGGTCAAGGAAGAAGCTGTTCCTTAATATTAGGAATCTCTTTAGAAGTACTTAATTTGTTTCTTCTTTGGGAGTAAACTCATAAGAACTTTTTTTCCAGATAAAAGGAAGGAGTCACACCATCAACTTCATCATAGCTCTGCACATCATGGGGCCATGTGTTTGCCCCTCAGGGCAGAGAGGGTTAGGAGAGTTCTGCTTCTATAGCTTTCTTCCTCTGTTTGGACTTTGATTAGGGAGTAGCTGTGGAGGGGGCTGAGATGATGCCGTGTTCACATCAATTAGCTGAAGGCCTTGCTCCCTGTCTTTGCATCTGCAGAAGCCCACCTCCAGATGAATCAGCCACCTGTCCTTGTCCACAGCTACCTGCGTTCCAGTTGTGCCAAATGCACTTGGACATGGACGTTTTCTTCTAAATGATGTTCGGTGGCTGTGTATCTGTGTGTTTGCTTCTCAATCCTGTACCCTACTCCGTTGGTCTGTCTACTTTTCTTGTGACATAAACAATTTGTATCACTTTTGCTCTGTAGTGTAATCTGAGGTCTCGTACTGTTCTTTTGTGCAACCTTGCTTTGTCTCTGTGTGTTGTTTTGTTTCCATATACATATTTGGGCTTTTTTTTTTCTTTTTGGTTTTGTGAAGAATTTATAGGAATTTTGATGGGAATCAGGTTCAGTCTATAAATAAAGCATTTTCAACATTATGGTCATTTTTCAAAACATTAATTTGCCAACCAGAAGCACGGAAGGTTTCTCCCTCACTTGATAATCTCATTTAGTTTCATTTTTCGGTATCTTCAAGTTTTGATCTTTCACGTCCTTGGTGACGTATTCGTAAGAAACGTATGTGTGGGAAGCTATCGTGAGCAGAATGTTTTCCCTAACTTTCCTCACCTAGGTTAATGTTGCTGTGGAAGCTACTGATTTTCATATATTGCTTTTGCGTC
Organism: Cricetomys ansorgei; assembly: GCA_026225945.1. Lineage (NCBI taxonomy): Eukaryota > Metazoa > Chordata > Mammalia > Rodentia > Nesomyidae > Cricetomys > Cricetomys ansorgei. The sequence continues at coordinate 14,329,839 of JAMJFZ010001881.1, forward strand.
TTGTAATTTAAAGTGCTTACTAAACATAAGAGTGCTCTGGTGGAGTCTGTAAAGCCTTTTAATCATAGATTCATAGAACTTGTGAATGCATATAATTTTGCTTCTTCCTTCCGTGCTGTTGTTCCTTTGATATCATTCTCTTGTCTTGTTGCTCTGACTAAGCATAGTACAGAACAAGAGTGGAGATAGTGGTTACCCTTGTCTCATTCCAGGTTTTAGAGAAAATGTTCCCAAGACAACTATTGGGAGAGTTTAGTACCCCGCTCTCATATTTAGGTAGATCTCCACAAGTAAAACCCAGCAATGAAAACTTAGGGTTAAATTCCACAATGTATCAACTGGACTTAATAGATATATATAGAATATTCCACCCAACACAAAAGGAGTACACATTCTTTTCAGGGGTACGTGGAGCCTTTCCCTAAATATTTCACATCATAAGTCACAAAGCAAGCCTTAACAAGTACAAAAAAGGAGACAATTCCTTTCATCTTACCAGACCATGGTGGAATAAAAGTAGAAACCAGTAGCAAGAGAGTATACAGAAACTACATGAATTATCGGAGACTGAACAGGATATTTCTGAGTGAAGAAATGGGTCTTCAAAGAAATAAGGAAGAAACTAAAAGTTCTTCAACACAAATGAGAATCAATGTACAGACTACCAGCTCCTCTGGGGGAAGTTAAGGCATTTATAACAGGAAGGTTTATAGGTATAAGTGTTTCCACACAGAAACCCAGAGAAGTCCCAAATGAACAACCTAATGATGCACCTGAGGACTCAAGAAAAATGATAAGCAGACTCTGAAACTTAGTGGACAGCAAGAAATAGTAAAGAGTAGGGTAGGATTAATGAAATAGAGACTAAAGAAATAATATGCAGAATCAACCAACAAAGAGCTGATTCTTTGAGAAGCTTAATATGACTGACAAACCCTAGCCCAATTAATTAAAAAGAAAGAATGAGAATATCAAAAGGATAAAACCAGAGAAGAAAAGGAGAAATTACAATAGACCCCAGTGAAATTCAGATCTTTAGGAAATACTATAAAATTATTTCCCCCAAAGCTTGAAAACGTAGATGAAATGGATAAATTTCAAAATATATAAGAACTGACTAGAATAAAGTCAGCAGACTCATAATGAACATGAGATTGTTGTAGTAATTAAAGTTCCTCTCACAAAGAAAAGACCAGAACATATTTACTGCTGAATCTATAAAAATTCATGGATGATCTAATACCAATACTTTTCAACCTCTTCCATGAAATAAAAAGTGAAGAAACAATGTGAAATTCATTCCACAAAGCCAGTGTTATCCTGACACCAAAACCAGAGAGGCACAGCAACAACAACAACAGCACAATAGGCCTACTTTCCTAAGGACACAGACACAGCATTCTGAGCCCTCCTCGCAAACTGAACTAGATAGCACTCTGAGGAAAATCCTATATCAAGAATAAGGGGTTCAGCTTGGCATGAGGGTGCATGCCTTCAATTCCAGTACTTGGGTGGCAGAGGCAGGTGAATAGCTGTGAGTTCCAGTGCTGCCTGGTCTACATGGTGAGACCCAGTCTCTTAAACAACACCACCATCATCATCATCATCATCATCATCATCATCATCATCATCATCATCATCATCATCATCAACAACAACAAATACCAAGTGGATTACATCCAAGGAAGCCAAGGTTGGCTCAACATGCAAATCAGTAAGTGTTATTCGCTATACCTATATGGCTGATCTTAGAAATCACATGATCACACCTACAGATATAGAAAAGGCCTTTGATGAGGTTAAACAGGCTTTCGTAGAAAAGTTCTGGGGAATTAGGGAAAGATGGGTTCTGTCTCCAAACAATGAAGGCTCTGTGACAGGCGAGCAGCTAATGCTGTGCTAGACAGGGAAACTGAGCACACCTTCCTGCCCTCCTTTTGCTTTCTTTCTTTCTCCCCCACCCAAACTCTCACCAGGCGGCCTTCATCTGCCCAGGTCTCCTTGCTGCCCTCTGTCACCCATCAAAGTCTTTGCATTTGTTCACAGCGCCAAGCTAGTCTCGCTATGAGTTACTGACACCAAACTCATTGTTGGCTGCCCATAAACCATCCCTTTCAGCTCTGCAGGAACATTGGCTCTTCTCTAGAGATAAGAAGGGAGAAATGCCAGGCAAATCAGCTTCCAACCCAAACAAAGAGAGAGGGCATGGTGAAGATAAATGGAGAGAGAGGAGTGTAGATGGTGAGTAGGAGCTTCTGCACTTTTGTTGTTTGACAAGATGATCGTCATTCATTTCTTTCTGATGTTAACCTCAGTGGGATAAAAGTTATCATTGATTCAATTAATTTTTTAAAATTTAATACCCCTTGAAACCATTTAGTGTTGCCTGCATGGGTGTGGGGCCAGGTACTAGAGCATGAGTGGACCCTCAGAGCCCTCATCACTGAAGAAAAGTGACTTTCCCTTCCCACAAGACCTGCATAAGATCAAGCCAGCGAATGTCAGGGTGGCTGGGGAAGGGGTTCTTGGGTTTTTTGAACTCTTAAGGGAGGATGTCGGGTTAATTAGACCAGGAACTCTGTAAGTGCCAACTTCACCTTGTGAGCTGTGTTCACCTGGATGTGTTTAGTGAGTCAAGAATCTACATCTCAATCCTCGAGTTTAACATCAGCCTTTGCATTTTTAAGCCAGAATAGCAGAAATTCACTACTGTGCTTAGACCAGTGCCCCCAGATCCATCTCCACTGTTCGTCCTGTACACATTTACCAGTGTTGACATTGACTGTCATCGGTCACTTCCATGAGTGTTCTTGGGAAGCTACAGCATTGCATGCTTTTGTGGGTTTTCTGGGTCAAGGGAGTAGCAAAGTATCTGCACAGGTCACCACAGGTCATTTACCGGAAAAGCTGAAATAGTAGCACTTCCATGCTCAGGCCAAACTCCACTAAAAATAGCCAAGACGTGAGAGCAACGCTTAGATCTGTGAACTGTAAAGGAATGAAGAGAGCATGAAAGAAAGACCAATGCTGTGTGATTCCACTCACATGAGGTCTTTGCAGGTCAACGTCAGAGAATGACAGAGCAAGGTGGTTCTTTTCTTTCCAGGATCTAAGGAGAGAAATGGGGAGTTGTCTACTATTGGCTGTTAACTTCCAATGGTTCCAGAGATCTGGAGTATGATATTGTATTCAGTGTGTGTGTGTGTGTGTGTGCGCGTGTGTTTGTGTGTGTTGTAGAAGACTGTTCTCTGAAACAAACAATTGTCATCTTGGAGTTTTCAGCTGGGAGCATTTGGAAAAGATCCTCCAGCTGGGCTTGTTAGTGGTTTATATCCCTGATATAGGGGTGGGAGGGTCAGGAGTCCCAGTCCTGAGGAGTCAGGTGTTCCCTACCACCTGTTGTATTCAATCATGCTCTAAATGTGGGTAGTCTTGGGGAGGGGAGTATCTAGGGCACGGAAGACTAGGGGTAGCACTCCATCTGGGCTATGGAAAAGCCATAATCCTTGCTAAGTAAGCACTTTCCACTGTAGAAATTTCAAAGAGGCACAACCACACCCCAGTAAGCATCCCCTTATCTATGCTCTGTAAGGAAGCTCAATACACTCATTGGCTACTCAGAGTCAGGTTTGGTTGGATCTTCTTTGGTTTGTTGGTGGGACCTTAGGAGGAGCAGATGCTATTGGTCACCTGCTAAGGAAGAATTTTCAAGAAGTATGTGTGTGTGTGTTTGTGTGTGTGTGTGAGAGAGGGGGGGCTATATCATATTGCACACTAAAAAGTCTTTTGAGCATGCAGATCTACAATCAAGTAACTTATGAAAGTGTAATAATGACAGACAATATGGAATGAATAATAGTCCAGAATTTATTAAGTTTTTATACATTTCCAATAATCTTAATTAAAGTGTCTCTGTTGAAGAGAAGGGAAGCTAAAGATCTGGGCTGAGAGCAGAAGCTGAGGCCTGGCCTCCATATCTGTGTGTGCAGCCAGCACACGGTCTGTAACACAGAGAGAAAGGAGAGTGTGGGTGAGTGGACTGCAAGCCATCAGTGTGATTCGCCAGCTTCCAGAGTGGTGATCACCTCACAGTCAGAAGAGAGCTCATGCCGCCTGGCAGGATTGTTCTGAGAGAAGAATGGCTGTGTGAGTGTTGTAAATTTGGAAAGTTGATCAGCAGCAGGGCTGGCAGCAGCTGGATTCATAGCAGCAGGGCTGGCAGCAGCTGGATTCATAGCAGCAAGGCTGGCAGCAGCAGCTGGTCACAGAAGTTGGTTTACAGCAGGTGGTCTTGCAGCAGGCAGGTGCACAGCAGGTTGGACAGCAGCTGGGCAGGCAGCAGGGGATGGTGCAGCAGCTGGTCACACAGGTGGGCTCCCAGCAGGTGGTCCTGCAGCAGCTGGTTTCACAGCAGCTGGGCTGGCAGCAGGTGGGTTCACAGCAGCTGGGCTGGCAGCAGGTGGGTTCACAGCAGCTGGGCTGGCAGCAGGTCACGTTGTAACATCTGGTCACACATGTGGGTTTACAGCATGTAGTCCTACAGCAGGTGATTTCCTTGCATCTGGGTTGGCAGCAGGGTGTGCTGCAGCAGCTGGTCTCAGAGGTGCATTTGCAGCAATTGGTCCTGCAGCAGGTGGTTTCACAGCAGTAGGGTGTGCTGCAACTGCTGGGGCCACAGGTTGGTCTCCAGCAGGTGGTCCTGCAGCAGGGGGTCCCACAGCAGCTAGGATGACAGCAAGGGGAGCAAGAGTTGGTCATGGTGTCAGCTGTGATGGGAGGGTTCCTGTTCACAGATGAGTTTTCTACAATATGGTGAGTTCCTCCATTCTGGACCTTTTATATGTCGGGCCCCCAAGGTTTGGACCAATCAGGAGGACCTTTCTTTGATGTTGTTTACACCATTTTCAGTATTGTATTTGTGTTTCATGAGGAAGTGTCTCTCAGCGCTATGCATCACTTGAGACTTTTATCTGATACTTATTTCAGAGTAACTCGTGGGAACCCTTCCAATAAAGGCACGACCAGTTTCTTTGCATCCTTGCTCATCATCAGGCCATGGGGTGGCCCTGGCTGTCTTGGGAGAGTCAGAGTGTTTATCTCCCTCTGTCTGTCATTTGCTTTTGAAGTGTCTCTGCATGATGGAGCTGTGTTCACAGTGATGAACTGGCTCCATCTCTGTCCTTTCACACACAGGAATCCTCATTTCAGATCAACCCAGGTTCTGTCTCTCTATGAGTTCCTACACTCGAGTATGTCCAGGGCCCTTGGGATGCAGGTATCTGGCGTGCTGTGTTCCATATCAGGGTAGAGCAGAGGAGATGAGTGGATCTGATGAAAGGGTATCACGGGATGCTCCAGTTCAGTGTTCTTTCTCTGTCCTTGTGTATTCTCCTTTTGTCTCCTTCAGTCTTAGTATCTCGTATTGCTGGCTCTCCTTTACTCTCTCTCTGTTATTTTCTTTGTTTACAATAATTGACTAAAATTAAGTAGAGGTGATGTCTATTTTTTCGTGGTTTTGAATATATTTAAGACATCTGTGATGTCCGCTCTACATTTTGAAAAGGAATAAGTAATGTTATGCTGGAGAGGGTGTCAGAGAGTGAGCACATCCCCGTCATGATTAAAGACAATTTTAACCATTTTTTCCCTCTTTCTTCTTGTTTCCATTTATTTCCTTCCTTCCTTCCTTCCTTCCTTCCTTCCTTCCTTCCTTCCTTCCTTCCATTCATTCATTCTTTCTTTCTCCTCCTCCTCCTCCTTGTCCTCTTCTTCTTCTTCTTCTTCTTGACAGATGATCACTTTGACTCACGGTTACTTTTTATCCAATGATGCCATGTTTGGCTTCCTTGCACATAAGAAATAGAATTGGCTTCTCCACTCAGCGTATGACTGTGAAATCCATCACTGTGACGATCCATTCTTTCTTCTTTCTCATCGGCCAGAATTCTCCCTCAGAATTAATACAACAAACTCTATGCACTCATTTTTTTCCAAGAAAAATTTGATCATGTATGCAGCTTGGGTCCATTCAAATTAAGGAGTGAAAAAGCATTCTATGGAACTTTCGGCAAGTAGATATGAACATTTTTGTGCCGCGTGTCGACCTGTGGATCTTTGATCATAAGATTCTTGCATGTTTACTCTTTTGTGTAGTTTTAGCCACATGTCATGTACAGCAGTAGAATTTGCACATCAGGAAACAGCACAATAGAATGATCTGATGTGGTTTTAAGCAAAAGAGAGAGAAAGAAATTCAGGTCATGGAGCCCTTGACACCCCTGAACACATTGGTAAAAAAAGAAAAAAAATCAATTTTTCCAAATGAGTCAATGTGACAAATGAATGGCTACATTTATTCTTATATTCTTAATATTTTTGCTTCTATGTGTGTTTTTAATTAAAAAGCTCATCTCTTCTGCTTCTGGAATGTAGAAAAAAATTACTGCTATTAGCAAACATTCCTTTTAGAAATCAGTGTACTTGATTGTGAAATTATCCTCCTTGTGCATAGCACACCCAACCATGCTCACCCGTGGCGTCCTGCCCTCTGTATGCTCTCTGCTGCCTAACTCGAGTCGTATTATTCTCCCCTGCTACACTCATGTCATTTTCCCTTCTAATTTCCATATGTCATACTTGTCATTCTGAACCTGGTGCATTTCAGATGATATGACAACTCCATTTCCCACATTTTCCCTCAAAACAACGTTAGGTCTGTTCTTTATGACTGTCTGATTTCCTTTATTTATATATTAAACATTTTTCTTATTCATTAAATCCCTTAATGGGGTCCTAGGCTGATTTTGCAAACTGACTAATGTAATATTTGATTGATGGGCATGGAGCACACAATTCCCCATTGTATGTTGACTTTGATTTCTTTGTGCGCGTAGGGAGGAGTCATGTAGCCGGATCACGTGGGTGTTTTACTTTTAGCTTTTTGACACAACTCCAAACTGATGTCCATAGGTATTATGCTGACTCATATTCTCATCAGTGTGTACAGAGTTTTTTCTTCCCTGTGTCCACAGCATAGCTCATTATTATTTCCTTAATGGCCACCTTCCAGACACTAGTGAGATAGAATTCTTTGGTAGTTTTAATTTGCAGTTCTCTGATGGCTGCTTATCTTATTTTTTCATGTATCTGTGGTCATTTGTCCTTTTTTAAAAAAATATTCAGATTATTGATATATTTATTGTTAGATTACTTTTTGTTCTGTTGTTAATTTTATTAACTCATTATATATTCTGTGTACTAATGCCCTGGATGAACAGCTGAGAAAGGGTTTCCTTCTGTTTTTCTGTTCCGTTGGCTTTTACTGCGTGCATTGTCCCCTTATTTGTGAAGAAGCTACATAATTCGGTGCAGTTACAGCAGTCATTCCTTGCTGTTATTACCTGAGATATTGCAGATTTGTTGAGAGTTTTATTTTCTATATGAACCTCATGAGGCCTGTTCTTCGAGTTGCTTTAAAGTCTCAGGTTTTATATAGAATTCTTTAATTTTCATCATTTGTATTTATTATTCTTTGATTCTTTCCTTACCTCATTTTTTTCTTTCAACACGAGGTCTCACTATGTATCCATAAGTGGCCTGGAATTCACTCTGTAGACCAGGTTGGCCTCAATCTCACAGAGATGTGGCTGCCTCTGTCTCTGTGAGCTGGGCATCAAGACTTGTTTCTCTTTGCCTGATAACATTTTCATGCATATGTTTAGTGTATTTTGCTCATTTTATCCTTCACTAATTTCTCTAACCTCCCTAACACTGAACTGCCTTTATCCATGCCAAAGTCTTCCTCCTAATCTATTTGTGTGTGTGTGTGCAATTACAGTTGTGTGCAGGAGTATTGGTAGGTGGTTATGTTGTGTTTGTGGGTGTACACAACCCACTGGGTTTAATTAAAGCTGTGTGCAGTAGCATAGGTAAGCAGTTATGGTGTGTGTGTGTGTGTGTGTGTGTGTGTGTGTGTGTGTGTGTGTGTTGTAGAAGTCTGATCTCTGAACAAAACCACTGCCATCTTAGAGGGATCAGCTGGGGGCATTTGCAAAATATCCTCCAGCTGAGCTTGTTAATGGTTTATATCCCTTACATAAGGGTGGGAGGGTTAGGAGTTCCAGTCCTGAGGAGTCAGGTGTTCCATACCTCTATTGTATTCAACTCTGCTCTAACTTGGGTAGTCTTGGAGAGGGGAGTATCTAGGGTTGTGAAGACTAGAGGTAGGGCTCCATCTGGGCTATGGAAAAGCCATTATACATGCTAGGTAAGGACTTTCCAGTATAGCCATTTCGAGGAGGCACAACCACACCCCTGTAAGCATCCCCTTATCTATGCTCTGTAAGGAAGCTCAATACACTCATTGGCTCCTGAGAGTCAGCTTTGGTTGGATCTTCTTTGGTTTGTTGGTGGGACCTCAGGAGGAGTAGATGCTATTTGTCTCCTTCTAGGAAGGAATTATTAAGAAGTGTGTGTGTGTGTGTGTGTGTGTGTGTGTGTGTGTAAGAGAGAGAGATAGAGACAGACAGAATCTATATTTTATTGGACAATAAAGAGTTTTTGAATATGCAGAGCTAGTTTCAAGCAACTTATCGAAGTGTAATAATGACAGACAATATGGAAGGAATATTGTTTTATTTATTAAGATTTTATACATTTCCAATAATCCTAATTAAAGTGTCTCTGTTCCGAGGGGAAGCTAAAGATCTGGGCTGAGAACAGAAGCTGAGGCCTGGCCTCCATATCTGTGTGTGCAGCCAGCACACGGTCTGTAACACAGAGAGAAAGGAGAGTGCGGGTGAGTGGACTGCAAGCCATCAGTGTGATTCGCCAGCTTCCAGAGTGGTGATCACCTCACAGTCAGAAGAGAGCTCATGCCGCCTGGCAGGATTGTTCTGAGAGAAGAATGGCTGTGTGAGTGTTGTAAATTTGGAAAGTTGATCAGCAGCAGGGCTGGCAGCAGCTGGATTCATAGCAGCAAGGCTGGCAGCAGCAGCTGGTCACAGAAGTTGGTTTACAGCAGGTGGTCTTGCAGCAGGCAGGTGCACAGCAGGTTGGACAGCAGCTGGGCAGGCAGCAGGGGATGGTGCAGCAGCTGGTCACACAGGTGGGCTCCCAGCAGGTGGTCCTGCAGCAGCTGGTTTCACAGCAGCTGGGCTGGCAGCAGGTGGGTTCACAGCAGCTGGGCTGGCAGCAGGTGGGTTCACAGCAGCTGGGCTGGCAGCAGGTCACGTTGTAACATCTGGTCACACATGTGGGTTTACAGCATGTAGTCCTACAGCAGGTGATTTCCTGGCTGCTGGGTTGGCAGCAGGGTGTGCTGCAGCAGCTGGTCTCAGAGGTGCTTTTAGAGCAATTGGTCCTGCAGCAGGTGGTTTCACAGCAGTAGGGTGTGCTGCAACTGCTGGGGCCACAGGTTGGTCTCCAGCAGGTGGTCCTGCAGCAGGGGGTCCCACAGCAGCTAGCATGACAGCAAGGGGAGCAAGAGTTGGTCATGGTGTCAGCTGTGATGGGAGGGTTCCTGTTCACCGATGAGTTTTGTGCAATATGATGAGTTCCTCCATTCTGGACCTTTTATATGTCAGGCCCCCGAGGATTGGACCAATCAGGGGGACCTTTCTTTGATGTTGTTTACACCCTTTTCAGTATTCAATTTGTGTTTCATGAGGAAGTGTCTCTCAGCACTATGCATCACTTGAGACTTTTATCTGATACTTATTTCAGAGTAACTCGTAGGAGCCCTTCCAATAAAGGCACGACCAGCTTATTTGCATCCTTGATAATCATCAAGCCATGGGGTCGCCCTGACTGTCTTGGGAAAGTCAGAGTGTTTATCTCCCTCTGTCTGTAATTGGCATATGAAGTGTGTCTGCATGATGGAGCTGTGTTCACAGTGATGAACTGGGTCCATCTCTGTCCTTTCACACACAGGAATCCTCACTTCAGATCAACCCAGGTTCTGTCTCTCTATGAGTTCCTACACTCGAGTATGTCCAGGGCCCTTGGGATGCAGGTATCTGGCGTGCTGTGTTCCATATCAGGGTAGAGCAGAGGAGATGAGTGGATCTGATGAGAGGGTATCACGGGATGCTCCAGTTCAGTGTTCTTTCCCTGTCCTTGTGTTTTCTCCTTCTGTCTCCTTCAGTCTTCGTATCTCGTATTACTGGCCCTCCTTTTCTCTCTTTTCAGTTGTTTTCTTTTAGTTCAATCCTTGGCCAAAATTAAGTAGACATGATGTCTATTTTTTTGTGATTTCGAATATATTTAAGACATTTGTGATGTCAGCTGTACATTTTTTAAAGGAATAAGTAATGTTACGCTGGAGAGGGTGTCAGAGTGAGCACATCCCTGTCATGATTAATCAGCAAGAAAGAGAATTTTAACCATTTTTCCCTGTTTCTTCTTGTTTCCTTTTCTTTCTTTCTTTTTTGTTTCATTCTTTTTCTCTTTCTTTCTTTCTTTCTTTCTTTCTTTCTTTCTTTCTTTCTTTCTTTCTTTCTTTCTTTCTTTCTTTCTTTCTTTCTTTCTTTCTCTCTTTTCTGTCCCCCCTTCTCCTCCTCCTTCTTTTCATCCTTCTCTTTCTTCTCCTTTACCTCCTCCTTTTCTTCTTCTTCTTCTCCTCCTCCTCCTCCTCCTCCTCTTTCACAGATGATCACGTTGTCTCAAGGTTACTTTTCATCAAATGATGCCATGTTTGGCTCCTTCACATAACAAAAATAGAATTGGCTTCTACACTCAGCTTATGACTATGGAATCCATCACTGTGAAGATCCATTCTTTCTTCTTTCTCATTGGCCAGAATTCTCAACAAGAATGAATTCAACAAAATCTGTGCACATATATGTTTTCAAGAAAAAATTGGATCATGTATGCAGCTTGTTTCCATTCAAATTAAAGAGTGAAAAAGCATTCTATTGAACTTTCGGCAAGTAGATATGTACATTTTGGTGCCGCGTGTCTCTCTGTGGACCTTTGATCGTAAGGTTCTTTCATGGTGACTCTTTTGTGTAGTTTTCCCCACGTGTCATGTATAGCAGTAGAATGTGCACATCAGGAAACAGCACAATAGAATGATCTGATGTGGCTTTAAGCAAAAGAAAAGGAAATATTCACGTCATGGAGCTCTTGACACCCCTGAACACATTTGTAGAAAAGGATAAAAAATCAATTCTTCCAAATGAGTCAATGTGACATAGGAATGGCTAGATTTATTCTTATATACTTAATATTTTTGCTCCTATATGTGTTTTTAATTAAAAAGCTCATCTCTTCTGCTTCTGGAATGTAGAAAAATAACTTAGGATACATTCATTTTAGAAATCAGTGTGCTTGATTGTGAAAGTTTCCTCCTTGTGCATAGCACACCCACCCGTGCTCACCTTTGGCGTCCTGCCCTCTCTATGCTCTCTGCTGCCTAACTTGTGTTGTATTATTCTCCCCTGCTACACCCATGTCATTTTCCCTTCTGATTTCCATATGTCATACTTGTCATTCCGAGCCTGGCGTATTTCAGATGATATGACAACTCCATTTCCAACAGTTTGCCTGAAAACAACGTTAAGTTTGTTCTTTATGACTGTCTGATTTCCATTATTTATATATTAAACAATTTTCTTATTCATTAAATCCCTTGATGGGGTCCTAGGCTGATTTTGCAAACTGACTAATGTAATATTTGATTGATGGGCATGGAGCACACAATTCCCCATTGTATGTTGACTTTGATTTCCTTGTGTGCGTAGGGAGGAGTCATGTAGCCGGATCACGTGGGTGTTTTATTTTTATCTTTTGACACAACTCCACACTGATGTCCATAGGTATTTTGCTGCCTTACATTCTCATCAGTGTGTACAGAGTTTTTCTTCTCTGTATGCACAGCATAGCTATTATTATTTCCTTAATGGCCGCCTTCCAGACACTAGTGAGATAGAATTTCATTGGTAGTTTTGATTTGCAGTCTCTTGATGGCTGCTTATCTTATTTTTTCATGTATCTGTTTCATTTTTCCTTTTTTTTTAAATATTCAGATTATTGATATATTTATCTGTCAGATTACTTTTTGTTCTGTTGTTAATAATATTAACTCATTATATGTTCTGGGCGCTAATTCCCTGGATGATCAGCTGAGAAAGGGTTTTCTTCTGTTTTTCTGCTCTGTTGGCGTTTACTCTGCCCATTGTCCCCTCATTTTGAAGGAGCTACATGTTCGGTGCAGTTCCACCAGAGCTGTCGAGACTCTTATTTTCTATACCAACCTCATGAGGCCTGTTCCTCGAGTTGCTTTAAAGTCTCAGGTTTTATATAGAATTCTATCATTTTCATCATTTGTATTTATTATTCTTTGATTCTTTCCTTACTTCATTTTTTTCTTTCAACACGAGGTCTCACTATGTAGCCAAAACTGGCCTGGAATTCACTCTGTAGACCAGGTTGGCCTCAATCTCACAGAGATGTGGCTGCCTCTGTCTCTGTGAGCTGGGCATCAAGACTTGTTTCTCTTTGCCTGATAACATTTTCATGCATATGTTTAGTGTATTTTGCTCATTTTATCCTTCACTAATTTCTCTAACCTCCCTAACACTGAACTGCCTTTATCCATGCCAAAGTCTTCCTCCTAATTTATTTGCGTGTATATGTGTGTGTGTGTAATTACAGTTGTGTGCAAGAGCATTGGTAGGCGGTTATGTTGTGTGTGTTTATGTGTATGTGTGTGTACACATCCCCCTGAGTTTAACTAAAGTTGTGTGCTCGAGCATAGGTAAGCAGTTATGTTGTGTGTGTGTGTGTGTGTGTGTGTGTACACAACCCACTGATTTTACTTAAGGTTATTTACATGACTGTAGGTAAGCAATTATGGGCAACATAACAATGGTTCCACCCCTGAAGAAAATTACTTTTTCTCTCCCAGCAACCATTAACTGCCAATAGTTCCTCAGGGAGGAGTGGGGCCTCATGAGCACCCTCCCTGTGATTATGGACTGTTAATGGGTGCTATTCTGCCCAGAAAGGAGTATCCCACAACACTCCTCCCAGTCTATGGCTCTTTGATTCTTTCTGTCTCCTTTTTCTGAGCCTTGCAGAGGATAATATAGATACCCTGTTTAGGATTGATCACTCAGCAATCGCTTATTCAGAGTATTTAACCAGGCATATGTCTGTGCAGAAACTATCACTGCCCACATGCATGCAGATTTTCTGATCTAGGCTGAGAGAAGCACTAAAATATGAGTAAAGCATAAATATTTAGAAGTGAGTTTGACACACACCGTGTCTGTTTAGCAAAACAGCAGTACACTTTCTTTCCTTCTTTTTTTCTTATGAAGGCAGGGTTTCTCTGTTGTAACTCTGGCTGCCCTGGAACACACTCTGTAGACCAGGCTCCTCAGACTTACAGAGATCCACCTGCCTCTGCCTTGTGTTTGCTTGGATTAAAGGAATGTGCCACCCCTGCCTGGCAGCAATGTAGTTTCTATCATAGAGCCTAGGAGATCTCTGCATAGAGCCTATGTACAGAAACTCCATGAATTCTTTGAGACTGAACAGAATGTTTTTGAGTGAACAAGTGTGTCTTCAGAGAAATAAGAGAGAAATTCAAAGTTCTTCAACAGCACTGAGAATCAGTGTACAGGCTCCCAGCCCCTTCGGGGAAAGTCAAGGCTTATATAATAGGAAGGTTTGTAGCGATGAGTGTTTCCACACAGAAAACCCCAGAGAAGTCCCCAATAAACAACCTAATGATGCACCTGGGGTCTCTTGAAGAACCATAATCAGACTCCAAAATTTAGTAGATGGCAAGAAATTATATAGGGCAGAGTTAATGAAATAGACTACAGAATAATAGGCAGAATCAGTCAACAAAGAGTTGGTTCCTTGACAAGCTTAACGTGACTGACAAACCTGTAGCCCAATTAATCCAACAGAAAGATTGAGAATCTCCAAAGGATAAAATCAGAGAAGAAATGAAGAAATTACAGTGGATCCCAGTGAAATTCAGATCATTAGGAAATGCTATAAAATTATTTCTCCCAAATCTGGAAAACTAAGGTGAAGTGGGTACATTTCTAAATATTTAAGACCTGACTAGAATAAAGCCAACAGACTCAGAATGAACAATGAGAATGATGTAGTAATTAAAGTTCTTCTTGCAAAGAGAAGACCAGAGCATATTTACTGCTGAATCTGTAAAAATTCATGGATGATCTAATACCAATACATTTCAACCTCTTCCATGAAACAAAAAGTGAAGAAACAGTGCCAAATTCATTCCACAAAGCCAGTGTTATCCTGACACCAAAACCAGAGAGGCACAGCAACAACAACAACAACACAATCGGCCTACTTTCCTAAGGACACAGACACAGCATTCTGAGCCCTCCTTGCAAACTGAACTAGATAGCACTCTGAGGAAAATCCTATATCAAGAATAAGGAGGTTCAGCTTGGCATGAGGGTGCATGCCTTCAATTCCAGTACTTGGGTGGCAGAGGCAGGTGAATAGCTGTGAGTTCCAGTGCTGCCTGGTCTACATGGTGAGACCCAGTCTCTTAAACAACACCACCACCATCATCATCATCATCATCATCATCATCATCATCAACAACAACAAATACCAAGTGGATTACATCCAAGGAAGCCAAGGTTGGCTCAACATGCAAATCAATAAGTGTTATTCGCCATAGCCATATGGCTGATCTTAGAAATCACATGATCACACCTACAGATATAGAAAAGGCCTTTGATGAGGTTAAACAGGCTTTCATAGAAAAGTCCTGGAGAATTAGGGAAAGATGGGCTTCATCTCCAAACAATGAAGGCTCTGTGACAGGCGAGCAGCTAATGCTGTGCTAGACAGGGAAACTGAGCACACCTTCCTGCCCTCCTTTTGCTTTCTTTCTTTCTCCCCAATCCAAACTCTCACCAGGCGGCCTTCATCTGCCCAGGTCTCCTTGCTGCCCTCTGCTCACTCATCAAAATCCTTGCATTTGTTCACAGCGCCAAGCAAGTCTCGCTATGAGTTACTGACACCAAATTCATTGTTGGCTGCCCATAAACCATCCCTTTCAGCTCTGCAGGAACATTTGCTCTTTATAGAGATATGAAGGGAGAATCGGACGGCCAAATCAGCTCCCAACCAAACAAAGAGTGAGGGCATGGTGAAGATAAATGGAGAGAGAGGAGTGTAGATGGTGAGTAGGAGCTTCTGCACTTTTGTTGTTCGACAAGATGATCGTCATTCATTTCTTTCTGATATTAACCTCAAGGGGATAAAAGTTATCATTGATTCCGTTCATTTTTAAAATTTAATACCCCTTGAAACCATTTAGTGTTGCCTGCATGGGTGTGGGGCCAGGTACTGGAGCATGAGTAGAGCCTCATGGCACTCATCACTGAAGAAAAGTGGCTTTCCATTCCTACATGACCTGCATAAGATCAAGCCAGCGAATGTCAGGGTGGCTGGGGGAGGGGTTCTTGGGATTCTTGAACTCTTAAGGGAGGATGTAGGGTTAATTAGACCAGGAACTCTGTAAGTGCGAACTTCACCTTGTGAGGTTTGTTCACCTGGATGTGTTTAGTGAGCCAAGAATCTACATCTCAATCCTCGAGTTTAACATCAGCCTTTGCATTTTTAAGCCAGAATAGCAGAAATTCTCTACTGTGTTTAGACCATTGTCACCAGATCCATCTCCCCTGCTTGTCCTGGACACATTTACCAATGTTAACATTGACTCTCATTGGTCAGTTTCATGCGTGTTCTTGGGAAGCCACAGCATTGGATGCTTTTGTGGATTTTCTCGCTCAAGAGAGTAGCAAACTATCTGCACAGGTCACCTCAGGTCATTTACAGGAAAAGCTGAAATAGTAGCACTTCCATGCTCAGGCCAAACTCCACTAAAAATAATCAAGACGTGAGAGCAACGCTTAGATCTGTCAACTGTAAAGGAATGAAGAGCGCATGACAGAAAGAACAATGCTGTGTGATTCCACTCACACAAGGTCTTTGTAAGTCAAAGTCAGAGAATGACAGAGCAAGGTGGTTCTTTTCTTTCCAGGGCCTAAAGGAGAGAAATGGGGAGTTGTCTACTATTGGCTGTTAACTTCTAATGGTTCCAGAGATCTGGAGTATGATACTGTATTCAGTGAGTGTGTTTTGTGTGTGTGTGTGTGTGTGTGTGTGTGTGTGTGTGTGTGTGTGTGTTGTATAAGAGTGTTCTCTTAACCAAACAATTGCCTTCTTGGAGTTTTCAACTGGGAGCATTTGCAAAACATCCTCCAGCTGTGCTTGTTAATGGTTCATATCCCTGACACAGGGGTGGGAGGGTCAGGAGTCCCAGTCCTGAGGAGTCAGGTGTTCCCTACCACCTGCTGTATTCAACCGTGCTCTAAATGTGGGTAGTCTTGGGGAAGGGAGTATCTAGGCTAGGGAAGACTAGGGGTAGAGCTCCATCTGCGCTGTGGAAAAGCCCTAATCGTTGCTAGGTAAGGACTTTCCAGTGTAGTCTTTTAAAGGAGGCACAACTACACCCCAGTAAGCATCCCCTTATCTATGCTCTGTAAGAAAGCTCAACACAATCATTGGCTCCTCAGAGTCAGGTTTGGTTGGATCTTCTTTGGTTTGTTGGTGGGAACGTAGGAGGAGCAGATGGTATTTGTCTCCTGCAAGGGAGGAATTTTCAAGAAGTGTGTGTGTGTGTGTGTGTGTGTGTGTGTGTGTGTGTGAGAGAGAGAGAGAGAGAGAGAGGGAGGGAGGCTATATTATATTGCACACTAAAAAGTCTTTTGAGCATGCAGATCTACAATCAAGTCACTTATCAAGGTGCAATAATGACAGACAATATGGAATGAATAATAGTCCAGAATTTATTAAGTTTTTACATATTTCCAATAATCTTAATTAAAGTGTCTCTGTTCCGAGGGGAAGCTAAAGATCTGGGCTGAGAACAGAAGCTGAGGCCTGGCCTCCATATCTGTGTGTGCAGCCAGCACACGGTCTGTAACACAGAGAGAAAGGAGAGTGCGGGTGAGTGGACTGCAAGCCATCAGTGTGATTCGCCAGCTTCCAGAGAGGTGATCACCTCACAGTCAGAAGAGAGCTCATGGCCGCCTGGCAGGATTGTTCTGAGAGAAGAATGGCTGTGTGAGTGTTGTAAATTTGGAAAGTTGATCAGCAGCAGGGCTGGCAGCAGCTGGATTCATAGCAGCAAGGCTGGCAGCAGCAGCTGGTCACAGAAGTTGGTTTACAGCAGGTGGTCTTGCAGCAGGCAGGTTCACAACAGGTTGGACAGCAGCTGGGCAGGCAGCAGGGGATGGTGCAGCAGCTGGTCACACAGGTGGGCTCCCAGCAGGTGGTCCTGCAGCAGCTGGTTTCAGAGCAGCTGGGCTGGCAGCAGGTGATTTCACAGCAGCTGGGCTGGCAGCAGGTCACGTTGTAACATCTGGTCACACATGTGGGTTTACAGCATGCAGTCCTACAGCAGGTGATTTCCTTGCATCTGGGTTGGCAGCAGGGTGTGCTGCAGCAGCTGGTCTCAGAGGTGCTTTTAGAGCAATTGGTCCTGCAGCAGGTGGTTTCACAGCAGTAGGGTGTGCTGCAACTGCTGGGGCCACAGCTTGGTCTCCAGCAGGTGGTCCTGCAGCAGGGGGTCCCACAGCAGCTAGGATGACAGCAAGGGGAGCAAGAGTTGGTCATGGTCAGCTGTGATGGGAGGGTTCTTGTTCACAGATGAGTTTCCTGCAATGTGGTGTGTTCCTCCATTCTGGACCTTTTATATGTCGGGCCCTCAAGGTTTGGACCAATCAGGAGGACCTTTCTTTGATGTTGTTTACACCATTTTCAGTATTCTATTTGTGTTTCATGAGGAAGTGTCTCTCAGCGCTATGCATCACTTGAGACTTTTATCTGATACTTATTTCAGAGTTACTCGTGGGAACTCTTCCAATAAAGGCACGACCAGTTTCTTTGCATCCTTGCTCATCATCAGGCCATGGGGTGGCCCTGGCTGTCTTGGGAGAGTCAGAGAGTTTATCTCCCTCTGTGTGTAATTGGCGTATGAAGTGTGTTTGCATGATGGAGCTGTGTTCACAGTGATGAACTGTCTCCATCTCTGTCCTTTCACACACAGGAATCCTAACTTCAGATCAGCCCAGGTTCTGTCTCTCTCTGAGTTCCTACACTCGAGTATGTCCAGGGCCCTTGGGATGCAGGTATCTGGCGTGCTGTGTTCCATATCAGGGTAGAGCAGGGGAGATGAGTGGATCTGATGAGAGGGTATCAAGGGATGCTCCAGTTCAGTGTTCTTTCCCTGTCCTTGTGTTTTCTCCTTCTGTCTCCTTCAGTCTTAGTATCTCATTTTGCTGGCCCTCCTTTTCTCTCTTTCTCTGTTGTTTTCTTTGTGTGAGATCCTAGGATAAACTTAAGTAGTCATGATGTCTATTTTTTTTGTATTTTCGAATATATTTAAGACATTTGTGATGTTCCCTGTACAGTTTGAAAAGGAATAAGTAATGGTATGCTGGAGAGGGTGTCAGAGACTGAGCACATCCCTGTCATGATTAATCATGCAAGAAGGAGAATTTTAACCATTTTCCCTCTTTCTTCTTGTTTCCTTTTCTTTCTCTCATTCTCTCTTTCTCTCTCTCTCTCTCTCTCTTTCTCTCTTTCTTTCTTTCTTTCTTCCTTTCTTTCTTTCTTCCTTCTCTCCTTCTCTTCCTCCTCCTCCTCTTCTACTTCTTCTGGACAGATGAGCACTTTGTCTCAAGGTTACTTTTCATCCAATGATGCCATGTTTGGCTTCCTTGCACATAAGAATTAGAATTGGCTTCTACACTCAGCTTATGACTGTGAAATCCATCACTGTGATGATCCACTCTTTCCTTTTTTCATTGGCCAGAATTCTCCCACAGAATGAATTCAACAAAATCTATGCACGTATTTTTTTTCAAGAAAAAATTGGGTCATGTATGCAGCTTGGGTCCATTCAAATTAAGGAGTGAAAAAGCATTCTACGGAACTTTCGGCAAGTAGATATGAACATTTTGGTGCCGCGTGTCGCTCTGTGGATCTTTGATCGTAAGGTTCTTTCATGGTGAAAGTTTTTGTGTAGTTTTTGTGTAGTTTTGCCACATGTCATGTACAGCAGCAGAATGTACACATCAGGAAACAGCACAATAGAATGCTCTGATGTGGCTTTAAGCAAAAGAAAGAGAAAAAAATCAGGTCATGGAGCCCTTGTCACCTCTGAACACATTTGTAGAAAAAGATAAAAAATCACTTCTTCCAAATGAGTCAGTGTGACATAGGAATGGATAGATTTATTGTTATATACTTAATATTTTTGCTCCTATATGTGTTTGGAATTAAAAAGCTCATCTCTGCTGCTTCTGGAATGTAGAAAAAAATAACTTCTATTAGCATATATTCACTTTAGAAATCTGTGTACTTGATTGTGAAAGTTTCCTCCTTGTGCATGGCACACCCGACCGTGCTCACCCTTGGCGCCCTGCCCTCTCTATGCTCTCTGCTGCCTAACTCGAGTCGTATTATTCTCCCCTGCTACACTCATGTCATTTTCCCTTCTGATTTCCATATGTCATACTTGTCATTCCGAGCCTGGGGTATTTCAGATGATATGACAACTCCATTTCCCACATTTTCCTGAAAACAATGTTAAGTTTGTTCTTTATGACTGTCTGATTTCCATTATTTATATATTACACATTTTTCTTATTCATTAAATCCCTTGATGGGGTCCTAGGCTGATTTTGCAAACGGACTAATGTAATATTTGATTGATGGGCATGGAGCACACAATTCCCCATTGTATGTTGACTTTGATTTCCTTGGGTGCGTAGAGAGGAGTCATGTCGCCGGATCACGTGGGTGTTTTATTTTTATCTTTTGACACAACTCCACACTGATGTCCATAGGTATTATGCTGACTCACATTCTCATCAGTGTGTACAGAGTTTTTCTTCTCTGTATGCACAGCATAGCTATTATTATTTCCTTAATGGCCGCCTTCCAGACTCTAGTGAGATAGAATTTCATTGGTAGTTTTGATTTGCAGTCTCTTGATGGCTGCTTATCTTCTTTTTTCATGTATCTGTTTCATTTTTCCTTTTTTTTTAAATATTCAGATTATTGATATATTTATCTGTCAGATTACTTTTTGTTCTGTTGTTAATTTTATTAACTCATTATATGTTCTGGGCGCTAATTCCCTGGATGATCAGCTGAGAAAGGGTTTTCTTCTGTTTTTCTGCTCTGTTGGCGTTTACTCTGCCCATTGTCCCCTCATTTTGAAGGAGCTACATGTTCGGTGCAGTTCCACCAGAGCTGTCGAGACTCTTATTTTCTATACCAACCTCATGAGGCCTGTTCCTCGAGTTGCTTTAAAGTCTCAGGTTTTATATAGAATTCTATCATTTTCATCATTTGTATTTATTATTCTTTGATTCTTTCCTTACTTCATTTTTTTCTTTCAACACGAGGTCTCACTATGTAGCCAAAACTGGCCTGGAATTCACTCTGTAGACCAGGTTGGCCTCAATCTCACAGAGATGTGGCTGCCTCTGTCTCTGTGAGCTGGGCATCAAGACTTGTTTCTCTTTGCCTGATAACATTTTCATACTTATGTTCAGTGTATTTTGCTCATTTTATCCTTCACTAATTTCTCTAACCTCCCTAACACTGAACTGCCTTTATCCATGCCAAAGTCTTCCTCCTAATTTATTTGCGTGTATATGTGTGTGTGTGTAATTACAGTTGTGTGCAAGAGCATTGGTAGGCGGTTATGTTGTGTGTGTTTATGTGTATGTGTGTGTACACATCCCCCTGAGTTTAACTAAAGTTGTGTGCTCGAGCATAGGTAAGCAGTTATGTTGTGTGTGTGTGTGTGTGTGTGTGTGTACACAACCCACTGATTTTACTTAAGGTTATTTACATGACTGTAGGTAAGCAATTATGGGCAACATAACAATGGTTCCACCCCTGAAGAAAATTACTTTTTCTCTCCCAGCAACCATTAACTGCCAATAGTTCCTCAGGGAGGAGTGGGGCCTCATGAGCACCCTCCCTGTGATTATGGACTGTTAATGGGTGCTATTCTGCCCAGAAAGGAGTATCCCACAACACTCCTCCCAGTCTATGGCTCTTTGATTCTTTCTGTCTCCTTTTTCTGAGCCTTGCAGAGGATAATATAGATACCCTGTTTAGGATTGATCACTCAGCAATCGCTTATTCAGAGTATTTAACCAGGCATATGTCTGTGCAGAAACTATCACTGCCCACATGCATGCAGATTTTCTGATCTAGGCTGAGAGAAGCACTAAAATATGAGTAAAGCATAAATATTTAGAAGTGAGTTTGACACACACCGTGTCTGTTTAGCAAAACAGCAGTACACTTTCTTTCCTTCTTTTTTTCTTATGAAGGCAGGGTTTCTCTGTTGTAACTCTGGCTGCCCTGGAACACACTCTGTAGACCAGGCTCCTCAGACTTACAGAGATCCACCTGCCTCTGCCTTGTGTTTGCTTGGATTAAAGGAATGTGCCACCCCTGCCTGGCAGCAATGTAGTTTCTATCATAGAGCCTAGGAGATCTCTGCATAGAGCCTATGTACAGAAACTCCATGAATTCTTTGAGACTGAACAGAATGTTTTTGAGTGAACAAGTGTGTCTTCAGAGAAATAAGAGAGAAATTCAAAGTTCTTCAACAGCACTGAGAATCAGTGTACAGGCTCCCAGCCCCTTCGGGGAAAGTCAAGGCTTATATAATAGGAAGGTTTGTAGCGATGAGTGTTTCCACACAGAAAACCCCAGAGAAGTCCCCAATAAACAACCTAATGATGCACCTGGGGTCTCTTGAAGAACCATAATCAGACTCCAAAATTTAGTAGATGGCAAGAAATTATATAGGGCAGAGTTAATGAAATAGACTACAGAATAATAGGCAGAATCAGTCAACAAAGAGTTGGTTCCTTGACAAGCTTAACGTGACTGACAAACCTGTAGCCCAATTAATCCAACAGAAAGATTGAGAATCTCCAAAGGATAAAATCAGAGAAGAAATGAAGAAATTACAGTGGATCCCAGTGAAATTCAGATCATTAGGAAATGCTATAAAATTATTTCTCCCAAATCTGGAAAACTAAGGTGAAGTGGGTACATTTCTAAATATTTAAGACCTGACTAGAATAAAGCCAACAGACTCAGAATGAACAATGAGAATGATGTAGTAATTAAAGTTCTTCTTGCAAAGAGAAGACCAGAGCATATTTACTGCTGAATCTGTAAAAATTCATGGATGATCTAATACCAATACATTTCAACCTCTTCCATGAAACAAAAAGTGAAGAAACAGTGCCAAATTCATTCCACAAAGCCAGTGTTATCCTGACACCAAAACCAGAGAGGCACAGCAACAACAACAACAACACAATCGGCCTACTTTCCTAAGGACACAGACACAGCATTCTGAGCCCTCCTTGCAAACTGAACTAGATAGCACTCTGAGGAAAATCCTATATCAAGAATAAGGAGGTTCAGCTTGGCATGAGGGTGCATGCCTTCAATTCCAGTACTTGGGTGGCAGAGGCAGGTGAATAGCTGTGAGTTCCAGTGCTGCCTGGTCTACATGGTGAGACCCAGTCTCTTAAACAACACCACCACCACCATCATCATCATCATCATCATCATCATCATCATCATCATCATCAACAACAACAAATACCAAGTGGATTACATCCAAGGAAGCCAAGGTTGGCTCAACATGCAAATCAATAAGTGTTATTCGCCATAGCCATATGGCTGATCTTAGAAATCACATGATCACACCTACAGATATAGAAAAGGCCTTTGATGAGGTTAAACAGGCTTTCATAGAAAAGTCCTGGAGAATTAGGGAAAGATGGGCTTCATCTCCAAACAATGAAGGCTCTGTGACAGGCGAGCAGCTAATGCTGTGCTAGACAGGGAAACTGAGCACACCTTCCTGCCCTCCTTTTGCTTTCTTTCTTTCTCCCCAATCCAAACTCTCACCAGGCGGCCTTCATCTGCCCAGGTCTCCTTGCTGCCCTCTGCTCACTCATCAAAATCCTTGCATTTGTTCACAGCGCCAAGCAAGTCTCGCTATGAGTTACTGACACCAAATTCATTGTTGGCTGCCCATAAACCATCCCTTTCAGCTCTGCAGGAACATTTGCTCTTTATAGAGATATGAAGGGAGAATCGGACGGCCAAATCAGCTCCCAACCAAACAAAGAGTGAGGGCATGGTGAAGATAAATGGAGAGAGAGGAGTGTAGATGGTGAGTAGGAGCTTCTGCACTTTTGTTGTTCGACAAGATGATCGTCATTCATTTCTTTCTGATATTAACCTCAAGGGGATAAAAGTTATCATTGATTCCGTTCATTTTTAAAATTTAATACCCCTTGAAACCATTTAGTGTTGCCTGCATGGGTGTGGGGCCAGGTACTGGAGCATGAGTAGAGCCTCATGGCACTCATCACTGAAGAAAAGTGGCTTTCCATTCCTACATGACCTGCATAAGATCAAGCCAGCGAATGTCAGGGTGGCTGGGGGAGGGGTTCTTGGGATTCTTGAACTCTTAAGGGAGGATGTAGGGTTAATTAGACCAGGAACTCTGTAAGTGCGAACTTCACCTTGTGAGGTTTGTTCACCTGGATGTGTTTAGTGAGCCAAGAATCTACATCTCAATCCTCGAGTTTAACATCAGCCTTTGCATTTTTAAGCCAGAATAGCAGAAATTCTCTACTGTGTTTAGACCATTGTCACCAGATCCATCTCCCCTGCTTGTCCTGGACACATTTACCAATGTTAACATTGACTCTCATTGGTCAGTTTCATGCGTGTTCTTGGGAAGCCACAGCATTGGATGCTTTTGTGGATTTTCTCGCTCAAGAGAGTAGCAAACTATCTGCACAGGTCACCTCAGGTCATTTACAGGAAAAGCTGAAATAGTAGCACTTCCATGCTCAGGCCAAACTCCACTAAAAATAATCAAGACGTGAGAGCAACGCTTAGATCTGTCAACTGTAAAGGAATGAAGAGCGCATGACAGAAAGAACAATGCTGTGTGATTCCACTCACACAAGGTCTTTGTAAGTCAAAGTCAGAGAATGACAGAGCAAGGTGGTTCTTTTCTTTCCAGGGCCTAAAGGAGAGAAATGGGGAGTTGTCTACTATTGGCTGTTAACTTCTAATGGTTCCAGAGATCTGGAGTATGATACTGTATTCAGTGAGTGTGTTTGTGTGTGTGTGTGTGTGTGTGTGTGTGTGTGTGTGTGTGTGTGTTGTATAAGAGTGTTCTCTTAACCAAACAATTGCCTTCTTGGAGTTTTCAACTGGGAGCATTTGCAAAACATCCTCCAGCTGTGCTTGTTAATGGTTCATATCCCTGACACAGGGGTGGGAGGGTCAGGAGTCCCAGTCCTGAGGAGTCAGGTGTTCCCTACCACCTGCTGTATTCAACCGTGCTCTAAATGTGGGTAGTCTTGGGGAAGGGAGTATCTAGGCTAGGGAAGACTAGGGGTAGAGCTCCATCTGCGCTGTGGAAAAGCCCTAATCGTTGCTAGGTAAGGACTTTCCAGTGTAGTCTTTTAAAGGAGGCACAACTACACCCCAGTAAGCATCCCCTTATCTATGCTCTGTAAGAAAGCTCAACACAATCATTGGCTCCTCAGAGTCAGGTTTGGTTGGATCTTCTTTGGTTTGTTGGTGGGAACGTAGGAGGAGCAGATGGTATTTGTCTCCTGCAAGGGAGGAATTTTCAAGAAGTGTGTGTGTGTGTGTGTGTGTGTGTGTGTGTGTGTGTGAGAGAGAGAGAGAGAGAGAGAGGGAGGGAGGCTATATTATATTGCACACTAAAAAGTCTTTTGAGCATGCAGATCTACAATCAAGTCACTTATCAAGGTGCAATAATGACAGACAATATGGAATGAATAATAGTCCAGAATTTATTAAGTTTTTACATATTTCCAATAATCTTAATTAAAGTGTCTCTGTTCCGAGGGGAAGCTAAAGATCTGGGCTGAGAACAGAAGCTGAGGCCTGGCCTCCATATCTGTGTGTGCAGCCAGCACACGGTCTGTAACACAGAGAGAAAGGAGAGTGCGGGTGAGTGGACTGCAAGCCATCAGTGTGATTCGCCAGCTTCCAGAGAGGTGATCACCTCACAGTCAGAAGAGAGCTCATGGCCGCCTGGCAGGATTGTTCTGAGAGAAGAATGGCTGTGTGAGTGTTGTAAATTTGGAAAGTTGATCAGCAGCAGGGCTGGCAGCAGCTGGATTCATAGCAGCAAGGCTGGCAGCAGCAGCTGGTCACAGAAGTTGGTTTACAGCAGGTGGTCTTGCAGCAGGCAGGTTCACAACAGGTTGGACAGCAGCTGGGCAGGCAGCAGGGGATGGTGCAGCAGCTGGTCACACAGGTGGGCTCCCAGCAGGTGGTCCTGCAGCAGCTGGTTTCAGAGCAGCTGGGCTGGCAGCAGGTGATTTCACAGCAGCTGGGCTGGCAGCAGGTCACGTTGTAACATCTGGTCACACATGTGGGTTTACAGCATGCAGTCCTACAGCAGGTGATTTCCTTGCATCTGGGTTGGCAGCAGGGTGTGCTGCAGCAGCTGGTCTCAGAGGTGCTTTTAGAGCAATTGGTCCTGCAGCAGGTGGTTTCACAGCAGTAGGGTGTGCTGCAACTGCTGGGGCCACAGCTTGGTCTCCAGCAGGTGGTCCTGCAGCAGGGGGTCCCACAGCAGCTAGGATGACAGCAAGGGGAGCAAGAGTTGGTCATGGTCAGCTGTGATGGGAGGGTTCTTGTTCACAGATGAGTTTCCTGCAATGTGGTGTGTTCCTCCATTCTGGACCTTTTATATGTCGGGCCCTCAAGGTTTGGACCAATCAGGAGGACCTTTCTTTGATGTTGTTTACACCATTTTCAGTATTCTATTTGTGTTTCATGAGGAAGTGTCTCTCAGCGCTATGCATCACTTGAGACTTTTATCTGATACTTATTTCAGAGTTACTCGTGGGAACTCTTCCAATAAAGGCACGACCAGTTTCTTTGCATCCTTGCTCATCATCAGGCCATGGGGTGGCCCTGGCTGTCTTGGGAGAGTCAGAGAGTTTATCTCCCTCTGTGTGTAATTGGCGTATGAAGTGTGTTTGCATGATGGAGCTGTGTTCACAGTGATGAACTGTCTCCATCTCTGTCCTTTCACACACAGGAATCCTAACTTCAGATCAGCCCAGGTTCTGTCTCTCTCTGAGTTCCTACACTCGAGTATGTCCAGGGCCCTTGGGATGCAGGTATCTGGCGTGCTGTGTTCCATATCAGGGTAGAGCAGGGGAGATGAGTGGATCTGATGAGAGGGTATCAAGGGATGCTCCAGTTCAGTGTTCTTTCCCTGTCCTTGTGTTTTCTCCTTCTGTCTCCTTCAGTCTTAGTATCTCATTTTGCTGGCCCTCCTTTTCTCTCTTTCTCTGTTGTTTTCTTTGTGTGAGATCCTAGGATAAACTTAAGTAGTCATGATGTCTATTTTTTTTGTATTTTCGAATATATTTAAGACATTTGTGATGTTCCCTGTACAGTTTGAAAAGGAATAAGTAATGGTATGCTGGAGAGGGTGTCAGAGACTGAGCACATCCCTGTCATGATTAATCATGCAAGAAGGAGAATTTTAACCATTTTCCCTCTTTCTTCTTGTTTCCTTTTCTTTCTCTCATTCTCTCTTTCTCTCTCTCTCTCTCTCTCTTTCTCTCTTTCTTTCTTTCTTTCTTCCTTTCTTTCTTTCTTCCTTCTCTCCTTCTCTTCCTCCTCCTCCTCTTCTACTTCTTCTGGACAGATGAGCACTTTGTCTCAAGGTTACTTTTCATCCAATGATGCCATGTTTGGCTTCCTTGCACATAAGAATTAGAATTGGCTTCTACACTCAGCTTATGACTGTGAAATCCATCACTGTGATGATCCACTCTTTCCTTTTTTCATTGGCCAGAATTCTCCCACAGAATGAATTCAACAAAATCTATGCACGTATTTTTTTTCAAGAAAAAATTGGGTCATGTATGCAGCTTGGGTCCATTCAAATTAAGGAGTGAAAAAGCATTCTACGGAACTTTCGGCAAGTAGATATGAACATTTTGGTGCCGCGTGTCGCTCTGTGGATCTTTGATCGTAAGGTTCTTTCATGGTGAAAGTTTTTGTGTAGTTTTTGTGTAGTTTTGCCACATGTCATGTACAGCAGCAGAATGTACACATCAGGAAACAGCACAATAGAATGCTCTGATGTGGCTTTAAGCAAAAGAAAGAGAAAAAAATCAGGTCATGGAGCCCTTGTCACCTCTGAACACATTTGTAGAAAAAGATAAAAAATCACTTCTTCCAAATGAGTCAGTGTGACATAGGAATGGATAGATTTATTGTTATATACTTAATATTTTTGCTCCTATATGTGTTTGGAATTAAAAAGCTCATCTCTGCTGCTTCTGGAATGTAGAAAAAAATAACTTCTATTAGCATATATTCACTTTAGAAATCTGTGTACTTGATTGTGAAAGTTTCCTCCTTGTGCATGGCACACCCGACCGTGCTCACCCTTGGCGCCCTGCCCTCTCTATGCTCTCTGCTGCCTAACTCGAGTCGTATTATTCTCCCCTGCTACACTCATGTCATTTTCCCTTCTGATTTCCATATGTCATACTTGTCATTCCGAGCCTGGGGTATTTCAGATGATATGACAACTCCATTTCCCACATTTTCCTGAAAACAATGTTAAGTTTGTTCTTTATGACTGTCTGATTTCCATTATTTATATATTACACATTTTTCTTATTCATTAAATCCCTTGATGGGGTCCTAGGCTGATTTTGCAAACGGACTAATGTAATATTTGATTGATGGGCATGGAGCACACAATTCCCCATTGTATGTTGACTTTGATTTCCTTGGGTGCGTAGAGAGGAGTCATGTCGCCGGATCACGTGGGTGTTTTATTTTTATCTTTTGACACAACTCCACACTGATGTCCATAGGTATTATGCTGACTCACATTCTCATCAGTGTGTACAGAGTTTTTCTTCTCTGTATGCACAGCATAGCTATTATTATTTCCTTAATGGCCGCCTTCCAGACTCTAGTGAGATAGAATTTCATTGGTAGTTTTGATTTGCAGTCTCTTGATGGCTGCTTATCTTCTTTTTTCATGTATCTGTTTCATTTTTCCTTTTTTTTTAAATATTCAGATTATTGATATATTTATCTGTCAGATTACTTTTTGTTCTGTTGTTAATTTTATTAACTCATTATATGTTCTGGGCGCTAATTCCCTGGATGATCAGCTGAGAAAGGGTTTTCTTCTGTTTTTCTGCTCTGTTGGCGTTTACTCTGCCCATTGTCCCCTCATTTTGAAGGAGCTACATGTTCGGTGCAGTTCCACCAGAGCTGTCGAGACTCTTATTTTCTATACCAACCTCATGAGGCCTGTTCCTCGAGTTGCTTTAAAGTCTCAGGTTTTATATAGAATTCTATCATTTTCATCATTTGTATTTATTATTCTTTGATTCTTTCCTTACTTCATTTTTTTCTTTCAACACGAGGTCTCACTATGTAGCCAAAACTGGCCTGGAATTCACTCTGTAGACCAGGTTGGCCTCAATCTCACAGAGATGTGGCTGCCTCTGTCTCTGTGAGCTGGGCATCAAGACTTGTTTCTCTTTGCCTGATAACATTTTCATACTTATGTTCAGTGTATTTTGCTCATTTTATCCTTCACTAATTTCTCTAACCTCCCTAACACTGAACTGCCTTTATCCATGCCAAAGTCTTCCTCCTAATTTATTTGCGTGTATATGTGTGTGTGTGTAATTACAGTTGTGTGCAAGAGCATTGGTAGGCGGTTATGTTGTGTGTGTTTATGTGTATGTGTGTGTACACATCCCCCTGAGTTTAACTAAAGTTGTGTGCTCGAGCATAGGTAAGCAGTTATGTTGTGTGTGTGTGTGTGTGTGTGTGTGTACACAACCCACTGATTTTACTTAAGGTTATTTACATGACTGTAGGTAAGCAATTATGGGCAACATAACAATGGTTCCACCCCTGAAGAAAATTACTTTTTCTCTCCCAGCAACCATTAACTGCCAATAGTTCCTCAGGGAGGAGTGGGGCCTCATGAGCACCCTCCCTGTGATTATGGACTGTTAATGGGTGCTATTCTGCCCAGAAAGGAGTATCCCACAACACTCCTCCCAGTCTATGGCTCTTTGATTCTTTCTGTCTCCTTTTTCTGAGCCTTGCAGAGGATAATATAGATACCCTGTTTAGGATTGATCACTCAGCAATCGCTTATTCAGAGTATTTAACCAGGCATATGTCTGTGCAGAAACTATCACTGCCCACATGCATGCAGATTTTCTGATCTAGGCTGAGAGAAGCACTAAAATATGAGTAAAGCATAAATATTTAGAAGTGAGTTTGACACACACCGTGTCTGTTTAGCAAAACAGCAGTACACTTTCTTTCCTTCTTTTTTTCTTATGAAGGCAGGGTTTCTCTGTTGTAACTCTGGCTGCCCTGGAACACACTCTGTAGACCAGGCTCCTCAGACTTACAGAGATCCACCTGCCTCTGCCTTGTGTTTGCTTGGATTAAAGGAATGTGCCACCCCTGCCTGGCAGCAATGTAGTTTCTATCATAGAGCCTAGGAGATCTCTGCATAGAGCCTATGTACAGAAACTCCATGAATTCTTTGAGACTGAACAGAATGTTTTTGAGTGAACAAGTGTGTCTTCAGAGAAATAAGAGAGAAATTCAAAGTTCTTCAACAGCACTGAGAATCAGTGTACAGGCTCCCAGCCCCTTCGGGGAAAGTCAAGGCTTATATAATAGGAAGGTTTGTAGCGATGAGTGTTTCCACACAGAAAACCCCAGAGAAGTCCCCAATAAACAACCTAATGATGCACCTGGGGTCTCTTGAAGAACCATAATCAGACTCCAAAATTTAGTAGATGGCAAGAAATTATATAGGGCAGAGTTAATGAAATAGACTACAGAATAATAGGCAGAATCAGTCAACAAAGAGTTGGTTCCTTGACAAGCTTAACGTGACTGACAAACCTGTAGCCCAATTAATCCAACAGAAAGATTGAGAATCTCCAAAGGATAAAATCAGAGAAGAAATGAAGAAATTACAGTGGATCCCAGTGAAATTCAGATCATTAGGAAATGCTATAAAATTATTTCTCCCAAATCTGGAAAACTAAGGTGAAGTGGGTACATTTCTAAATATTTAAGACCTGACTAGAATAAAGCCAACAGACTCAGAATGAACAATGAGAATGATGTAGTAATTAAAGTTCTTCTTGCAAAGAGAAGACCAGAGCATATTTACTGCTGAATCTGTAAAAATTCATGGATGATCTAATACCAATACATTTCAACCTCTTCCATGAAACAAAAAGTGAAGAAACAGTGCCAAATTCATTCCACAAAGCCAGTGTTATCCTGACACCAAAACCAGAGAGGCACAGCAACAACAACAACAACACAATCGGCCTACTTTCCTAAGGACACAGACACAGCATTCTGAGCCCTCCTTGCAAACTGAACTAGATAGCACTCTGAGGAAAATCCTATATCAAGAATAAGGAGGTTCAGCTTGGCATGAGGGTGCATGCCTTCAATTCCAGTACTTGGGTGGCAGAGGCAGGTGAATAGCTGTGAGTTCCAGTGCTGCCTGGTCTACATGGTGAGACCCAGTCTCTTAAACAACACCACCACCACCATCATCATCATCATCATCATCATCATCATCATCATCATCATCAACAACAACAAATACCAAGTGGATTACATCCAAGGAAGCCAAGGTTGGCTCAACATGCAAATCAATAAGTGTTATTCGCCATAGCCATATGGCTGATCTTAGAAATCACATGATCACACCTACAGATATAGAAAAGGCCTTTGATGAGGTTAAACAGGCTTTCATAGAAAAGTCCTGGAGAATTAGGGAAAGATGGGCTTCATCTCCAAACAATGAAGGCTCTGTGACAGGCGAGCAGCTAATGCTGTGCTAGACAGGGAAACTGAGCACACCTTCCTGCCCTCCTTTTGCTTTCTTTCTTTCTCCCCAATCCAAACTCTCACCAGGCGGCCTTCATCTGCCCAGGTCTCCTTGCTGCCCTCTGCTCACTCATCAAAATCCTTGCATTTGTTCACAGCGCCAAGCAAGTCTCGCTATGAGTTACTGACACCAAATTCATTGTTGGCTGCCCATAAACCATCCCTTTCAGCTCTGCAGGAACATTTGCTCTTTATAGAGATATGAAGGGAGAATCGGACGGCCAAATCAGCTCCCAACCAAACAAAGAGTGAGGGCATGGTGAAGATAAATGGAGAGAGAGGAGTGTAGATGGTGAGTAGGAGCTTCTGCACTTTTGTTGTTCGACAAGATGATCGTCATTCATTTCTTTCTGATATTAACCTCAAGGGGATAAAAGTTATCATTGATTCCGTTCATTTTTAAAATTTAATACCCCTTGAAACCATTTAGTGTTGCCTGCATGGGTGTGGGGCCAGGTACTGGAGCATGAGTAGAGCCTCATGGCACTCATCACTGAAGAAAAGTGGCTTTCCATTCCTACATGACCTGCATAAGATCAAGCCAGCGAATGTCAGGGTGGCTGGGGGAGGGGTTCTTGGGATTCTTGAACTCTTAAGGGAGGATGTAGGGTTAATTAGACCAGGAACTCTGTAAGTGCGAACTTCACCTTGTGAGGTTTGTTCACCTGGATGTGTTTAGTGAGCCAAGAATCTACATCTCAATCCTCGAGTTTAACATCAGCCTTTGCATTTTTAAGCCAGAATAGCAGAAATTCTCTACTGTGTTTAGACCATTGTCACCAGATCCATCTCCCCTGCTTGTCCTGGACACATTTACCAATGTTAACATTGACTCTCATTGGTCAGTTTCATGCGTGTTCTTGGGAAGCCACAGCATTGGATGCTTTTGTGGATTTTCTCGCTCAAGAGAGTAGCAAACTATCTGCACAGGTCACCTCAGGTCATTTACAGGAAAAGCTGAAATAGTAGCACTTCCATGCTCAGGCCAAACTCCACTAAAAATAATCAAGACGTGAGAGCAACGCTTAGATCTGTCAACTGTAAAGGAATGAAGAGCGCATGACAGAAAGAACAATGCTGTGTGATTCCACTCACACAAGGTCTTTGTAAGTCAAAGTCAGAGAATGACAGAGCAAGGTGGTTCTTTTCTTTCCAGGGCCTAAAGGAGAGAAATGGGGAGTTGTCTACTATTGGCTGTTAACTTCTAATGGTTCCAGAGATCTGGAGTATGATACTGTATTCAGTGAGTGTGTGTTTGTGTGTGTGTGTGTGTGTGTGTGTGTGTGTGTGTGTGTGTGTGTTGTATAAGAGTGTTCTCTTAACCAAACAATTGCCTTCTTGGAGTTTTCAACTGGGAGCATTTGCAAAACATCCTCCAGCTGTGCTTGTTAATGGTTCATATCCCTGACACAGGGGTGGGAGGGTCAGGAGTCCCAGTCCTGAGGAGTCAGGTGTTCCCTACCACCTGCTGTATTCAACCGTGCTCTAAATGTGGGTAGTCTTGGGGAAGGGAGTATCTAGGCTAGGGAAGACTAGGGGTAGAGCTCCATCTGCGCTGTGGAAAAGCCCTAATCGTTGCTAGGTAAGGACTTTCCAGTGTAGTCTTTTAAAGGAGGCACAACTACACCCCAGTAAGCATCCCCTTATCTATGCTCTGTAAGAAAGCTCAACACAATCATTGGCTCCTCAGAGTCAGGTTTGGTTGGATCTTCTTTGGTTTGTTGGTGGGAACGTAGGAGGAGCAGATGGTATTTGTCTCCTGCAAGGGAGGAATTTTCAAGAAGTATGTGTGTGTGTGTGTGTGTGTGTGTGTGTGTGTGTGAGAGAGAGAGAGAGAGAGAGAGGGAGGGAGGCTATATTATATTGCACACTAAAAAGTCTTTTGAGCATGCAGATCTACAATCAAGTCACTTATCAAGGTGCAATAATGACAGACAATATGGAATGAATAATAGTCCAGAATTTATTAAGTTTTTACATATTTCCAATAATCTTAATTAAAGTGTCTCTGTTCCGAGGGGAAGCTAAAGATCTGGGCTGAGAACAGAAGCTGAGGCCTGGCCTCCATATCTGTGTGTGCAGCCAGCACACGGTCTGTAACACAGAGAGAAAGGAGAGTGCGGGTGAGTGGACTGCAAGCCATCAGTGTGATTCGCCAGCTTCCAGAGAGGTGATCACCTCACAGTCAGAAGAGAGCTCATGGCCGCCTGGCAGGATTGTTCTGGAGAAGAATGGCTGTGTGAGTGTTGTAAATTTGGAAAGTTGATCAGCAGCAGGGCTGGCAGCAGCTGGATTCATAGCAGCAAGGCTGGCAGCAGCAGCTGGTCACAGAAGTTGGTTTACAGCAGGTGGTCTTGCAGCAGGCAGGTTCACAACAGGTTGGACAGCAGCTGGGCAGGCAGCAGGGGATGGTGCAGCAGCTGGTCACACAGGTGGGCTCCCAGCAGGTGGTCCTGCAGCAGCTGGTTTCAGAGCAGCTGGGCTGGCAGCAGGTGATTTCACAGCAGCTGGGCTGGCAGCAGGTCACGTTGTAACATCTGGTCACACATGTGGGTTTACAGCATGCAGTCCTACAGCAGGTGATTTCCTTGCATCTGGGTTGGCAGCAGGGTGTGCTGCAGCAGCTGGTCTCAGAGGTGCTTTTAGAGCAATTGGTCCTGCAGCAGGTGGTTTCACAGCAGTAGGGTGTGCTGCAACTGCTGGGGCCACAGCTTGGTCTCCAGCAGGTGGTCCTGCAGCAGGGGGTCCCACAGCAGCTAGGATGACAGCAAGGGGAGCAAGAGTTGGTCATGGTGTCAGCTGTGATGGGAGGGTTCTTGTTCACAGATGAGTTTCCTGCAATGTGGTGTGTTCCTCCATTCTGGACCTTTTATATGTCGGGCCCTCAAGGTTTGGACCAATCAGGAGGACCTTTCTTTGATGTTGTTTACACCATTTTCAGTATTCTATTTGTGTTTCATGAGGAAGTGTCTCTCAGCGCTATGCATCACTTGAGACTTTTATCTGATACTTATTTCAGAGTAACTCATGGGAACTCTTCCAATAAAGGCACGACCAGTTTCTTTGCATCCTTGCTCATCATCAGGCCATGGGGTGGCCCTGGCTGTCTTGGGAGAGTCAGAGAGTTTATCTCCCTCTGTGTGTAATTGGCGTATGAAGTGTGTTTGCATGATGGAGCTGTGTTCACAGTGATGAACTGTCTCCATCTCTGTCCTTTCACACACAGGAATCCTAACTTCAGATCAGCCCAGGTTCTGTCTCTCTCTGAGTTCCTACACTCGAGTATGTCCAGGGCCCTTGGGATGCAGGTATCTGGCGTGCTGTGTTCCATATCAGGGTAGAGCAGGGGAGATGAGTGGATCTGATGAGAGGGTATCAAGGGATGCTCCAGTTCAGTGTTCTTTCCCTGTCCTTGTGTTTTCTCCTTCTGTCTCCTTCAGTCTTAGTATCTCATTTTGCTGGCCCTCCTTTTCTCTCTTTCTCTGTTGTTTTCTTTGTGTGAGATCCTAGGATAAACTTAAGTAGTCATGATGTCTATTTTTTTTGTATTTTCGAATATATTTAAGACATTTGTGATGTTCCCTGTACAGTTTGAAAAGGAATAAGTAATGGTATGCTGGAGAGGGTGTCAGAGACTGAGCACATCCCTGTCATGATTAATCATGCAAGAAGGAGAATTTTAACCATTTTCCCTCTTTCTTCTTGTTTCCTTTTCTTTCTCTCATTCTCTCTTTCTCTCTCTCTCTCTCTCTCTTTCTCTCTTTCTTTCTTTCTTTCTTCCTTTCTTTCTTTCTTCCTTCTCTCCTTCTCTTCCTCCTCCTCCTCTTCTACTTCTTCTGGACAGATGAGCACTTTGTCTCAAGGTTACTTTTCATCCAATGATGCCATGTTTGGCTTCCTTGCACATAAGAATTAGAATTGGCTTCTACACTCAGCTTATGACTGTGAAATCCATCACTGTGATGATCCACTCTTTCCTTTTTTCATTGGCCAGAATTCTCCCACAGAATGAATTCAACAAAATCTATGCACGTATTTTTTTTCAAGAAAAAATTGGGTCATGTATGCAGCTTGGGTCCATTCAAATTAAGGAGTGAAAAAGCATTCTACGGAACTTTCGGCAAGTAGATATGAACATTTTGGTGCCGCGTGTCGCTCTGTGGATCTTTGATCGTAAGGTTCTTTCATGGTGAAAGTTTTTGTGTAGTTTTTGTGTAGTTTTGCCACATGTCATGTACAGCAGCAGAATGTACACATCAGGAAACAGCACAATAGAATGCTCTGATGTGGCTTTAAGCAAAAGAAAGAGAAAAAAATCAGGTCATGGAGCCCTTGTCACCTCTGAACACATTTGTAGAAAAAGATAAAAAATCACTTCTTCCAAATGAGTCAGTGTGACATAGGAATGGATAGATTTATTGTTATATACTTAATATTTTTGCTCCTATATGTGTTTGGAATTAAAAAGCTCATCTCTGCTGCTTCTGGAATGTAGAAAAAAATAACTTCTATTAGCATATATTCACTTTAGAAATCTGTGTACTTGATTGTGAAAGTTTCCTCCTTGTGCATGGCACACCCGACCGTGCTCACCCTTGGCGCCCTGCCCTCTCTATGCTCTCTGCTGCCTAACTCGAGTCGTATTATTCTCCCCTGCTACACTCATGTCATTTTCCCTTCTGATTTCCATATGTCATACTTGTCATTCCGAGCCTGGGGTATTTCAGATGATATGACAACTCCATTTCCCACATTTTCCTGAAAACAATGTTAAGTTTGTTCTTTATGACTGTCTGATTTCCATTATTTATATATTACACATTTTTCTTATTCATTAAATCCCTTGATGGGGTCCTAGGCTGATTTTGCAAACGGACTAATGTAATATTTGATTGATGGGCATGGAGCACACAATTCCCCATTGTATGTTGACTTTGATTTCCTTGGGTGCGTAGAGAGGAGTCATGTCGCCGGATCACGTGGGTGTTTTATTTTTATCTTTTGACACAACTCCACACTGATGTCCATAGGTATTTTGCTGCCTTACATTCTCATCAGTGTGTACAGAGTTTTTCTTCTCTGTATGCACAGCATAGCTATTATTATTTCCTTAATGGCCGCATTCCAGACACTAGTGAGATAGAATTTCATTGGTAGTTTTGATTTGCAGTCTCTTGATGGCTGCTTATCTTATTTTTTCATGTATCTGTTTCATTTTTCCTTTTTTTTTAAATATTCAGATTATTGATATATTTATCTGTCAGATTACTTTTTGTTCTGTTGTTAATTTTATTAACTCATTATATGTTCTGGGCGCTAATTCCCTGGATGATCAGCTGAGAAAGGGTTTTCTTCTGTTTTTCTGCTCTGTTGGCGTTTACTCTGCCCATTGTCCCCTCATTTTGAAGGAGCTACATGTTCGGTGCAGTTCCACCAGAGCTGTCGAGACTCTTATTTTCTATACCAACCTCATGAGGCCTGTTCCTCGAGTTGCTTTAAAGTCTCAGCTTTTATATAGAATTCTATCATTTTCATCATTTGTATTTATTATTCTTTGATTCTTTCCTTACTTCATTTTTTTCTTTCAACACGAGGTCTAACTATGTAGCCAAAACTGGCCTGGAATTCACTCTGTAGACCAGGTTGGCCTCAATCTCACAGAGATGTGGCTGCCTCTGTCTCTGTGAGCTGGGCATCAAGACTTGTTTCTCTTTGCCTGATAACATTTTCATACTTATGTTCAGTGTATTTTGCTCATTTTATCCTTCACTAATTTCTCTAACCTCCCTAACACTGAACTGCCTTTATCCATGCCAAAGTCTTCCTCCTAATTTATTTGCGTGTATATGTGTGTGTGTGTAATTACAGTTGTGTGCAAGAGCATTGGTAGGCGGTTATGTTGTGTGTGTTTATGTGTATGTGTGTGTACACATCCCCCTGAGTTTAACTAAAGTTGTGTGCTCGAGCATAGGTAAGCAGTTATGTTGTGTGTGTGTGTGTGTGTGTGTGTGTACACAACCCACTGATTTTACTTAAGGTTATTTACATGACTGTAGGTAAGCAATTATGGGCAACATAACAATGGTTCCACCCCTGAAGAAAATTACTTTTTCTCTCCCAGCAACCATTAACTGCCAATAGTTCCTCAGGGAGGAGTGGGGCCTCATGAGCACCCTCCCTGTGATTATGGACTGTTAATGGGTGCTATTCTGCCCAGAAAGGAGTATCCCACAACACTCCTCCCAGTCTATGGCTCTTTGATTCTTTCTGTCTCCTTTTTCTGAGCCTTGCAGAGGATAATATAGATACCCTGTTTAGGATTGATCACTCAGCAATCGCTTATTCAGAGTATTTAACCAGGCATATGTCTGTGCAGAAACTATCACTGCCCACATGCATGCAGATTTTCTGATCTAGGCTGAGAGAAGCACTAAAATATGAGTAAAGCATAAATATTTAGAAGTGAGTTTGACACACACCGTGTCTGTTTAGCAAAACAGCAGTACACTTTCTTTCCTTCTTTTTTTCTTATGAAGGCAGGGTTTCTCTGTTGTAACTCTGGCTGCCCTGGAACACACTCTGTAGACCAGGCTCCTCAGACTTACAGAGATCCACCTGCCTCTGCCTTGTGTTTGCTTGGATTAAAGGAATGTGCCACCCCTGCCTGGCAGCAATGTAGTTTCTATCATAGAGCCTAGGAGATCTCTGCATAGAGCCTATGTACAGAAACTCCATGAATTCTTTGAGACTGAACAGAATGTTTTTGAGTGAACAAGTGTGTCTTCAGAGAAATAAGAGAGAAATTCAAAGTTCTTCAACAGAACTGAGAATCAGTGTACAGGCTCCCAGCCCCTTCGGGGAAAGTCAAGGCTTATATAATAGGAAGGTTTGTAGCTATGAGTGTTTCCACACAGAAAACCCCAGAGAAGTCCCCAATAAACAACCTAATGATGCACCTGAGGTCTCTTGAAGAACCATAATCAGACTCCAAAATTTAGTAGATGGCAAGAAATTATATAGGGCAGAGTTAATGAAATAGACTACAGAATAATAGGCAGAATCAGTCAACAAAGAGTTGGTTCCTTGACAAGCTTAACGTGACTGACAAACCTGTAGCCCAATTAATCCAACAGAAAGATTGAGAATCTCCAAAGGATAAAATCAGAGAAGAAATGAAGAAATTACAGTGGATCCCAGTGAAATTCAGATCATTAGGAAATGCTATAAAATTATTTCTCCCAAATCTGGAAAACTAAGGTGAAGTGGGTACATTTCTAAATATTTAAGACCTGACTAGAATAAA
This sequence comes from Cricetomys ansorgei, assembly GCA_026225945.1. Classification (NCBI taxonomy): domain Eukaryota; kingdom Metazoa; phylum Chordata; class Mammalia; order Rodentia; family Nesomyidae; genus Cricetomys; species Cricetomys ansorgei. The sequence goes on from JAMJFZ010001881.1 coordinate 14,368,267, forward strand.
GCCAACAGACTCAGAATGAACAATGAGAATGATGTAGTAATTAAAGTTCTTCTTGCAAAGAGAAGACCAGAGCATATTTACTGCTGAATCTGTAAAAATTCATGGATGATCTAATACCAATACATTTCAACCTCTTCCATGAAATAAAAAGTGAAGAAACAGTGCCAAATTCATTCCACAAAGCCAGTGTTATCCTGACACCAAAACCAGAGAGGCACAGCAACAACAACAACAACACAATCGGCCTACTTTCCTAAGGACACAGACACAGCATTCTGAGCCCTCCTTGCAAACTGAATTGATAGCACTCTGAGGAAAATCCTATATCAAGAATAAGGGGTTCAGCTTGGCATGAGGGTGCATGCCTTCAATTCAAGTACTTGGGTGGCAGAGGCAGGTGAATAGCTGTGAGTTCCAGTGCTGCCTGGTCTACATGGTGAGACCCAGTCTCTTAAACAACACCACCACCATCATCATCATCATCATCATCATCATCATCATCATCATCATCATCAACAACAAATACCAAGTGGATTACATCCAAGGAAGCCAAGGTTGGCTCAACATGCAAATCAGTAAGTGTTATTCGCTATAGCCATATGGCTGATCTTAGAAATCACATGATCACACCTACAGATATAGAAAAGTCCTTTGATGAGGTTAAACAGGCTTTCGTAGAAAAGTTCTGGAGAATTAGGGAAAGATGGGCTTCATCTCCAAACAATGAAGGCTCTGTGACAGGCGAGCAGCTAATGCTGTGCTAGACAGGGAAACTGAGCACACCTTCCTGCCCTCCTTTTGCTTTCTTTCTTTCTCCCCACCCAAACTCTCACCAGGCGGCCTTCATCTGCCCAGGTCTCCTTGCTGCCCTCTGCTCACCCATCAAAATCCTTGCATTTGTTCACAGCGCCAAGCTAGTCTCGCTATGAGTTACTGACACCAAATTCATTGTTGGCTGCCCATAAACCATCCCTTTCAGCTCTGCAGGAACATTTGCTCTTTATAGAGATATGAAGGGAGAATCGGACGGCCAAATCAGCTCCCAACCAAACAAAGAGCGAGGGCATGGTGAAGATAAATGGAGAGAGAGGAGTGTAGATGGTGAGTAGGAGCTTCTGCACTTTTGTTGTTCGACAAGATGATCGTCATTCATTTCTTTCTGATATTAACCTCAAGGGGATAAAAGTTATCATTGATTCCGTTCATTTTTAAAATTTAATACCCCTTGAAACCATTTAGTGTTGCCTGCATGGGTGTGGGGCCAGGTACTGGAGCATGAGTAGAGCCTCATGGCACTCATCACTGAAGAAAAGTGGCTTTCCATTCCTACATGACCTGCATAAGATCAAGCCAGCGAATGTCAGGGTGGCTGGGGGAGGGGTTCTTGGGATTCTTGAACTCTTAAGGGAGGATGTCGGGTTAATTAGACCAGGAACTCTGTAAGTGCCAACTTCACCTTGTGAGGTTTGTTCACCTGGATGTGTTTAGTGAGCCAAGAATCTACATCTCAATCCTCGAGTTTAACATCAGCCTTTGCATTTTTAAGCCAGAATAGCAGAAATTCTCTACTGTGTTTAGACCATTGTCACCAGATCCATCTCCCCTGCTTGTCCTGGACACATTTACCAATGTTAACATTGACTCTCATTGGTCAGTTTCATGCGTGTTCTTGGGAAGCCACAGCATTGGATGCTTTTGTGGATTTTCTCGCTCAAGAGAGTAGCAAACTATCTGCACAGGTCACCTCAGGTCATTTACAGGAAAAGCTGAAATAGTAGCACTTCCATGCTCAGGCCAAACTCCACTAAAAATAATCAAGACGTGAGAGCAACGCTTAGATCTGTCAACTGTAAAGGAATGAAGAGCGCATGACAGAAAGAACGATGCTGTGTGATTCCACTCACACGAGGTCTTTGTAAGTCAAAGTCAGAGAATGACAGAGCAAGGTGGTTCTTTTCTTTCCAGGGCCTAAAGGAGAGAAATGGGGAGTTGTCTACTATTGGCTGTTAACTTCTAATGGTTCCAGAGATCTGGAGTATGATACTGTATTCAGTGAGTGTGTTTGTGTGTTGTGTGTGTGTGTGTGTGTGTGTGTGTGTTGTATAAGAGTGTTCTCTTAACCAAACAATTGCCTTCTTGGAGTTTTCAACTGGGAGCATTTGCAAAACATCCTCCAGCTGTGCTTGTTAATGGTTCATATCCCTGACACAGGGGTGGGAGGGTCAGGAGTCCCAGTCCTGAGGAGTCAGGTGTTCCCTACCACCTGTTGTATTCAACCATGCTCTAAATGTGGGTAGTCTTGGGGAAGGGAGTATCTAGGCTAGGGAAGACTAGGGGTAGAGCTCCATCTGTGCTGTGGAAAAGCCCTAATAGTTGCTAGGTAAGGACTTTCCAGTGTAGTCTTTTAAAGGAGGCACAAGCACACCCCAGTAAGCATCCCCTTATCTATGCTCTGTAAGGAAGCTCAATACACTCATTGGCTCCTCAGAGTCAGGTTTGGTTGGATCTTCTTTGGTTTGTTGGTGGGACCTTAGGAGGAGCAGATGCTATTTGTCTCCTGCAAGGGAGGAATTTTCAAGAAGTGTGTGTGTGTATGTGTGTGAGAGAGAGGGGGGGGCTATATTATATTGTACACTAAAAAGTCTTTTGAGCATGCAGATATACAATCAAGTCACTTATCAAGGTGCAATAATGACAGACAATATGGAATGAATAATAGTCCAGAATTTATTGTTTTTACATATTTCCAATAATCTTAATTAAAGTGTCTCTGTTCCAAGGGAAGCTAAAAATCTGGGCTGAGAACAGAAGCTGAGGCCTGGCCTCCATATCTGTGTACAGCCAGCACATGGTCTGTAACACAGAGAGAAAGGAGAGTGTGGGTGAGTGGACTGCAAGCCATCAGTGTGATTCGCCAGCTTCCAGAGAGGTGATCACCTCACAGTCAGAAGAGAGCTCATGGCCGCCTGGCAGGATTGTTCTGAGAGACGAATGGCTGTGTGAGTGTTGTTAATGTGGAAAGTTGATCAGCAGCAGGGCTGGCAGCAGCTGGATTCATAGCAGCAAGGCTGGCAGCAGCAGCTGGTCACAGAAGTTGGTTTACAGCAGGTGGTCTTGCAGCAGGCAGGTTCACAACAGGTTGGACAGCAGCTGGGCAGGCAGCAGGGGATGGTGTAGCAGCTGGTCACACAGGTGGGCTCCCAGCAGGTGGTCCTGCAGCAGCTGGTTTCAGAGCAGCTGGGCTGGCAGCAGGTGGGTTCACAGCAGCTGGACTGGCAGCAGGTCGTGTTGTAACATCTGGTCACACATGTGGGTTCACAGCATGTAGTCCTACAGCAGGTGATTTCCTTGCATCTGGGTTGGCAGCAGGGTGTGCTGCAGCAGCTGGTCTCAGAGGTGCTTTTAGAGCAATTGGTCCTGCAGCAGGTGGTTTCACAGCAGTAGGGTGTGCTGCAACTGCTGGGGCCACAGCTTGGTCTCCAGCAGGTGGTCCTGCAGCAGGGGGTCCCACAGCAGCTAGGAAGACAGCAAGGGGAGCAAGAGTTGGTCATGGTGTCAGCTGTGATGGGAGGGTTCCTGTTCACAGATGAGCTTTCTACAATATGGTGAGTTCCTCCATTCTGGACCTTTTATATGTCGGGCCCCCGAGGTTTGGACCAAACAGGAAAACCTTTCTTTGATGTTGTTTACACCATTTTCAGTATTCTATTTGTGTTTCATGAGGAAGTGTCTCTCAGCGCTATGCATCACTTGAGACTTTTATCTGATACTTATTTCAGAGTAACTCGTGGGAACCCTTCCAATAAAGGCACGACCAGTTTCTTTGCATCCTTGCTTATCATCAGGCCATGGGTCGCCCTGGCTGTCTTGGGACAGTCAGAGTGTTTATCTCCCTCTGTCTGTAATTGGCGTATGAAGTGTCTCTGCATGATGGAGCTGTGTTCACAGTGATGAACTGTCTCCATCTCTGTCCTTTCATACACAGGAATCCTCACTTCAGATCAGCCCAGGTTCTGTCTCTCTATGAGTTCCTACACTCGAGTATGTCCAGGGCCCTTGGGATGCAGGCATCTGGGGTGCTGTGTTCCATATCAGGGTAGAGCAGGGGAGATGAGTGGATCCGATGAGAGGGTGTCAAGGGATGCTCCAGTTCAGTGTTCTTTCCCTGTCCTTGTGTTTTCTCCTTCTGTCTCCTTCAGTCTTAGTATCTCATTTTGCTGGCCCTCCTTTTCTCTCTTTCTGTGTTGTTTTCTTTTTGTGCAATCCTTGGCTAAAATTAAGTAGACATGATGTCTATTTTTTTGAAATTTTGAGTATATTTAAGAGATTTGTGATGTCCGCTGTACATTTTTTAAAGGAAGAAGTAATGTCATGCTGGAGAGGGTGTCAGAGAGTGAGCACATCCCTGTCATGATTAATGAAGCAGGAAAGAGGATTTTAACCATATTTCCCTCTTTCTTCTTGTTTCCTTTTCTTTCTTTCTTTCTTTCTCTCTTTCTTTCTTTCTTTTTCCTCCCCCTCTTCTCCTCCTCCTTCTTTTCATCCTCCTCCTTCTCTTTTACCTCCTCTTCCTTCTTTTCTCCTTCTCCTTCTCCCCCTCCCCTTCCTGCTCCCCCTCTCCTCCTCCTCCTCCTCCTCCTCCTCCTCCTCTTCTTCTTCTTCTTCTTGACAGATGATCACTTTGTCTCAAGGTTACTTTTCATCCAATGATGCCATGTTTGGCCTCCTTTCATTTAAGAATTAGAATTGGCTTCTCCACTCAGCTTCTGACTGTGAAATCCATCACTGTGACGATCCATTCTTTCTTCTTTCTCTTTGGCCAGAATTCTCAACAAGAATGAATTCAACAAAATCTATTCACATACATTTTTTCAAGAAAAAATTGGGTCATGTATGCAGCTTGTTTCCATTCAAATTAAGGAGTGAAAAAGCATTCTGTGGACCTTTCGGCAAGTAGATATGAACATTTTGGTGCTGCGTGTCGCTCTGTGGATCTTTGATCGTAAGATTCTTTCATGGTGACTCTTCTGTGTAGTTTTTGCCACATGTCATATACAGCAGCAGAATGTGCACATCAGGAAACAGCACAATAGAATCATCTGATGTGGCTTTAAGCAAAAGAGAGAGAAAAAAATCAGGTCATGGAGCCCTTGACACCCCTGAACACATTTGTAAAAAATGAAAGAAAATCACTTCTTCCAAATGAGTCAATGTGACATAGGAATGGCTAGATTTATTCTTATATACTTAATATTTCTGCTCCTATGTGTGTTTGGAATTGAAAAGCTCATCTCTGCTGCTTCTGGAATGTAGAAAAAATAACTTCTATTAGCGTATATTCATTTTAGAAATCAGTGTGCTTGATTGTGGAAGTTTCCTCCTTGTGCACGGCACACCCACCCGTGCTCACCCTAATCTATTTGTCCCTGTGTGTGTGTAATTACAGTTGTGTGCAGGAGTATTGGTTGGTGATTATGTTGTATGTTTGTGTGTGTACAAAACCCACTGGGTTTAATTAAAGCAGTGTGCAGTAGCATAGGTAAGCAGTTATGGTGTGTGTGTGTGTGTGTGTGTTGTACAAGTCTGATCTCTGAACAAAACCACTGCCATCTTAGAGGGATCAGCTGGGGGCATTTGCAAGAGATCCTCCAGCTGGGCTTGTTAATGGTTTATATCCCTTACATAGGGGTGGGAGGGTTAGGAGTTCCAGTCCTGAGGAGTCAGGTGTTCCGTACCTCTATTGTATTCAACTCTGCTGTAACTTTGGGTGGTCTTGGAGAGGGGAGTATCTAGAGCAAGGAAGACTAGGGGTAGGGCTCCATCTGGGCTATGGAAAAGCCCTTATACATGCTAGGTAAGAACTTTCCAGTATAACCATTTTAGGAGGCACAACCACAACCCTGTAAGCATTCCCTCATCTATGCTCTGTAAGGAAGCTCAATACACTCATTGGCTCCTGAGAGTCAGGTTTGGTTGAAACGTCTTTGGTTTGTTGGTGGGACCTTAGGAGGAGTAGATGCTATTGGTCTCCTGCTAGGAAGGAATTATTAAGAAATGTGTGTGTATGTGTGTGGGTAAGAGAGAGAGATAGAGAGAGACAGAGTCTATATTTTATTGGACAATAAAAAGTTTTTGAATATGCAGAGCTAGTTTCAAGCAACTTATCAAAGTGTAATAATGACAGACAATATGGAAGGAATATTGTTTTATTTATTAAGTTTTTATAGATTTCCAATAATCTTAATTAAAGTGTCTCTGTTCCGAGGGGAAGCTAAAGATCTGGGCTGAGAACAGAAGCTGAGGCCTGGCCTCCATATCTGTGTGTGCAGCCAGCACACGGTCTGTAACACAGAGAGAAAGGAGAGTGCGGGTGAGTGGACTGCAAGCCATCAGTGTGATTCGCCAGCTTCCAGAGTGGTGATCACCTCACAGTCAGAAGAGAGCTCATGCCCGCCTGGCAGGATTGTTCTGAGAGAAGAATGGCTGTGTGAGTGTTGTTAATGTGGAAAGTTGATCAGCAGCAGGGCTGGCAGCAGCTGGATTCATAGCAGCAAGGCTGGCAGCAGCAGCTGGTCACAGAAGTTGGTTTACAGCAGGTGGTCTTGCAGCAGGCAGGTTCACAGCAGGTTGGACAGCAGCTGGGCTGGCAGCAGGGGATGGTGCAGCAGCTGGTCACACAGGTGGGCTCCCAGCAAGTGGTCCTGCAGCAGCTGGTTTCAGAGCAGCTGGGCTGGCAGCAGGTCGTGTTGTAACATCTGGTCATACATGTGGGTTTGCACCAAATGGTCCTGCAGCATGTGGTTTCAGAGCTGCTGGGCTGGCAGGAGGTGATTTCACAGCAGCTGGGCTGGCAGCAGGTGGGTTCACAGCAACTGCGCTGGCAGCAGGTGGGTTCACAGCAGCTTGGGTGGCAGCAGGTCACGTTGTAACATCTGGTCACACATGTGGGTTCACAGCATGTAGTCCTACAGCAGGTGATTTCCTGGCTGCTGGGTTGGCAGCAGGGTGTGCTGCAGCAGCTGGTCTCAGAGGTGCGTTTGTAGCAGTAGGTTGCAGGTTTGTTGCAGGTGGTTTCACAGCAGTAGGGTGTGCTGCAACTGCTGGGGCCACAGGTTGGTCTCCAGCAGGTGGTCCTGCAGCAGGGGGTCCCACAGCAGCTAGGAAGACAGCAAGGGGAGCAAGAGTTGGTCATGGTGTCAGCTGTGATGGGAGGGTTCCTGTTCACAGATGAGTTTTCTACAATATGGTGAGTTCCTCCATTCTGGACCTTTTATATGTCGGGCCCCCAAGGTTTGGACCAATCAGGAGGACCTTTCTTTGATGTTGTTTACACCATTTTCAGTATTCAATTTGTGTTTCATGAGGAAGTGTCTCTCAGCGCTATGCATCACTTGAGACTTTTATCTGATACTTATTTCAGAGTAACTCGTGGGAACCCTTCCAATAAAGGCACGACCAGTTTCTTTGCATCCTTGCTCATCATCAGGCCATGGGGTGGCCCTGGCTGTCTTGGGAGAGTCAGAGTGTTTATCTCCCTCTGTCTGTAATTGGCGTATGAAGTGTGTCTGCATGATGGAGCTGTGTTCACAGTGATGAACTGGCTCCATCTCTGTCCTTTCACACACAGGAATCCTCACTTCAGATCAACCCAGGTTCTGTCTCTCTCTGAGTTCCTACACTCGAGTATGTCCAGGGCCCTTGGGATGCAGGCATCTGGGGTGCTGTGTTCCATATCAGGGTAGAGCAGGGGAGATGAGTGGACTTGAGGAGAAGGTATTGAAGGGTGTGTGAGTTCAGTGTTCTTTCCCTGTGTTTCTGTTTTCTCTTTCTGTCTTCTTTTGTCTTTGTTTCTTGTTTTGCTGGCTTTCCTTTACTCTCTTTCTCTGTTGTTTTCTTTGTGTGCAATCATGGACTAAAAGTAAGTAGAGATGATGTCTAGTTTGTTTGTTATTTCAAATATATTTAAGACATTTGTGATGTTCGCTGTACATTTTTAAAAGGAATAAGTAATGTTATGCTGGAGAGGGTTTCACAAAATCAACATATCTGCTTCATAATTAATCAGGCAAGAAATAGAATTTTATCGATTTCTTTTCCCTCTTCTTTTTGTTTCTTTTCTTTCCTTCTTTCTTTCCTTCTTTCTTTCTTTCTTTCTTTCTTCCTTTCTTTCTTTCTTTCTTTCTTTCTTTCTTTCTTTCTTTCTTTCTTTCCTTCTTTTTTCTTTCTTTCCTTCTTTCTTTTCCTCTTCCTTTCTTCTTCTCCTCCTCCTCCTCCTCCTGCTTCTTCTTTTACAAACAGCATCCTCTAACTCTCAAGGATGGATGATCACTTTGACTTAAGGTTGCTGTTCACTGAATGATGCCACGTTTGGCTTCCTTGTACGTAAGAACTAGAATTGGCTTCTCCATTCAGCTCATGACTGTGAAATCCATCACTGTGACGCTCCACCCTTTCTTCTTTCTCATCAGCCTGAAATCTCCCCTAGAATGATTTTAACAAACTATGCCCGTATTTTTTTCAAAAAAAAAAAAAAAAAAAAAAAGCAGAATCATGTTTACAGCTTGGGTCTGAATGGATTAAATTAAGAGGCAAAAAAGCATTGTATGGTACTTTCGACAAGTAGATATGAACATTTTTGTGGTGCATGTAGCTCTGTGGTCTTTGGTCATAAGATCCTTTCCTGTTTATTCTTTTGTGTAGTTTTAGCCACATGTCATGTACAGCAGTAGAATTTACACATCAGGAAACACCACAATAGAATGATCTGATGTGGTTTTCAGCAAAAGAAAGAGAAAAATTAAGGTCATGGAGACCTTCCAACTCCTGAACACATTTGTAAGAAAAAGAAAAAAAATCAATTCTTCCAAGTGAGTCAGTGTGACAAATAAATGACTAGATGTTTTCTTACATATTTGATATTTCTGCTCCTACATGTGTTTTTAATTGAAAAGCTCATCTCTGCTGCTTCTGGAATGTGGAAAAGATTAACTTCTATTAGCGTATATTCATTTTAGAAATCAGTGTGCTTAATTGTCAAAGTTTCCTCCTTGTGCATAGGACACCCAACCATGCTCACCCTTGGTGTCCTGCCCTCTGTATGCTCTCTGCTGCCAGACTCGAGTTGTATTATTCTCCCCTGCAACACTCATGTCATTTTCCCTTCTGATTTCCATATGTCATACTTGTCATTCCGAGCCTGGTGCATTTCAGATGATATGACAACTCCATTTCCCACATTTTCCTGAAAACAACGTTAAGTTTGTTTTTTATGACTGTCTGATTTCCATTATTTATATATTACACATTTCTCTTATTCATTAAATCCCTTGATGGGGTCCTAGGCTGATTTTGCAAACTGACTAATGTAATATTTGATTGATCGGCATGGAGCACACAATTCCCCATTGTATGTTGACTTTGATTTCCTTGTGTGCGTAGGGAGGAGTCATGTAGCCGGATCACGTGGGTGTTTTATTTTTATCTTTTGACACAACTCCACACTGATGTCCATAGGTATTATGCTGACTCACATTCTCATCAGTGTGTACAGAGTTTTTCTTCTCTGTATGCACAGCATAGCTCATTATTATTTCCTTAATGGCCGCCTTCCAGACACTAGTGAGATAGAATTTCATTGGTAGTTTTGATTTGCAGTCCCTTGATGGCTGCTTATCTTATTTTTCATGTATCTGTGGTCATTTGTCCTTTTTTTTTTTTTTTTGAAATGTTCAGATTGATATATTTATGTGTTAGATTACTTTATGTTCTGTCGTTAATCTTATTAACTCATATATGTTCTGGGTGCTAATGCCCTGGATGAACAGGTGAGAATGGGTTTTCTTCTGTTTTTCTGTTCTGTTGGCTTTTACTCTATCCACTGTCCTGTTATTTGTGAAGAAGCTATATAATTCGGTGCGATTACACCTGTCTTTCCTTGCTGTTATTTTCTGAGCTATTGAAGGACTGTCCAGATTCTTATTGCCTGTGCCTACGTCATGAGGCCTTTTCTTCGAGTTGCTTTAAAGTTACAGGTTTTATATGAAATTCTTTTATTTTCATCTTTTGTATTTATTATTCTTTGATTCTTTCCTTACTTCATTTTCTTTCTTTCAACACAAGGTCTCACTATGTAGCCATCACTGGCCTGGTGTTCACTATGTAGAACAAGCTGGCCTCAATCTCAGAGATTTGGCTGCCTCTGTCTCTGTGGGCTGGGACTCAAGACTTGTTTCTCTTTGCCTGATAATAATTTTGTACGTGTTTAATGTTTTTTTTTTTATCGTTTTGTCCCTTCATTAATGTCTCTAATCTTCCTAACACTGAACTGCTTTTCCTTTCCCCAACATCCTCCTAACATCAGTGTGCGTGTGTGTATGTTTTAATTAAGGTTTTTTTCACATGAGCACAGGTAAACAGTTACGGACAACATAACAAAGGTTCCACGCTTGAAAAAATGACTCTTTTTTCCCCCAGCAAACATTAACTGCCAGTAGTTCCTCAGGGAGGAGTGGGACCCCAGTTCCCTGTGATTATGGAATGTTAATGCCCTATCTTGTCCAGAAAGCAGTATCTCACAGCACTCCTCCCCATCTATGGCTCTTTGATTTTTTCTGTCTGCTCTTTCAAGATGTTCCCTGAGCTTTGTAGGGGATAATATAAATAACCTGTTTACAGCTGATCTCTCAGAAATTGCTTTTTCATTGTATTATATTGCTTATACCTACCTGAGTGTGTAACCAGGTGTATGTCTCCGCAAAGCCTATCATTGCCCATTGCAAATAGATTTTCTGATCTAGGCTGAGAGAAGCACTAACTTATGAGTAAAGCATAAATATTTAGAAGTAAGTTTGACACACACTGTGTCTGTTCAGCAAAACAGCGTGTATGTTCTTTCCTTTTTTTTTTCTTTTTAAGACTGGGTTTCTCTGTTGCAATTCTGGCTGTCCTGGAACTCACTCTGTAGACCAGCCTGGCCTTGAACTCACAGAGATCCACCTGCCTCTGCCTTCCAAGTGCTGGGATTAAAGGTGTGCACCACCACCGTCTAGCAGCAATGTAGTTTCTATCGTATGAGATCCCTAGCTGTGAATTTTTGACCAGACTTGCAGTTCCTACCAAGCATGAATTTCCTCTTTTGAAAGAAAATTCATTCAGTCAAGACATAGATGGTTACTAACATAATCCTCATGCCACCTTTGCATCTCTCCTGCAAAGTTGGTATTGTTCTGTAGCTTGCAGAATTTGTGGCTGAGTGAGAGCATTGATGGCTTTTCTTTTCTGCCATCTTGCATCACCCCTCTGGCACCATGAAAGGAAGGAAGCACTCAGTTCAGTTCCAGCTTATTTTCTCTATGTCCTGGCACCAAAGTCTATGGTGTCTTTAGCAGTAGTGTCTTACTGGCTGAGTCTGGTGGACAAGCAGAACAGATGCTATTCAAGTATATTGTTTTGGATATCTGTGGGCTTCTCTGTCCAACACATAGAGTGATATCACATACCTGGCTCTAGGATTTATTGCTTACAGCTTCTGGGAGCTATACTTCCCATGCAGGGTATCTCCATTCAGACCCTCCTAATTATAATTCTTTTAACTATACTTGCAAACTAGCTTACGATATGATAGATCTCGACATGATCTTTCAAACATGCATGGTTTGGATTAATCCTTCCCTCAACCCTGTGTTATTCTCTATTCCTCCATTCTTCTCTTCCTTTAAGCTTTTCTGCCCCAGTAGTCTTCCTCTTTATTTTTATATAACACGTGTTCTACTATCTCCTCCCTTTTGAGGTCTTCCCACACCACTGTCTTCTTTCCATCTTCCTGGCACTCAAAGTTAAACACACAAATCTAAAAATTCAAAACTAGGATTCGTAGATAAGAAAGGCCATGAGTTGAGAGCAGAATGGAGTCTGTTTCATTTTAACTTCAGTTTTGCCTAGAGTGAAAGAGAGGGCTCTAGTTTCAGACTTGTACAATTAGTTACCTAAGTTTCTCAGGTGCTATCTGTTAAAGGAGCCATTTTCTCCTCCAATATACGTTATTTGCACATTTTAATGTATCCATATATACATACAGTTATATGCGTGTGATTGTCTGTGTATGTGTGTGTTTGTGTGTGTGTGTGTGTGTGTGCACCATAGGCCAGAGGACAATCTCCGGCATCATCATGAGACATGCTGTCTACCTCCTTTGAGGCAGAGGACCCCCACCAGTACAAGCTATTGCTAGCTATCTTGGTTGGCAAACAGAAATAGAGAATGAGAGCAGATGGTCAAAGAGAGCACACAGCCCTCGCTTTGGTCAAAAGGTCTAAAGAAAGAAATCAGGAACGCACCTGGAAGCTTCCTGCCTATGGCTCTATTTCAAAGTTCTAGAAGTAGCTATATAGGTTACTGGGCTTGTTTGTGTGGATGAGGGTATCAGCAGTCTTTCCTAACAGAGACCACTACAGACTACAAATCCAACCTGCCAGGCAGCATATGTCCATCTGTGTAATAGTGGCAAACTATTTATGGATATGACTCACTACCCTTCAATTATATTTGGGACTCACTGCGCATGAAGGAATCCATGCCTGGTACTGTAAACCCATTCAAGCATCCATGCCTGGGAAGTACATAGATGCAAAGGAGGCCCTTACACTACTCTCGCCTAACTAATTTCACATACCATCAAGCTTCCTCGTAAATATATGTATTTATACCTATAAACTGAAGCTACTGTCAGTCTTAATCAGAGAAGCCTCTCGGCAGTGAATTGCAGTGAATACAGAGACTCATGGCTGACCAAGATCCTGAGAGTACATAATGGCTGAGGGCCTAGCATTAAGATAGACATTTCTGTTTCTATGTCTATCACTCCCTGTAAGGCAAAAGAGGGACAGGAAGAAGGTAAGAGCTGGAAGACAGGGAGGAAAGCTGTAAAATGTTAGCCTCTAAGGCTAACACATGCACTTTGGGGACTGGCGAGATGACTCTCAGTTGTTAAGAGGACTGGATACTCTTGGAGAGAGAGCCTAGATTCAGTTCCCAGTACCCACATGGCAACTCAACAACTGTCTTTAACTCCAGCACAAGAGGATCAGACCCCCTCTTCTGGCATATGTGGGCACTGCACGCATATGGTTCACATAATACCTGCATTAAAACATTCATACATTTACACATTCAAAAATCTTTGACTCATATGACAGATCCATAACTGATTTAAGGCATGCCATGAAGGGTGAAATTAAAGGGTTTCTATCCTCTGACACCAAGCCAGGTCTTCTTATCCCCCTGGGCATCATGGAAACAGCCGAGATACCACTGAGCCATGGACCTTATTCTTGACCACAGAACAAGAATGGAGAAGTGACTGTCCAAGCAACTTCTCATAAATAGGTTGAGGGGGTTTTCTTTGGGTCAGGGGAGATGGGAGAGGGTTTTAGATAGCAAATAAGAGCATTTTCTTTAAACTTTTCAGGGTAGGAATACAGTGCATTCAGATGGTGGGTTTCCTTTTCTTTTAACCCTCCTATGACCTGGCTTGAATCTAGGTTGAAAGCTGGCTGGAACAGATGATGCTGTCAGGCAGGAATTTACTGGGAAGATGTATTACAATGGTATGGTAATGAACCTGGGAGTGAATATCAGGTCAGTGTGGTGTCTTTTAGGGCAGAGACCTGTTTCATTTGGCTTACTACTATACTCAGTTTCCCAAGAACAGTCAAGGTCTCAGATGTCTTCATGGCTAGTTAGAGAGGTGTTGTATATGAAATCAGAACTCTGGGTTCCAGAAAAAGACTGTTTTTCAGTTTTGAAGAGGGTTTAAAATGGCAACAAAAGTTTACGCTAATTCAGGCATCGCGACATCAAGACTGCACCTCCAGGTACCCAAGACAGAAAGCAAGAGTTCAGATTCCCTTTGGAGGGTTAGCGGTAAACACAGAGTGGGCATGGGTCTGTGCTGGGTCCTCTGCATGTATGCTAAGGTTGTCTGCCTTGGTGTTCTGTGGAACTCCTAAGTTTTGGAGAGAGTGTGTGGGGTCTCTGACTCTTTTACCTGCTCTTGGGACACTTTTCCTTCTGCTGGGTTTTCAAGTCCAGCCTCAATGTGGGGCTTTGTGTCCCGTTGTGATCCATTTTGTCATGCCCTGTTTAGCAGGCAACCCTGGGAACTTCACCTTTTCTGAGGGTTAGCTGAGGGAATGTGGCTATGGGGAGAAAGGGGAGGGGAGGGCTGTAACTGAACTCTGGCTCCTTATTTTGTAACTGAAATCTTCACCTCTGGTTCTCCTGCCCTGCTTCTAACTGAAATCTCCTGATCTCTTTCTACTTGTAACTCAAGGCTGTACTCCTGCCCTGAAATTATCATCTTCTCCACACTGGAGTGCTACTTGTAACGAATATTATTGTAACAGATTTTTGTTCTCTTGCCCCACCTGCTACTGAGACAGATTCCCAGCTTGAAACTAGATCCCAACTTGTATAGATTCCCACTGTGCCTTTTTAATTTGATTTTACTCCCACTAGCTCAGGAAAGATAGAAAGAGAGAAAAATAGGAAGAAACCTTCCCAGCCCCTCTGGCTGTCCTTGTCTGTCTGAAGCCTGGAGAAATGGACTAACATCTAACGTCTCCTACCCCACAAAGTGTGCTCTAACATGAGCTGGAGCTGCCCGCTCTCCCACCGACTGTCACCTCCAACTGTCACTGCTTCTTTTATACCCTAAGCTGTTCCCAGAAGTCCAAGCAGCATCCAGTCATAAGGAAGGCTGCACAGGACAGACTTCGTGGCAAAGTCCCACTACAAGGCGGAGCTTGAAGAGCGTAGGGAGGAGAGGCTGTGGTCAGGATGTATTGTGTGAGAGGAGAAAAATAAGTTAAAAATGTTTGAAAGGAAATAGTACAAGTAGGTGGGCACAGAGGTGCACACTGTTAATCCCTGCACTTGGGAGGCAAAGACAGGCAGATCTCCATGAGTTAGAGACCGGGCTGGTTTACATAACAAGTTCCAGGACAGGTAGAACTACAAAGAGAAAGCCTATCTTAAAAAAACTAAAATACTACAAGTAGCCACAGAGCCATTTTGTGCAAAGGCAACTTGTGGAGAAGGAATAGCTCCAAGATGAGGAGAGCAGGCATGGACGCAGTTGACGGGAAGGAAGACCGTTTCGCTAAAGATAGCTGAGTGGTGAAGCGCCGGGGTTTAGAGTGGAGGGAGCGACACGCACTATCGTAGACAGTGCCTTGCTCGGCCCAGCACCGCAGAGGGACACTGTTCTTTTGTTGTCTCCTTCGTATTGTCCTGATGGCAGGAGACATCAACCAACACTGGAGTGTTATTTGACTGAGTAACAGTTGCAGTATTAGAATGCTGTCTGTCTAGTATCAGAGAGAGGAGAGATAAAGAGGCTTTGACAAGTGCGTGAAGAAATTGGGACTCTTTAAACTTTTAAAAATTAAAGAAAAGATTCATTAATTACATTGTATGTATCTGAGTGTCTGGCTTGCATGTATGTATGTATATGCACCACATGCGTGCCTGTTGCCCAGGGAGGTCAAAAGAGGGCATTGGATTCCCTGGAACTAGAATTTCAGGTGGTTGAGAGCCTCTGTGTGGTTGCTGGGAACTCTACCCAAGTTCTCCTGAAGCAAGGCGTGCTCTCAACTGCTGAGCCACTCCAGCCATAGAGTCTTTGACTCTTCCACTAGCGATATGAAGTACAGAGCAGATTTGCAGAACTAAAAGTAAGAACAAAGATACTTTATGACCCAGTAGCTATATCTCAGGACATTTGTTCTAATTCATCGAAATCAAATGTTTTCTTAATTTAAATGTTTATTTTTCTTTGTGCCTATTTATCGAAGGCAGCAAGGGGCTCTATACAGTCCTTTTAGGTGTATCATGTATTCATGTATTTTGTTGATACTTGCTCTCCGATACTCCTCCCCAGGCTGGTAGCCCTCTTTCTCACACTCTGTAGGATTGGAAGTTTCTGTATATAAGCTTGGGTTTACAGAGGAAAGCACTTGTTTGGTAATTCGCCTTTCTGACTTTGGTTTATTTTACTCCATATGATAACCTCATATGCACCCGTGTTCAGCAAACGACGCGGTTGAGATCAGAGTCTTAAATAAGCGGTATTGGCGCATCCGCGTTTACGCCAGTCCCGTTAACAGTGAGCTGTGACTGAAACCAGGTGCCCATCAACAAGAACATGGATAAAGAAGATACGTCAGAAAGGCAATGCTATATCCCACGTGATCCCACACGATGATGTTTATAAAAGTCAAAGTCAGAAGAGGAGAGAACAGACTACTGGTTTCCGAGAGCTAGGGAGATGGTAATTAAATTTCAGCCATGCCAGATAGAAACCTTCCATGGATCCGCTGCGCTCAGTGGCACTGAGATAAGGACATCTTACTGCACGTTTAAAAAATCTATTGATTATGTAGGTTTTCACTAAGCGGTTTATCGAAATAGAATGACAGACAATATGGAATGAATGACAAGAGCGTTTATTAGAATTGCTTGTTTCTAGGGATACAACTCATACGTGAGCAGGAAGAAGAAAATGGTACCCAAAAATCTCTAGTAACTCAGAAGAAAATACAGTTGAGAAGAAAACCGGGTAAATAAAGTGATTGGGGGGAGGGAAGTGTTTTCTTAAGTTATTAAGTTATTTGGCGAGAGATATAAAGATCTTGGCTCAGAATTTAAACTGCTGCCTGCTCTTCATATCAGCCACCCATGAAGACGGTGCAGGATCCATAATCTCTGGAGATGAGGCGTGGGTGAGGGACTCCATCCTTCCTCAGAGCAGTTCACACACTGAAATAAGAACTTAGCTCTGTCAGGTTTCCTGGTGAGAACGTGAAGGTGGTCAGCAAAGGTAGAGATGTGGCTTTGTGCAGGTAGGGCATGTGGGCTATTCCCCAGAGCGTGGTTGTGCAGATGTTCCTTTGGGGAGCTGGTCAGCAGCAGCAGGGCTGGGAGATTTCACAGCAGCAGGGCTGGCAGCAGGGTGTGCTCCAGCAGATGGTCACACAATTTGGTTCGCAACAGGCAGTTTCACAGCAGGTTGATTGGCAGCAGGGCTGGCAGCAGCTGCTGCTCGTTTTGATGCTGTCATAGCGGGTAGACTTGCAGCAGCTGGACCAGCAGTAGGGCGTGCTACAGCAACTTGGGGGGCAGCAGGGCTGGCAGCAGATGAGCTCAGGGCAGCCGGATTCACAGCAGCAGCAGGTGGTCCTGCAGTTGGTGGTCTCGCAGCAGGTGGTCCTGCAGCTGCTAGGCTGACAGCAAAGGGGGCAGCAGGAGAGGGTCATGGTGTCAGGTGTGGAGGGTGGTATTCTGTTCACAGGTGAGGTTTCTACAGTGTAGCAAGTCCTTCTAGTCAGGGCCTTTTTATACAACAGGCTTCCAAGGTTTGCACCAATCAGAAAGAATTTTCCCCTTTGTTTACTCTTTTCCATATTTAATTTGTGTTTACGGAGGAGGAAATTCTCAATGCTCTGAATCATTTGAAAGCGTTCGTTTCTTATTTGGGGATAGCTTCCCTGAACTTTCCCCAGCAAACCAATGCTTCATCCCACCAGCTTTGTTGTATCTCAGATCTTCATCTGATCCTTCCGTAGCTTCCGCCTCTAAGGGAAGGTCAGGATTATTTTGTTTCTACAACTCTCTTCCTCTACCAGTACCTAGATTTGTAAACGTCCCTGGGGATGAGTGTGCTGCAATGATGTCCCTGTCTTGTTTACCCACAGAGTCCAATTCCAAACTATCCCAGGTGTCAATCTCAGTATAAACTCCCATATCTCTGCATTAAAGGTGCTTTGAGTTAAGGGTGTCTGGAATAACATGTTTCATAGCAGAGTAGAACCACCACTGGTGGGTATATAAAGAAACAGCACGTTAGCAATGAGGAGGCATCAGCGAGTGTGTGGCGATCATCCGTCCTGACTTACTGTCTACTCCTAAGGAGCCCCTGAGGAGGAAGCACTTTTAGCTTTAGGTCCAGACAAACCAGGGTGAGCAGGTGACTCCAGTGTGCACCAGGCTGGCAGCAGGGTTAGTGATCTTAGACTGGTGATCTTCTGATTTTCCTTCCATCTGGCCGGCACTCTTTACTTCTACCCACCTATCTGTCTGGTCTTTCTCCTTCTCTTCCTTCGCTGTTCTAGTTCTTTTCTTCCCATTCAATGAAAGAAACAAGATTATTTGAGATACGCCTAATTTATTAATGAGGAATAAGTTGTGCATCTCTCTCTCTCTCTTCTCTCTTTTAGACTATTATTCATGCTAAAAAAGATGCAAATCACTAATTTCCGTTTGCGAGAATAAAAGACAAACACAACCATACCACTATTAAAGACAAGGACATGAACCCGGTTCCTTACAAACCCCTTGCAGACACTCATTCCCAAAGACTGTCTCTCACTGCCTTCCGGGGTTCAGTCTTCCAACGTTGGCATCACTTTGAACATCTTTGCAAATCAAAATTAGCCAGCCTGGCGTCTTTGCTCATGGGATGATTGTGACAGCCATCACCGTCATGGACCCTGTTGGTCTATTCTCACGGATGTGTAATCTTCCAGTGAATGAATTTGACACAGCTCGTCAGTTGGAGTCCTCCCCCTCCCCTAGACAACAGGTTGTTTACAGTTTGGGATTATTCAAAATGATGCTGTTGCATGTGTTTCTGTTTTAAACCCTACTGCTGGATGTACACAGCCGGGTACGTGGAAGCTTGCTTATTGAATTCCCCGTGAGATTCTTGTCCTGTCCTTAGCAGGAGCCTGTCTTCTACTAGATTTATTCTTGGATATTCCTTTTTTTTATTGCAGTACATGTGTTCTAATTTAAAATTTTCATTTTTGTTTCTTATGACATATAGAAAATGATTAATTGCTTGATTTTTACAAAATAGTGCATCCGACCATGACACTTTCGTGCGTGCGTATAACACGCTCAGTTCGGATGCACTAGCTGCTACCACTGCCCTCTCTTACATCCTCCTCAGCCGCCTCCTGATTCACCTCCTCTTCCCAAACGGTTCTATTGCTTCTTTCATGTGCCCACCCGCCTCTACTGCATAGATGAGGGAAACACGATGTCTGTCTTTTTGAGTCCTACTTACTTCGCTTAATAAGATGATCTCTGAATTCCATCCTTTCTCTGGCAAATGACATCCTTTTATTCTTCCTTCTGACGGATAATATACACCATGCTTTATTCATGCATTCATCCACTGACAGACCAGGTAGCCTGATTCTTTGTGGTACATGCTGTGGAGCAGTTTAGGTAGTTCTAATTTAAGTTCTTTTGAAGATCCTACAAGCTAATTTCCATACAGACTGTGCTAATTTGCATTCTCATTAACAGTGGGTAAAGGCTTCCTTTTTTCCAGTATCCTCACCAGCACGTGTTATGGTTTGTTTTCTTGATTACAGTCATTCTGAGGGGGGTGAGGTAAAATTTCAAAGGAGTTTTGATTTGAATTTCCTGATGGCTAATGGTGTTGAATATTTTTTTCACGTATTCTTTTAGTCATTTGTATTTCTCATTTTTGAAAAAGTCTTCACATAATTTGACCATTTAGTGACTGTATTACCTTTTATTTTGATTTTAACTTTAAAATTCTCGTATATATATGTATGTTTATATATATATATATATATATATATATATGTATATTAATCCTTTGTTGGATAACTAGTTGACTTTATTCCTGCTCAGACCATCATCTGTTCATGGGGTCAAGTGTCTGCTGTCCTGCAAGTGTCAAGGTTCTTCTACAATGTTGATCTTTGCGGCGTGTAGGTTAAAATTTTCACTGGGGGACAAACATGTTGTCATGGCACCCTCAGTGATGAACTAAATGACTGGCATCTAGCCTGAATCTCGATTAGTCCAGGCATCTGTCATAAGAGCCTCTCCTCTCATGTCCTTGTGTGAAGAAAGGTTAATTTTTTGACAGAGGTAAGGAGGAGAGAGAGGCGATGTGCAGATCCGCTTCTCACTCAGAGGATGAGGATTCTTTGAGGGTAAGGGGAAAGGAGGAGGATTTTGAGCCATCCGTGGGATATGCTTGTTGAGCTTTTCAGAGATTGGCTCACGTCAGGCTCTCTGGTGGGCATCCCATGCCTTCCATTCTCACAGAAGATGATTTCAGTCAGGGGTAGATGGAGTCCAGGCCAAGATGACACCATTGTGGAGGAATTGTACCAGGGGAATGTATTCCAGTAATATGGTCATGAATCTGGGGGTGAATAGTACGTCAACATAGAACTGAAACCTGGTTTGCCTGGTTCCAAACTATCTGTGTGGCTAGCTAGGCAGGCAATATGTCTGAAACAGGGCTCCATCAAAAAGGATTGTTTCCTAGGGTTGAGAGTGTGCTTACCCTGTGGCATTATTTTACTATTATAAATCAGACCCGTCACCACTGGGGCTGTGAGCTCCGGTGCCTGAAGACAGAAAAACAATAGATTATCCTTGGAAAGTTGATTTCAACAGCAATGTAAGTATGAGCAGAGCCTAATTGTGCAAAGACAACTTTGAACAGCAGGTCACGTTATAACTGGCTCTGAAATGTTATGTCTCAAAGGAATAGAACAAAAGGTTTAGACATTAAACTGGGTCCTTTCTCCTTCAAGGCATCCAGACACAATAACAAAACTGAGATTCAGCTGAACCACGAAGGAAGGTTTACTCTTGGCCAGAGGAAGTGGCCAGTGAAACAGCCTTCCATAAATATAAAGGGTGAGAGGTCTTTTAAGGGTCAGGAGAGGAAGGATAAGAAAACAAGCAGGAGTATTTTCCTTGGAATTTTCACAGAGGGAGTCAGGTTTCTCCAGGAATTGCATTTCCTCTTCTTAATGCTCTTGTGAACTGGTCAGAACCTGTTGGAAGGCGTCTGTACCAAGATGACACTGTCAGATGGGAGTTTTTCTAAGCTAATGTATTACAATGAGATGCTAATAAGTTTGGGTGTGAATAACAGGTCAGCATGGTGTCCTTTAGTCCTGAAACCTGTTTTACCTGTACTGGACTTCTGTACTGGACTTCTCAGAAACAACCAGCTCCTGAAAGTCTATGTGGCTGGCTCCACAGAATTGAAACATTCCCTCCTGGAGTGAGACTCACTAGTCAAGGAATTAAACCAAACTTACTAGAACCATGTAGGTTTTGAAAGTTACAAGGTCCTTCTCCAAGTTTCCAGAAGCAGTAACAATTCTGGAAAGAGAAGGTATTCGCCAACCTTCAAGTTGCTTGCGTGTTCTGCAGGGAGCAACAGGGATGTGGCTTTTATGAATGGTTAACCATACAGGAATGGACTTGTTGATGATGTAACTGGTCTGGAGTGGTCCATGCTCCTGGAAGTAACCCCAGTAAGCTACTTGGTGCACTAAGAGTGGATTTTTTTTGTCTGTTGTCTGTCTCCTGTATGGGATGAATAGATGTTTCTTCATGCCTCACAAGGAAAAGCCATACAACACTGGTAAGTTAGGTCTGGTCTGAAACAAATAAGCTGAGTGGAGAGTGTATTTACCTCGTATCAAAATTCAACTCTCATAAATCAGAAGTATCCCCACTGGGGCCGTATGCTCAGGTGCTCCAAACAAAGACGTAAAGGAGTACCACCTTTCCTTGAAAGTACGGCTTCATAGTAACCCAAGTAGGAGAAGATCCAGTTAGTGCAAAGATACGTTCAAGAGAAGAAGGACTGATGTTAAAATTCACAGTGTGACCTCACAGGGACTCACAGAGACGGAGACAGCAACGACAGAGCCTGCATGAGCCTGCACTAGATCCTCTGCACATACGTTATGGTTGGTAGCTTGGTGTTTTTAGGGGATTCTTCACAGTAGGAGTGGGTGTGTCTTTGACCCTTTTCTTCCTACTGGGTTGCCACATCCAGCCTTGATATGAGGCCTAAAGTGACAGCATCGGCAGAGATGATCCATTCTGAAATCCATGGTGGACGAGAGGGGAACCGCTCCCTTTAGATACTGGAACCCAGGGAGAGGGGAAGTGGGAGGGGTAAACTGAGGTTGGGATGTATTGTATGAGAGAAAAAAAATAATAAAAATACCCACAGAGTGAATCTTTAAAATACGTGTATTTTATGTTAAATATGTTAAATGTGCTAAAATCTGTGTATTTCTCAAAAGACAATTGGATGTGGAAACACAGAAGTTCAGAGTCGAGCGAGCCACGCCTGTCCTGTCGGCAGAGATGAGCTGAGCTCTGCCCAGGAGAGGGACATCTTTCTATTTTATTTTCTTTCTTTCTATTTTATTACACATAGCGCGTGCTCTGGTCTCGTTGCGTGGGATTTCACTCAACTTTAGAATACTATCTGATCCTTCAGTAAGTGAAATAAAATGCCTGGTTATTAGGAGAAAAGCAAGGGACAGAGGTGTTGATGGAACCGTGGAGGGGTTGGGAGTGGAGTGTGAAACGGTGCGCGTGTGCCGTGTAGGGAAAACCGATGAACGCTCTTCAGAACAAACAACAAAACAAACAAATTTTTAAAAAAAAAAAAACAAAAATGAAAAAACAAATACTGTATGGTCCTGCTGGCACACTTCAGGATATCTGCCTGGAATTTTTGAGATCAGGATTTTGAAAATATTTGGCATTGGCATATTCACGAAAGCCTTATTAACGATCAGACAGATGTGGGAACAACCGAAATATTCACTAATAGATAAGTGGATTGAGGAAAATATGACAGAGGAGCAATGCTGTGTGAGCCCACTCAAATGATTTATTTGTTTATTTACTTATTTATTTATCTGCTTATTTATTTATTTATTTAGATTTTTTTGAGACAGGGTTTCTCTCTGTAACAGCCTCAGTTGTCCTGGAACTCACTCTGTAGACCAGGCTGGTCTCAAACTCACAGAGATCCTCCTGCCTCTGCATCCTGAGTGCTGTGTTTAAAGGTGTGTGCCACTACCATCTGGCTTCAAATGATATTTATAAAAGTCAAAGTCAGAGTAGGAGAACAGGATGGTGGTTTCCAGAGGCTTGGAGAGAGGGAACCAAGGAGTTGGTGATCACTGGGTATCAGCTTTCAGTTAAGCCAGGTGGCAAAATTCCAGATGTCTGCTGGGCAAGATCATGCCTAGACTGAGTGCTACATCATCACATTTTATGCTTAAAAATAAAATAAAAAAGAGACCATGCAAATCGTGACTTAGCAGAGTATGATAATGAGAGACAATACAGAGTGGATTATGGTTCAGAATTTATTGACAGTTTATTAAGGCTTCTAAGGAGACAAGTCCAAAGTGAACAAGAAGGAGGACATAGCACCCAAGAGCTGAAGTGCAGTACAGTGCAGAAGACGTGATTATGGCGATGATTGAGCGCGGAAGCTTTTGGCGGCTGTGTCCAGAAGGCAAGGATGGGAGAAGAGCCAGAGAGATGCAGTACTACTGGTTTTGAAGATGGAAGCCCGGGCCATAATTCTAATGGAGGAGGGATGTCCGGCTGCTGGAACATATGGGGAAGTCATTGTCCACCATGGATTTCAGAATGGATCATCTCTGCCAGTGCTGTCACTTTAGCCCATTGGACTCTGTTTCCTACAACTGTGAGATGGTGCATTTGGTGTGTTCGAAAAAGAGAATTTCATTAACCCATGGATTTGTTTGCTTGCTTGTTTGCTTGCTTGCTTGCTTTTCGAGACAGGGTTTCTCTGTTGTAGCTCTGTCTGTCCTGGAACTCACTCTGTAGATCATGCTGGCCTCGAACTCACAGAGATCCACCTGCCTCTGCCTCCCGAGTGCTGGAAGTAAAGATGTGGGCCACCACAACCTGGAACCAATGACATTTCTAATGAAAGCATTTTCCAAAGTCACTTATAAGGAGGCGTTACGATCTTGATCAGAATGTAAGTGGGGACCCTGTCCTCTATGAGTTCTGAAGAGGCCACCATGCCCGGCAAAGAATGAAAGTGAGGGATCATGTTTTTTAAAAAGAAGGTAAGTCTAAAGGTTCCTGCTGATAGTCTGGTGGCTATTTGTGAGTTGGGAGGCTGGTCAGCAGCAGCAGGGATGGCAGCAGATGGACACACAGCAGCAGGGCTGGCAACAGGGCTGGCAGCAGATAGGAACACAGCAGCAGGGCTGGCAACAGGGCTGGCAGCAGTTGCTCACCCAGATTGGTTCCCAGCAGGTGGTCTTGCAGCAGGTGGTCTTGCAGCAGGTGGTCTTGCAGCAGGTGGTCCTGCAGCAAGTGGTTTGACAGCAAGGCTGGCAGCAGCTGGACACACAGCAGCAGGGCTGGCAGCAGGGCTGGCAGCAACTGGTCACACAGCTTGGTCTCCAGCAGGTGGTCCTGCAGCAGGTGGTCTTGCAGCAGGTAGGCTGGCAGCAAGGGGAGCAGGAGTGGGTCATGGTGTCAGACGTGGGCTTTGTTCACAATTTTCCAGAATATGATGACTTCTTCTCACCTAGCCTTTTATACCGTGGGTTTCCGAGATATGCACCAATCCGTGAGTGCTTTCCTTATTGTTGTTTCTATTCTTCCTAGATTCAGATTAAAGATCAACAAAGAGGAAGTTGTTTAGGAAATGTTAATGGGGGTTTTTCAAAGGAAAGTGTTTAGTATATTTGTGAGTTGAGACTAACTCATGACAACTCTTTCAGATAAAAGGAAGGAGTCACATCATCATTTGGTCATGTGGTGGCTCCTGCTGCCTGGAAGGGACAGGATTGTTCCTCTACAACAGTGGTTCTCAACCTTCCTGATGCTGTGGCCCTCAAATACAGTTTCTCATGTTGTGGTGACCCCTAACGACAAAATTATTTTTGTTGCTACTTTATAACTGTAATTTTCTACCATTTTGAATCATAATGTAAATATTTGATAATGCAGATGGTCTTAGGTGACCCCTGTGAAAGGGTCCTTCAACCCCTAAAGGGGTTGCAACCCACAGGCTGAGAACTTCTGCTCTATAACTTTGTTCCTCTGCTCTTAGATTAGAACTCCGGAGAGGGACCTGATTGCGTAACCTCCCCACTGGACAATGCAATAGCTGGTTCTGCGTCTGTTTACCCACAAAGTCACACTCAGGAGTATGCACATGCGTCTGTACCAGCCTCCCCACCTGTGTATTCTGTTTGTATTACACGCACTGGGAAGATGGCTGGTAAAATGCAGAACCGTACCAGGGCGAATGAGTAGAAGCAGAAGGCTGATAGGTGGATTAAAAAAATTATCCATCAATTTTGCATCCTTTGATGATCAGTAGTTTTCCCCCGTGTCTAAATAATTTTCCAGAATGAGAAAATCTATATATATGGGGCCAGAAATAACTGAGGCACCTTCTAGGAATACAAAATACGCCGGTGGCTCTTGTCCTAGCCCTAATCCTGTAAAGCAATGGAGTCGGTGATGTTGGGTGCTGACTTCTCTTCTCCTTCATTGTTCTTCCAAGTTAATGGAGAAATAGTTTAGAGGAGATGATGTCTTGCATGTAAGTCCTAATTATTCAAAACTTTTCTGACGTGTGCATTTGCCTTAGTTAGGGTTTCTATTGCTGTGATGAAACACCACAACTAAGAGCAAGTTGGAGAGGAAAGGGCTTGTTTCACGCACAGTTTCAAATAACAGTTCATCAAAAGCAGTGAGGGCAGGAACTCAAACAAGGCAGGAGCCTGGAGGCGGGAGCTGATGCAGAGGCCACAGAGGAGGAGGGCTACTTACTGGCTTTCTCTGAACAGCTTGCTCAGCCTACTTTCCTATAGAACCCAGGACCACCAGCCCAGGGGTGGACCCATAAATGATAGGGTTGGACCCTCCCCCATCAATCACTAGTTAAGAAAATGCCCTATAGGCTGTGTACAGCCCAATCATATGGAGACATTTTCTTAATTGAGAGGTTCCCTGCTCTCAGATGATTTTAGCTTGTGTCAAGTTGACATAAAACTGTGCAGCACAGCATTCATTAGAAAGGTGTTGAAATTATTAGTTTACAACTTCATCACAAGGTGAACATGCCTGAGTCACTAGAACCATATCACCACGCTGAGAAATTGAACTAAACGCCATCTTCTCAGAGCAGAATCTTCTCGTGTCTGTTTATTAATATGATGAGATTATAGGTTGCTTTCTGCTATCTTTAAACTTCATATGAGCAAACTGGTATAGAATTTGTTACTTTCATTTGTACTATTATTGTCAGTTCATCCAGGTAATTCATTCATTATCTTTGGTTTATACTCTCCCACTAAATGCGTAGGACATAATTTCTATCCTTTATTGTTTATATTAATGTGGTCCGGCTAGCAATTTGAGGTTATTAAGATATTAAAAATAATTCTGTTTTAGAAAGTTTGGAAGGGGTCTTTTGGTTAATAATTTTTTTAAAATAGTAAAACACCTAGGAGCAGAATTGTTCTTAAATCTGCTTAGTCAGTGGTTGGAGAGGTGGCTCGGCAGTTAGGGGCATCTGCTACTCTTGCAGAGGACCTGAGTTCAGTTACAGCACCTGTGTCAGCTGGCTCATAATTGCCTGGAACTCCAGCTCCAGGGCATCCAATGCCCTCTTATGACCTCTTTAGGCCTGAACACATGTGTGGCTCACACATGCATGCAAACACACATTCACACATGTACAGATACATTAAAAATAAAAATAAATCCTTAAGAAATTCCTTAATCAAGTTTCTAGAATGTTGTGTGTAGAGGTCTTGCGTAGCGTATGTTAGATTTATTTCTAGGTATTTTATCTTTTATGCTAATATGTATGCTGTAATTTTAATTCTTAGCTATCTGAAATGTGGAGAGCAATCATGTATGAATATTGCTTTGCATTCAAATTCCTTTATTATTTTAATGTTTTATCAGCAAGGGTTTTCAGAGGATTTCAAATGATTTATCTTGATTATAGTAGATATAATGGAAATGTTTGTATATTTTTGACACAGCGGGGGCAACTTAACATCTCACAATACTTTGTGTTATGTATTTGTCTCATCAGAGTGGCTGGAATTTTTTTCCTTCCTTGTTTTCTAAGTTATTACTTCTTTAAAATGTTGAAATTTATCGCATTCTTTTTCTTTGTGTTGTGGTAATAGTATTATTTTTTTGTAACTGTTTCTACAAACAAATACCAACGTCCACATCTTCGCTCCATCTCGCGTTTCTGAGGACAATTCAGTGTGGTTGTGAGCACATGTCTGTGACAGAGTCTGACTGGCTTTGTGTAGTCTCTGTTTGTGGTCCATCCCAGCTCCACACTGCTCTGTATTTCTTTCACATTCTCTAGTAAAATTAGCTCCCAACCTGTCAAGATTCCTCAGTCTCCTGTGATTCAATTTGGCCTTGATGTGGTTCTTTGTATTAGTTTCTCTAAAGCACTTTCCTGCCCAAACCACACACTAACAGTATTATTGGTGAGCGTGGACGTGGGCAGCAGTGATTAGATTAGACACTGCAGAATCATGCAGGCACATCCTGCTGTGACTCCGGTAAGGTTTCTGTCTCTGAGGTTTATGTACTGGCAGCTTGGTTCCTGGTTGGCAGTACTGGAGCAGTGGGACCTTTAAGAAGTGGGATCTCGTGAAAGATAATTAGATCCTGGGGCTTGGTCCTCATGAATGGCCTGATATTGGCTCCAGGAAATGGGTAGGGTTTCATGAGGCTGAACCAGCTCCTGAGAGAATAGGTTGTCATAAAACAGCTTTGGTTTTTGTGAGCTCAGTCTCTTGCTTCCTCTCTCAGTAGGTAATCAAGGCACACTCCTTCAGCTTCTCTATCATGTTACGACTGCAAAGGAACCCTCATAAGATGCAGATTCTGGTGCTGTTTGGATTTTTCAGACACCTGAATCGTGAGCCAGATAAATTTGTTTCCTCCATAAATCATCTGGTCTTAGGTATCTTGTTAATGGCAACACAAAACAGACAAGGTCACATTTTAAAGAAATAGTGCTGACTAGCAAAAAATCATTCTGGCTTATTTGAGAATTTATAAAAAATAGTATTTACCTCTCAGATGGGTGAGGAATGGCGAACTGTGGTAGTTGTGATGAAGGGGAGGCAGGGATACAAGCACTGACAATGCCTACCCAAATGCAGTATGGATAAGAGGATTATCACTCTGAGTCTTCCAGGTCGTTAGGCAAGCCATAGATTTCAATACAGATCATGATATTCCAGGAGACATGCTGCCATTCTAACTTGCTTTTCATTTAAAAAGTGAGCTTAGTTATTTGATGTCTTTTTAGAATTCATGACTAGAGAAACGACTAGTTAAGACAGCATGGGAATTCCAGTTTTCCACTTACGATCGTGATTAAGAAGAATAGATTTCTTTGTGTTGTTTTTTGGTTTTTCATCTTGCTTTTGAGACTGGCTTTTATGTTGTAACTCTGTCATGGAAATCACTCTGTACAACGGTCTGACCTCGAACTCACAGAGATCCGCCTCTCTCTGCCTCCCGATTGCTAGGATTAAAGGCTTGCACCACGACCGCCCATCAAGAAGTATACATATTTTTGACTCATGGAGACAATAACTTTTACATGCCACCAAAGGAGACTGTATCCTCTTCCATTTTAGCAAGATAAGGTTTCTGAATTGGCAAGAACTGTTTTCAAACCCTGGTAGATTTGTAGAAATAATAAAATTCAACTTGGAAGCATCTGGGAAGTACTTTTCCTTTTTATCTTTTGGTCAATAGGTAACAGTTTAAAGCCTTGTCTTCTGTATCTTGGAGAATGATATGGTCCTTTGTCTGCTTGTGGGCTTGAGAGAATGGCAGTCAATCAGTCAGTTGGTGAATCGTATCGATTGGGCAGAGGTGCTTGAGGATTTCATAGAGACTCAGTAAGAAGGCACTGTTTGACCACTCCATTAGAATTCACCCACAGAAACTGAAAACCCACCTTAAACACTCTTGATATTTACTAGAAGTTTTCTCAGCTGATGCTGAGGTATTTCTAGGTATGTGACTTACAGAGAAGCTCATTATCATATGTACGTATATCCTGCATCTCCATTAAGACTGCTTCAGGAAGCATCGATCTCCTGTGCTCCTGATAGATCTTTTCCTCTCTGGGAACAACTGTCACTACAGACGCTGAATGGCATTGCTGAGAGGTTCCTTCCCCTATTTGAAATGACATTCATCTCATCTTCGATCTCTGTTGTAACTCCGGCTGTCCTGGAACTCACTCTGTAGACCAGGCTGGCCTCAAACTCACAGGGATCCGCCTGCCTCTGCCTCTCTGGTGCTGGGATCAAAGCCACCACTGCCCGGCTTTTATTCTTCTCTTAATGTCTGCCCATATTCCCCTCTTTGACTGTCATCCTTATATTTATTCATAGCTTCTAATGCCACCCAGCTCCTGTCTGCTATCTAACTTTAAAAATTTACATAAAGAGTCCTATAGATACAATTGTGTGGCAAGCATATTCACCCCTGCTGCCTTCCCTCCACCCTCCCCCTTGTTTCCCCTTCGACTACTAATACCTTTTATTTTCTTTAAAAATATTTTGAGAATTTCATATGTAAATTTATTTATATATATTTATATATATTTATATCATTTCTACCTGTCCTCCCTTAACCTCCCACATCCTCTCTTTCTCTCAAATATATTACCTCGTCCATAATTATCACACATGCTTGTGTACACACACACACACACACACACACACACATGCTCGCACAGCTCACCCACTAAGTCCATTTACTAGTGCTCGTATATACATGTGTTTAAGCCTAGCTACTTAGTATTAGATATCCTATCAGGGGGCTCATCCCTGGAAAAAACAGATTCTCCCTTGCCGGGTAGCCATTGATTGCTTATAGCTCTTCATCTAGAGACAGGGCCTCATGAGAGTTACCCCGTCCACAGAGGCATGTCAACTTGTGTTGTCATTATGTTGGCATTGTCTAGGTAACCATATTGTTGAGATTTCATGGGTGCAGTGTCCCTGTCATGTCCAGAAGACATTCTAACAGCAGCTTTCCTGCCCCCTCTTCTATGATCTCTCTGAACCCCAGGTATAGGGGTTGTGTTGTAGACGTACCAGCTGAGGCTGAGCAAGATTCTAGGCCTCGCCCTGGTTCTTATTTCCTGCGGTTTGTATGTCTCCATGAAAAGAAGTTTCTTCGATAAGTGGCTGTACTTATCAGTGGATATAAGCATGTGTATTTCGAACACAGGTAGACATCCTATTGATTTAGGCAAATGACAGTGATTCACGTCTACTTTCATGTGATATATACATGGATGACTTTATGTGATTATGTAAAATCTAGGAGCCACCAAAAATAAATAAATAAATAAAACATCCAGATTTGTCTTCCTAACCCTGGCTGTCTCCAGTTGCACCCACTTTCCCAGAACAGTGTAACCTCGTTCTTCTTTATGGCTGAAAATATTCAGTATGTACATGAGTCACATTTTCCTTATTCATCGTCATTGTTGGACATCTAACTTAGCTACAGTGAATAGCACTGCTCTTTCATTTTCCCGTGCTCTGAAGCATGCCCTGTGCGTGCAAGTGTGACGTTTCCCTCTGCAGGAGAGGCCGGAGCAAGGTGCAGAGTTATTTCAAGTGCTCAGTTATTTCTGCTTGGAGGACGAGGTAAGTGAAAGTACCACGAGATAAAACAAGACCCAAGTGTTGTCCCAGATGACATTACACAAGGGACTTCTGTTGGCTCTGGACATCTTAAGAGGTTCCTGTGGGACTGTGCATCGGTGTCAGAAGTGGAAGGCATTCAGAACATAAGATTTTGAGAAGGAAATGCCATCATTACTCATAGACACTCAGGAAAAGATGAAACATCCTCCAGACTTTTTCAGAAAACAAATGCAGATTTATTTAGAACACATGTAATACAGAAGACAATTCAAAGCAAGCAGAATAGTGAAAAGAACAGGATTACACTGGGAAATGAAATTGTTTATCACCGGAGAGGGTTAAGAAAGACGAACGAAGGTTTGGTTCTCTTAAGTTAGAAAGAAAGAGTGAAGATTCTTTTCTGAATCTGAGAACAGAAGTTAATGTAAGGTCAAGAGAAGATTCAAGACCAGGAGCGTACATTCCGAGTAATGAGAGGAGCAGGCTCTCCCTCATCAAGCGGACACCCACAATCATCTACAGGAAGACAACCCATTGACAGTCAATGATGACAAAGTATGCAGAGGGATTTTGTTGGAGGATTTTGGTTAGATAATGGCAAGTTAGCATGTGACAGAAGACAGAGTCATCAGCAGCAAGGCTCACAGCAGCTGGACCCGCAGCCTTGGGACAGGCAGCCAGGCACACAGACACACGTGGGCTGGTAGCAAGTCCTGGTGCAGGTCACGGGCCCAGAGCAAGCTGGCTGGCAGCACAGGTTGAGGCAGAAGGGCTGGCAGCAGGGCTTGCAGCAGCTGGACTCACAGCAGCTGGGCTGGCAGCAGGGCTTGCAGCAGCTGGACTCGCAGCAGCTGGGCTGGCAGCAGGGCTGGCAGCAGCTGGACACACAGCAGCAGGGCTGGCAGCAGGGCGTGCGGCAGCAGCTGCTCACACAGCTTGGCTGGAAGCAGGTCTTGCAGCAGGTGGTTTGACAGCAAGGCTGGCAGCAGCTGGACCCACAGCAGCTGGGCTGGCAGCAGGGCTGGCAGCAGCTGCTCACACAGCTTGGCCTCCAGCAGGTGGTCCTGCAGCAGGTGGTCCTGCAGCACGTAGGCTGGCAGCAAGGGGAGCAGCAGGAGTTGGTCATGGTGCTGGGTGTGGAGGGAGAGGTTCTGTTCACAGGAGTTTCTGAGATTCTGGCAACTGTTTCAGTCCAGGGGTTTTTATACCTTGGACATCCCTTGAAGGGACCAATGAGCAATTATTTTCCTTTGTTTTTGTTTTCTATTCTTCATGAGGAAATTCTTGCAGGAGGAAGTGCTCCTTAAGTTTTAGAAATCTTTTGAAATTATGATGTAAGCAGTAATTGTGGGTAATTCAAGGTGGGAAATCTCTAGAAGTCGTCATCAGTGTTGTTCCTGCTCTGATCACAATTTGCTCAGGTGGTAGTCTCTGCAGCCACAGGAGGGGCTGAAACTTGTTCTTCAGTTTGTTCTCCTGTTTCCCTGGTTGTATGTAGACTGGGATGTGTTAGTAGGTAGACTATGTTCACAGTGATTAAATGAAGCCATGCTTGAGTCTCAACTGCTCCCTAGCGATGTTTGCTTATTATACACTACAACAACCACGCCTATCTGCAGCCCATGGAGCCATTGCTATACCAGTTTCACCAAAGAAGCCACAGCAAGAAGGTGGTTTGTAGTCTTTTTTCAAATACACCTATGGGCACCAAAGCCAGGATACAGAGTCAGAAGGAAGACATGGGGGTTCGCTTTAGATCTTAGCCCTGTTTACCAGTGGGAAGATGAGGAAACTAAATGCTATAACATGACAGCCTTATTTTGAAATAAACTGAATCATGGGATACTTTCAGAGATACGCACACACTTTCATATGTAGCTTGATCATATATGATACAGGAAATAACGTGTCCGTCCTTCCTACCAGGCGACACTGTATTTATGCCTAGTAGCTGTCCCTGATTATATAATTGACATCTTTACCTGCTGTTTTAGGTAACTAGCGTGCATCTTTTGCCACCATAGAATGTGAACTTAAGAATTTTATTAATAATGAAATCACATAACTCATATGGTTTATTTTCTTCTGCTCAAAATTTTATTTGTGAGATTTAATGACTTTGCTGGATTCAGTAGTCATTCTATTCATTTTACTCTATCATTTCATATAATTGCATGATAACCTGGTAACACTGGTAACCTGGCAACCTGGTAACACTCATTGCATGACAAGACCTGAATGTTTACTCCTTGTATCATCGATGGACATTTTCTTATCCTCAAGGCTTTTGAGAGCCATAGTCTTATCATCATATGTCTACTTCTTTGTCTACAAATCTGTGGATGTCTACAGATATTTTCTTTGAGAGATTTTTAGATTTCAATTGTAGGTATAATAAACATTAGCGTACAGCTCCAGGTTGTTTTCAGAAACAGCTGTATGTGTTGGGCAGGTAGACCAGTTGGCAAAGCGTTTACCATGCAAACATGAGAACCTGAATTTGATTCCCAGAGACCAAAGAAAAACTGCTGAGCAAAATAGCATGTGTTTGTAATCTCAGCACCACAGGCGAGGGAAAGGAGGACTCCTGGGGCTTTCTGGCTAGCCAGCCTAACCTAGTCAGCAAGTTCCAGGCCAATGTGAAGCCAGCTCAAAAACAAGGCAGACAACTCCCCTAGGAATGTTACCGGAGGCTGTCCTTTGACTTCCACATGTGTGTGCACACACATGCATACACACACACACACACACACACACACACACACACACACACACACAGAGTTAAGATTGCAGCAGTATATACAATATACAACTGATGGTTCACATTGCTTTAATTATCATATATACTTGATATCTTCAGTCTGGAATTGTAGCCATCTTTATTGTCTATCTATTATGATTTGGTTCAGAGATTTGGGCCCAGAGCCCATGTGTTGCGAGCTTGGTCTCCAGCTGATGGTATTGTGGAGAAGTGATGAAAAGTTGATGGGTGGGTGCTAGTTGGAAGAAGGAAGTTATTGAGAGCATGCAATTGATTGAAATATATATTGGGACTTGGGTCTTTCTTCTCTGTGTCTTTGCTTCTTGAAGACCACGAGGCAACCAGCCTTCATTTCTCCCATGTCTCTGCCATGATATAGTGCTTCAACCATAAGCCTAAAGGCAACAGGACAAAGTGGTCATAAACTTAAACTTTAGAAACCATGAGCCAAAATAGACATTTCCTTTAAGTTGTTTATCTCCTCTTGTCACCATGATGGAATGCTGACTAACAAAGTAGCTATTTAGATTTTTCTTTTCACAGACTTAATTTGATTTTCCTTGAAGACTAATGATTTGGTTCCCACATAATCACTGGACATTTGCAGTTCTCTTTTATGTGGTGCTGATCATGTGTTAAGTTTTTTTTTTTGAATTGTCTGCCTCTTTCTTATTTGTCTATTGAAACCTTTGTTGATTGCATGCCTTACCAGCATCCTCTTCTGTACTATGGCCTTCCTTGTCCCTCTCTTATTATTTTGCCATATATTTATAATGCATAGCACTGAGTTTCATATAGACGATTTCTTGCAATTGTACTGTCATGTACTTTGACAGTGTTTTCTAGTTATGAATATCAAGAGGGAGAGGCCACTATTATGCCCAATGTAAAAAGAGTCCCTACAAAGAGGAAGATGGAAAACAGGTGAGAAACAACAGCAACAACCCCAACAACAACCCTGGCTCATGATCCGAGGGATATGGGCAGTTCTGCAAGTTGAAAAATGCCAGGAGGCAGATTTTCCTCTATTGTTGGGGGAAGGACTGCAACCGTACCAACTTATGGGTTTGAACCCGAGGAGACCAAATTTGGCTTCAAAGGTTCACACCTAGAAGTTAATAAACATTGCTGTGCTGCTCAAACCATGAAGCTGGTGTGATTTACTACAAGAATAATAGGATGTAAATACGTGTTTCTAGTCCCACTGTGTCTGAACTTGGACTTCCATGCTTTCCTGTATGACTTTTCTAATGACTCCCATTAAATCCTTGAAACTAACTCATGCTATTTTAGAGTTGAGGCTTAGAATCCAAAGGTTCTTTTTCTTTGAAGGCACGTGATTGAAATCTGAAAGTTCAATGTCTAGGTGTGGTGAAAGGAGAGCATTTCATGCTTATGTAATTTTCTGTAAACCGACTGAAAGAGATACGTAAAGCAAAACATAACTTTTAATGAAAACACGCAGCGAAGGGGAGTCAAGTTTGTGTTAATAGACTTTTGCCAAAATCGACGGGGGATGATCCTTTGAGCTTCGAGTTCTCCATTTCTACAATACAAAGTATCACTGAATGCTTGTATAAGATAAGAAACAAAATTCAGTCCAGTGAGCTTCCTTGTCTGTGTCTTTAAACAAAAAAAAAAAACAAATCAAATAGACTTCTGGGCTAAGATGTGCCTCTCTCTGAAGGTCTCTTGCATGTAGACTGTCGGGGACTCTAGGCACACGTTTGAGAAGACTACACACCTCCTGTGCTGTGAACTCATTAGGTGTGGTATAGTTTTCAGGGAAGTAACCTGGACATTTATTTGTCATTTCTTTTCATCACGCCCCCTTTCCCACAGCAGCATCAAGCATTACATAGCCAAGTTCTCCATTATTCATGGAGGTCTGGGGTTTTCTCTTCCGGGTCCACATTCTTCATACCAGCTTCTAATGTCTCTCTTTCCCTCTTCCCTCCTCTCTCTTTCTTCATAGTCTTGATTCCAGAACCCAGGGCCCCATATCCTTAGGCTGATTTGTTTTCCCCTCTCTAAACTCAGGAAGTTCTTTTGATGCCTTAGGTGGCCCCTAGGTCACAGAAGATCAAAGGCTGGTAGCATCACCAGTTGTTACCCCCGAGTCCTGGGATTTGTCACTCCTTTTATTTCCCTAATAATGTTTTGACCTAGAAACAAATTATCTCCCCATGTCTGAGTGCAGGTGAAATTTGTTCTATCTCCCAGGACGTGATTTATTCCCACGTGGCTATTTGTTATCAATAACAAGAAGTGTGAGGACATAAACAATGACACTTCCATGATATCAGCAAACTATTTCTAGTGCAACTATTCACATCAAAGTCCCAGGGCAGTAGCAGGCACATGTGAATCAACGAAAAAGGTTTAAAGGGGTTAACCAGCTGCTGGACATAGACTGAGACAATAGGGTTCATATCATTTTAGTAAGGCTCGTAAGGCCACCGCTTGTCTTACGTGACTGGTGGTGGCCAGGGTGTGAACAATGAATTAACAAAGAGCTTTGATGATAAAGATGACCTGAAAATGAGAGGAATTCGTATTTCTGTCGATAGAGAAGAACCTGCAGCACACATATTTGCAATGTTGAATCCCCAGTACTATAGCTACCTAAACTGAGTTGTACCTGTGATTACATTAACTCTACAGTCAGAAACCTGGACCCAGAACCTGATTCTACCCATTCTTAGCTACCCGGTATGGCATGGGTCACTTCAACTTTGCGGGAAACCACAGCTGCTGTGAGAGCGATAGCCATATCATGTGCAGAAGATAGTGTTTCAAAGCACTCTTCCACATTCTCCAGTTCTTAAATACTTTGTTTCTTCTACCATGATGCTCCCTGACCCTTTGCGGTGGAGTAGGAGAGTTTTATAGGTATCCCATTTAGAGATAAGCGCTCTTTGTCATTCGTTCTCAGCATGTTGACTACTGTCTCTACACGTCTTTGCACCATGACTTCCCTCCTGGCATATGTGTCCAATCGATCATGTATCAAGACCCCTGAAGCCATGAGCTAGAAGAAGTCTTTTACTCATTTTCTTTCTCTTTCACTTATTTTATTCACAGTAAAGAAATTTTGATTAATGCACTGAATCTAATGCAATGAATGATGTAACTTAGATCATAAAGCATAATGTGAAAAGCAAATGAATCATAGGAAAAACAAAACCCAAACATAATATTGGAGGTAGAGAAAAGAGTCCTTTATTAAAACAGCAATGGGTAGTGTCTCTTTAGTTGGAGAGACAATACAAAGTTGTTATGATAAACCAAAAGATGAGTCATAAAAACTGTGAACACATTGGGAAATGATGATGGGTATTTATCATTGCAAAGATGTAATAAGACAGTTGTAAATTGTATATATTTTTTACTTCTTGACTTATTGAGGCAATGGTCCCTGTCAGTGCTGAGACCATGAATCTAGATCTTAACAGATAAAGTTGACAAGCAGAGAAATGGAGATAGTAGTAGGGCTGTTCACAGATCTGTTAACAAGTTGTTAATACATTAACAACGTAATTTGATGATGGTATGTATGTTAAAGGCAGAGTTTGGAACAAGGTAAAACTCCAATAGGTCTGAGAACAGATTATTCTATTCCAGTAGTGGCTTCATCAACAGCCGCAGGGCTCACAGCAGCTGGACCCGCAGCCTTGGGACAGGCAGCCAGGCACACAGACACAAGTGGGCTGGTAGCAAGTCCTGGTGCAGGTCACGGGCCCAGAGCAAGCTGGCTGGCAGCACAGGTTGAGGCAGAAGGGCTGGCAGCAGGGCTTGCAGCAGCTGGACTCACAGCAGCTGGGCTGGCAGCAGGGCTGGCAGCAGCTGGACACACAGCAGCAGGGCTGGCAGCAGGGCGTGCTGCAGCAGCTGCTCACACAGCTTGGTCTCCAGCAGGTGGTCCTGCAGCAGGTGGTCCTGCAGCAGGTAGGCTGGCAGCAAGGGGAGCAGCAGGAGTTGGTCATGGTGCTGGGTGTGGAGGGAGAGGTTCTGTTCACAGGAGTTTCTGAGATTCTGGCAACTGTTTCAGTCCAGGGGTTTTTATACCTTGGACATCCCTTGAAGGGACCAATGAGCAGGACTTTTCCTTGATGTTTGTTTTTTTGTTATTCCTGAGGAAAGTCTCGCAGGAGGAAGTTGCTCCTTAAGTATTGCAAATCTTTTGAAAATTATGCCACAAGCCATTAACTGTAGACAGTTCATTGAGGGTATTTTGGGAATCATTACCACCATTCCTGCTCTGATTATTCTCTGGTCACATGATGGCTCTGTGGGCACAGGAGGAGCTGATCATTCTCTTTTTTTCAGTTTTTGTATTTTGCTATGTACAATCTGGGAAGATTTTGAGGGAAGGAGTGTGATGCTCATGTGTTCATAGTGACAAATTCAATCCTTGCTTGTGTCTGAGCCTGTTCATCAGAACAGCCTGCTTTTTCCAGACTACAACAGACATGTTCAGTTGCAGCAAACATGGTTGCTGTCACATTAGCATTATCAAAGAATGCATGATTCTTTTGAGCATGTGAATCTGAACCAAAATCTGGGGATAGTGGCAGATGAACATGAGGGTTCACAAAGCATCAATCAGTTTAGATTCTAACCATATTTAGCAGAAGAATCAGTATCCTTAGGTAGGACATCCCAACATGGATACAGTCTTCATAAAATGGGAAAATCCTGCTGGGTGGTGGTGGTGGATGCCTTTAAACCCAGCAGAAGCTAGCAGATCTCTGTGAATTGGAGGCCAGCCTGGTCTACAGAGCGAGTTCCAGGAAAGCCAGAGTTACAACAGAGAAACCCTGTCTCAAAAAACAAACAACAGCAGCAGCAGAAGCAACAATAACAACAACAGCAACCAAAATGAGAAAATCCTATGGCCCCTTTTAAAGGAAACTGAATCACAGCATGTTTCCAGAGAAATGCTTGCTTTTTAATGTCCAGCTCCACTAAATACGATAAAGCTATCATCCATGCCAGGAAGCAGTGTGCTTACCCTGTAGTAGCTATTTCCAGATTGTTTATCCTCATCATTATCTTTTCTTCACTGTTGTAGTTTGCTGCTTTGACTCAGCAAGGAAGTCTCTGAGGCATATTCATACATACAAACTCTGCCAGACCTTAGCAGAGGGACCATCACCTTGGCAAGCATCGTGCTGGACAGTGGAACACGTGCATCTGAGCTCAGGTGTTTTAATTGATTTAGAATTCCTCAGGTGTTCTACTGATAGCATGAGAAGATTCTGAGAAATTGAACTAACCCCCACATCAATCCCACACCTGCAGACAATAGAAAATGCCAAGACCTAGGCAGACTCTCACCCAATAATGCATAAAACAATTATTTTATACATAACTAAAAATAAAGTTCCACAATATTTCCGCCTGAAAGACAAATAAAATGTTGACTTATAATAGCATAGTTTCTCCAATTCTGAAATTTTATCCAATTTGGCATATCAGGATATATTTTACTTGTCTTCATTTTTTTTAATTGCCCAAAATTGTGTGTGTTAGAGTTACTTCATTAAATATGGTAGTTATTGGTCCCTTTTCCATACAATTGACTTTTGTATGATATAGTTTTAAAGACTCTTTGTATTGCAAATGAGTATTCTCCTGCATCTCTGTATGTGAACCAAGTGTGCAGTGTCCACAGAAACCACAAGAGGACGCCGGTCCCAGGGGCTGAAGTTACAGACAGTTGTCAGCCACTCTGTGCATGCTGGGAATCGAACCCAAGTCCTCTGGGAGAGCAGCTAGTGCTCTTAGCTACTGAGCCATCTCTCCAGCCCTTATTCTGTGATATTTTAATTTATTAATTTTTGTATTGTTGATGGGCAACTTTTATAATTAGGGCTTTGATGACTCATGCTTTTGTAAGTAATTTTTGTCTAGAGCTTGGCCCACTTGAGCGTGCATTCCTGTGAATAGATCCCAACACATCCTAGTAGTAAAGTTTCTGGGTTACAAATTTCGCATATAGTCAACATTAGCAGATACTTACATTTAACTTATTGTTTTCATTGCCTTATGCCTTAATATTTTATATTTATTTCTGTGTGTGTCTGTGCACAAGTACGTGTCATACACACATGTGGAGGTCAGAGGATAATTTGCCCAAGTCTGTTTCCTCTGTCCACTGTGTGGGCTCCAGAAATTGAACTCGGGCTGGCAGTCATTTATCGATCTTACTGGATCACTCCTTGACTTATGCTTTAATATCTGGTGTTTTCACAAGAATTTGAAGCATATTTGTAATCAACAAATTTAGTATATCTCATTATAATTTTCACTTGAATTTATGAATATTAGTTACATGTACATGTGCAATCAATTTACGTTTATATTTGCATTTGTTTTACATTACATTCATATAACTTTATACAAATAAAGTTAAATTGCATTTAACTCTTCTTTAGACCTTTATGTTTCTCGTTTGTAAGGCGCTGTCGTGTCTTAAGTTTGATTCTGCTGAATTGTCTTTCAAGAATTCTTCGTTGACGTTCCTTAAATATCTTAGATATTATTAGCCTTTGTTCGTTCTACCAGTGCCCTTTCGTATGCTGTGGCTTGTCTCTCCCTCTCTCAGTCTTAGTGCTGACTGCTCCTTCAGTCTTTTCCATGACATTTATAAACCTTTCTATTTACTATTGAGTAAGGTGACCATCCCAAGACAATGTAGATACTATCTTATCTTACACTTACTAGGATTTTTTTTTAATTTACCCACATGCTTTAAAAGAGTTAAAATTCCATACGTATATGAAGTATGTACACACCTCACCTATACGAAGCATCTTGACCATATTCCCTTCCCCTTAGCAGTGTCTTGTTTGTTCTCTCTCATCTCAGTGGTCCCCCGCCTCAAGAATGGTCCTCATCCTTCCTTCATGCCTCTGAAGTAATCTCGTTCAGCACATGGGAGAAGACATGTGATATTTGACTTTCCTGTGTATTTCATTTAACATGATAATCTCAAAGTCTATCCATTTTCCTGCAGAAAAAAGATTAATCCTCCTTTAGTGTTGAATAATACACCGAACACTCATCACTGTGTCTGCGTATCGCATTTTCTCCCTTCGTTCATCTGTCCACGGGCTCCTAGGCTGATCCCATGGTGTTGTTCTCACGGCTCTGATGGCGCCACAGCAACATGTTATTCCTGGTGACACAATCACATCTGGCAAACCTTAGTTTTCAGAGATAGCCAATTACTTCACCAAAGTGAACTTTCCCCATTTCAAGATCTAGAATATACACACCCTTAACTACTTCTGTAAGTTTGAATTTGAAAAAATATTTTTTAGATTTTATTTATTTTAATTTTGTATGGATAGGTATTTTTCCTGTGTGTGTATCTGTGCACCACGTGTGCGCAGTGCCTGTGGAGGCCAGGAGAAGGCACTGGATGCCGTGGGTCTAGAGGGATTTTGAATTTATCACCTACTTCCTTAATTTGAAGCCATATGCAGCTCCATTTAACTGCTTTTGCTGTTCTGGTTTCATTGTCTAACATTTTAATCCGAATATTACATTCGTTATCTTTAAAGATTCTTTTTCAGTAGCATAAATTATTAAAGACTGTAGGTTCCCTTTAAAATGCCATTTGATGATATCCTCTGAGTTCTGATGCCTTCATCGTCATTAATTTCTCAAGTGTTTTAATTTACATTATAAAACCTTCCATTTTGGTATGCATTTCAAGTCAGTAGATTTTCCCTTCATCGTGTCTTGTCTACAACTTACTTTATTATTCATAACAAATAATTCATTTGGTTCTGTTTAATGATCTTTTATTTTTCCCCTAAGAAATGAGGAATTTTATAACAGAAAAAAAAACCTGGTCTGTAAATGAAGTTAGTGCTGTCACCATCATGACATCAGGATCATTATAGTGTCAGAAGGAAGGATGAGGTTCCTCAAATTCAACACCGGATTCTAGAAGCACTCAGATTTCTGTGGGGCCTGTGTGAGGAGCTTTTCTGGTTCTGACTTTGAGATTTAGACATGTTCATTAGGGAATTGATACGTTTGTAAGCACTGTCAATCACCTTTTAAAACCCTCCAACTAGTTCTGAGTCAGGAGAGTACAGTGAGCCTCTATATGTACCTTGTAAATCTTGACATTCTAACGTCTATAAATTCAGAATAGTCTCCCTTTGTCTGTGATTATTTTAACCTATGTCACTTTAGTAGACAAAAG
Organism: Cricetomys ansorgei; assembly: GCA_026225945.1. Lineage (NCBI taxonomy): Eukaryota > Metazoa > Chordata > Mammalia > Rodentia > Nesomyidae > Cricetomys > Cricetomys ansorgei. The sequence continues at coordinate 14,409,854 of JAMJFZ010001881.1, forward strand.
CACATTATACCATTTTATTCTTAATTTCTTTTCGCTGTAAGTTACATCTGAATATCAAGGTTCTTCTTGTGAGGAGGATAATAGTCCCTAAGAGATCAGCAGGTCCTGATCTATGAATGCGTCACCCTCCGTGGGGAAGGATTTTGCAGATGTGATTGAGAATCTCAAGGAGGAGAGCCTGTTCTGGACTATTTGTAGGTGTTCAACATAAACACAGGCCCTGGTAAAGAAAGATGGAGATTGAAAGCACGGGTGAAAAATAATATAGACTCATGATGCAAAGAGTGTCCACAGCCCTGGAAGTTGGAAAATGCCAACTGTTGCTTGCCAAAGGGGCACAAACATGCCAACACTTGGATTCAACTTTAATGACGCTAGATTTGGAATTCTGATCTCCAGAACTAGAAGGGAATAAATTTGTGTTGCTTAAGCCATTAAGTTGGCGGTGATTCGTTGCAAAGGGAATAGGATTGGATACATAATTCTAATCCTACTATGCCTGAACTCTAATGACTCCTGATAATGACCTTCCTAATGCTTCTCTTGTAGTTTGTGAGCTTAAACTGTCTATGCTACCATAGAGGTTGCTGTTTTCTCTTTGAAACACACAAGCAAAATCCAGGATTTCAATTTTATGCTGTGTGTTAAGGGGAGAGTTCCAGGAAGTCATTGCATTCAGTGCTCGCATAGTTTACTGTAAAGCAGTTGAAGAGGAATGCACGACAGAGTGAAGTTAAGTTTGGGTCTTGTGGAAGGAGTGTATCAAATCAATGTTCATGTTGTTCTTCTAGAAAGTGTCTGCCCTGATCCATTAGTCCTGGAGCCGTGTCTGCCCTACCGGTAAGCTCTACGGCAAAATGTGTCAGCAGATATAAAATAAAAGTAACCTCCTGGGTAAGATCTCTCTCCCTCTCCCCCGACTCCCGTCTATTTTCTCTCTATATGTGTCTTTCTCAGGTTCTGCTACAATGTTTAGAAACTGTCTGCAGGGAGTCTCCAGCATGTGCCCTAGAGCACCATGCATCCGTGGCATCTCTGCCCTTTGAGGTGTGTAGATGATCTTGTGCAGTTCTCAAGGAGGTGACCCTGGTTAATTACTTAGTTATTTCTTTTTATTATTATCATTTTTCCTGAAGCAGGGTCAGCTGTTACACCCAAGCTCTCAACTGTTTGCTGTCTTTCTCATAATGTCTGCTGTTTTCTCTTCCAGGTCCATGCTCCTAGAAGCACTCCCCATCTTTGTCTCTCCCTCCCCTCACCACCTCATTGCCCTCAGAACTGAAGCTTTCAGTTTTCTCAGTTGACAGCTCTTTCTCTCCAATAATTCAGGTATATTTTTGACCCCTTGGGTGGTTCCAAGATCATGGGGGATCAAAGAATATTAGCATCACTAATTTGTTTCCTCGAGTCCTGGGATTTGCCACTCCAATATTTCCTTAATGCAGTTTTGATCTGCAAACAATTACCTCTCCAAGTGTGAGTGCAAGTGAATTTTTGTCTATTCCTCAGTGATGCAAAGCTATATAAAAAGAAGGACCAGAAAACCAAGGAAATAACCAATGGCATTTCTATGATATCCACAAACTTTTACTTGGGCCACTGTTCACATCAGTCTCAGGACAGGGCAGGAACACTTGGATCATCAGACGTATCTGAAGGCATTCGCCATTGGCCTGTCTGGAGTTCACATCATTCAGCCGGACCCTTAAAAACACTGCTGGTCTTCAGCTGTGGGTGTTGGTGGCAAGGTATGAGTAATGGATAGGGAAGAGATTTGCTAATGAAGGCGATCTGAAAACCAGAGCACCTGATGATGTTGCCGGTGTTCAGCTTACAGCGCCGTGTTTCCTTAAACTGATTCTGTACCTGACTACCTTACCCCGACAGTCTGATAACCGGAGCCCTTGGTTTGATTCTGTCGGTCCCCAACTGCCTACCACAACACAGGGCACTTCACTTGTGTTCGGTTTGCTTAAGTGTTAGAGTTTGAATATGAAATGCCCTCCCTGGGTTTGTGCACTGAATGCTTGGTCCTTAGATGATGGCACTGTTTTAAACATTCAGTACGCTTTAGGAGATGGAACCTAGTTAGAGAAGGTACATCACTGGGCCTTTACCTTGAAGTTTGTACGAGGTCCTTACCCTTCCTCCTTCTGGCTTCCTGTCTACATGGTATAAACATCTTCTCAAACTGCTCCACCTCGCCACCTTGCCAAGTTCTATCCAAACACAGGAGGCAATACAACCCTGCTCTGAAACTATGAGCCAAAAAAAAGCTCTCTGTATTAAACTGTTCTTCTACGTAGTTTGGTCACAGTGGTGAAATTCTGCCGGCACACCAACTTTGGAGTGTGATGCAACTTGGAGGATATAGCATAATTTGAAGAACAAAGCAATAAAAAATTAAGAAGCCGAAACACAGGATAATATAGTCATAAATTTATTAGAGAAACCATTGGGCAATGTGCGTTTTTTAAGATAAGACAATTTGAAGGGGTCACGAAAGAGTTACAAGAGGAATCATAAAATTCATTTAAACACATTGGAATAAAATCATAGATATTTATCATTGCAAGTTTCTAATTAAATATTTATGAATGACTTTTCTTATTTTTAACTTTTTAAGTTACAAAGGCAATTATCTCTTTGGCAAGAATGAGATCACACACACAAGTGAAGATCAGTTGATGTTTAGAAGCAGTCAGAGGAATGAAATGATATCAAAGGCGATTTCATGGTAGCCAGTGACCCTGTCACGAATCTGTTAAAAAGAGAAAGACTGGGAGTATTATGAGATGAGTATTAATCTCAAGTGCATATTATTTGCAGAAAATGACAGTAAACTTGATGTACTGTGGTTATCATGCAGGTCTGTTGTTAGTGGGTCTGCGGTAAGTTGATCAACAGCCGCAGGGCTCACAGCAGCTGGACCCGCAGCCTTGGGACAGGCAGCCAGGCACACAGACACACGTGGGCTGGTAGCAAGTCCTGGTGCAGGTCACGGGCCCAGAGCAAGCTGGCTGGCAGCACAGGTTGAGGCAGAAGGGCTGGCAGCAGGGCTTGCAGCAGCTGGACTCACAGCAGCTGGGCTGGCAGCAGCTGGAGATACAGCAGCTGGGCTGGCAGCAGCTGGGCTGGCAGCAGCTGGGCTGGCAGCAGGGCTGGCAGCAGCTGGACACACAGCAGCAGGGCTGGCAGCAGGGCGTGCTGCAGCAGCTGCTCACACAGCTTGGCTGGAAGCAGGTCTTGCAGCAGGTGGTTTGACAGCAAGGCTGGCAGCAGCTGGACCCACAGCAGCTGGGCTGGCAGCAGCTGCTCACACAGCTTGGCCTCCAGCAGGTGGTCCTGCAGCAGGTGGTCCTGCAGCAGGTAGGCTGGCAGCAAGGGGAGCAGCAGGAGTTGGTCATGGTGCTGGGTGTGGAGGGAGAGGTTCTTCTGTTCACAGGAGTTTCTGAGATTCTGGCAACTGTTTCAGTCCTGGGCTTTTATACCTTGGACTTCCCTTGAAGGGACCAATGAGCAGGACTTTTCCTTGATGTTGTTTGTTTCCAAGGCTCATGGGGAAATGCTCAAAGGAGGAAGTTGTTCAATACATTACAAATCGTTGACAATTTTCTTTAAATTGAGAGTGTTTGTAGAAGCTCATCAACATCATTCCTGCCCTGGTTATGGATATGTGATGACTGTTATGGCCACAACAAAAGGGTCAGTTTTTTTTCCTTCATCTTGTTCCTTTGCCTGTATGCAGACTAAGGAAAGGCTGTGGTAATGATTTGTTCACAGTGACAAAATGAATCTGTGTCCGGGTCCAGTCTTGTTTTCTTAAAAGCCTGCTTATTCCAGACTACAACAGGCAGCAGACTTTTATTGTTACATCAACCCTATCAAAGAATTCATGGGTAGAAGATGGTTGCTACAGTCTTTTTTTTTTTTTCATGTGCAAGCAAACCCCAAAGTGGGTCAATAGAGGCAGTAAGATGACTAGAGGATTCAGAAAGCATCAGTCAATTCAGGTCTTCATCTTTTTGGCAGCAGGACCAGTCAGCTCAGGTGGAACATCCCAATCAGCACACTGTCTTAATAAATTAGGAAATTAAATTCTGCGAGGTGGAACCATTTTCCTTTATTTAAAAGAAATTGGTCTATAATTTATTTTCAGAAAAATGCTTGCACTTTTACATCTGTAGCTTGTCTGAATAGGATAAAGACAGAGCGTGTCCACCCTTCATGTCAGGTAATAGAGGCATACCTGGTGGCTGTCTTCATGATTTCTTCATTTGCCCCTGTCCCTAAGGCAACTTGTATGTAAGTCATAGTTTGCCAGTGTTTGGATTCTGTTAAAAGTGAAATCAAGTAACACATGCTATTTGTTCTGTTTCGCTCAAATTGGTGATATTTACAGACTTCATTGCCTAGAGTGCTCATTTGTTCACTTTTGTTGATACTGCAGAATGGGATCCGACTTTATTGATGTGTTTCATTGCTGAATGGACGCATTTCTGCTCATCCTTAGGGCTACCATGAACCACCACTGTCTGGCAAATTTTTTTTTTCTAAGTTACAATATTGCCTGTTGGTGGTGGTGTCACAGGCCTTTAGTCCCAGCTGCTGGGGGATGGAAGGGCAGTGAAAATCACTGTTTTGAAGGCTTGTCCACTGAAAGATTTCCCATGGTCTTACGGTGTGCACACCCATGCACACCGAAGTAAACATGAAGTGGTCTGAGTGAGTTATCAAAAATAAAAATAAAGCCAGGCAGTGGTGGCGCATGCCTTTAATCCCAACACTCAGGAGGCAGAGGCAGGCAGATCTCTGTGATTTGAGGCCAGCCTGGTCTACAAAGTGAGTTCCAGGACAGCCAGGGCTACACAGAGAAGCCCTGTCTCAAAAAAACAAAATTATTATTATTATTATTATTATTATTATTATTATTATTATTATTATTAAAAGGACCCGAGGCTGAGAAGAGTCCAACCTAGGAGAGGTTGGGGGAAGTTGGAGTAGGGAAATAAGGGGGCAAATATGATCATGTTACATTGTGTTAATGTGTGAAATTACCAAAAACAAAGAAAAAATATTTTTAAAAAAGCTTTTAAAAAGATGAAGTAGTGCGCACAAGCTACTGTTCTGATTTTCCTATGTCTCATCTATACCTGGTGCTTTCACTCCGTTTTTTTCCATTTTGCTCATGTATCTATTTAGCACTACCTCATCGTAGATTTAATTTGAATTTCCTTGAGAACCAGTGTGTTGACGTTTCATGTGTACACAGGACACTTGCATTTCCCTTTCATGAAGTATAGGACATGGCTGAATCGTTTCTGCTGAATTCCTTCTTTTTTACTTACTCATGAAAGTTCTTTGTCCATTCTGGGCCTTAGTCCCTATTTTATGCTTTGCCAGTGTCATTTCCTGTACTATGACCTGCCTTGTCCCTCTCTTAATGAGTTACACCCAGTCATTTCCCCAGGGTATAGTGCTTACTGCGTTTTCTCTTTCTTGTGTATATTGATGGTTGTTCTAAATCATGCTGATACTATCCTAAGTTACATGTAAGAAGTGCCACTGCATTGTCATTTAATTTAAAAATTAATCAAACTGTATTAATTGTACAAAATAGTGGATTTCATTTAAACATTTTAGTATATGTGTGTCATGTACTTGGATTGTACCTGGCCCTCTCAGTATCCTTTCTTCTCTCATTTTTCCCCTTCTGCTGGTCCCCTTCACTTTCCAAATAGCCCCTTTCCACTTTTGTGTCTTTTAAAGAAATCTAGATCACACATCTGAGAGAAAAGAGACAGTGTTCATCTTTGAGAGCATGGCTTATTTCACACACATACAGACACACACACACACATTCACCCACACAACACACATACACACACATCCCCCCCACATACACACACATTCACACACTCACACAACACACACATTCACACACACATTCACACACACACAACACACACATTCACACACACACACAACACATACAACACACACACACATTCACACACATACAACACACACATTCACACACACACACACAACACACACAACACACACACGCATACACACACTCACACACACATACACACACATTCACACACACACACAGAACACACAACACACACACGCATACACACACTCACACACACATACACACACATTCACACACACACACACACAACACACACAACACACACACACATACACACACACACTCAAGCAGACACATTTCTTCCTCCGTTCAGTTCGCGATGGACACCAAGGCTGGTTCTATGACTCGGTGGTTGTGCGTAGTACCGTGATAAACATGAGCCGGTGTTTATCAACGGGGAATTGCTTCAAGTGCAATGATATACATGATAAGCCTGGAATTGGTTTGTAACTAGTCAAAGATGGTGGACATTTGTCTTGAAACCTTGAAGAAAAGCCGCTTTTCCCCATTCATCTTCTGTGCTAGCCTTGCTGTCAATCAGACCACCTCATGGGAGTCTCTCTCACACACTAATTCAGGCCAAATGAACTCCTAGGGAGGAGCGAGGCTGCAAAAGCCAACCAAACTTCTTCTTTTTTTCTCAGATATCTCCTTGTAATTGCTTACTGCCCTGGCAGGTCTCCAGTTACCTGATAAGTATTTCAAGCTTTTTATGGTTTTGTAATTGTTGTCCATTGCATCGCTGTAGTAATATTGGCTCCCCTAGAGTTAACTTTCTCTACTTGAGGACATGGAAAATTAGGGTAACTACAATAAATGGAGAAGAGAATTGGCAAGGGGGTGTCTTGACCTTGGGCAAAGCCGGTCTTGGTTAACAGCACCTCAGTTTCAATTTCTTTTTTAAAACTTGCATAGAATATCCATTTATTATTTTTCAACTTTTTAATAAAAATGCAATTATATCTCTTACCCCTTCCTTTTATTCCCTTGAGCCTCTCTTTGTCCTCTCTCTCCAACCCTCCCATGTCTCCTCACTCTCAAATTAATAGCCTCTTTCATTATTACTGTTACACATATGTAAACACAAATACGTAAACGTGGTCTGCTTAGTCTGTTGAGTGCCGCTTGTGTGTATGTGTTCAGGGATGACCACTAGAACTGGGTAACCTACTAGGCGGTTGTCCCTGGAAAAGACTGAATCTCTTCTCTCAGCAACTGATGGTTGCTCACAGCTCCTCATCTAGTGGTAGGGCCTGGTGAGGGTTCTCTGATCCATGTTGCAGTGTCAGCTGATTTGGTCATTGTGCTGGTCTCAATTTTAAACCCAGACTCATTTCACGATCTTTGGCTCACAGTGCACTTCGGACAGTAGAAAGTTGATACTTCTTATTGTATAACTCATAAAACGTCATTCATTCATTCATTCATTTTCCACCCATCAGTTCATTCATTTCAAAACATGATTTTCCCTTAGTATCCATGGGGAATTGGTTCAGGAATGCCTCGATGATACAAAAGTCTTTATGTGCTCAAATTCTTTGTACAAGCTACCAGCATATTTACATTAATGTATGTACATCGTTTCACACCTATTGTGTGAGCTGTCTCTGGTTACTTATGATAATTGGTTTGAATGGACGCTTGCTTGTTTTTGCATTGCTGGGCATCAAAAAAGGATCTTGCACATGTTAGGCACGTTCTCCACTACTGAGTGGACCTCAGCAGTCCCAATATCTTACGTAATTTACATAATCAACGTAAATGCCCCACTGTGTTGCTCATAGAATAATATACCCAGCACATTTGTTTTTCTGGATGCTTTTGTCTGGGGTGGATTGACTCTATTGATGGCAAAGCCGCAGTTGGAGGGCTGACTACATGCGTTAACTATTATGTGTTAAGAATGCTCAAGGGTGCAAAGCAACGGGGTCTCAAAACATTTTGTTCCATGTCCTAGGTGACTTGGGACTCTTGACCTGGCTTGGCGTGCAAGGGAACGAAGAAAGAACAGACACACATGCAGTGGAGCATGTGTGGCACTGGAGTGGGATCCAGTGGCCTTGACAGAGGGCACCAACTACGCCACAACTCAGAGCCTCCTTGTGTTTATCATGCACAGGACAGAGAGAGCCTGAACCCTGAGTGGGATGGCGGGGAGGGCTTTGCCAGTTTCCCATGGGTCTGAGGCACTGGGTCCCTGACATCACAGTGTCCATGTCAACAATACACATTCACCCAGGACTTCACATACTCTTTATCCTCCCACTCGAGGCTTCTCTGGCTCTCCATAATCCCGGAAGAATCACCAGCAACTCTTTCGAGAGTATGTTGCAGCAATGCAGAGGCTTGGGGGGCTAGCAGAGACATTTATTCTGCTTTTACTATCAACCCTATCGTTTAAAGCTTACTTTTCAAATGTGAAGTAAGATCATTTTATTCGTTCAAATGGGTGGAAGAGGCCACATTTTTGTCTTCATTTGCACTTTCTTGGATTCTATTCAGATCGACCATTTCTTTATAATTTTTTTGTCTTGTATGTTTATTTCTGTGTTTCTCAAACACCTCCACCAGCTGGTTTATAACTTCTTCTTTTCATTTTTCTGCCACTGTCTCTGAAAATTGTAAGCGCTACATGTTAGCAGTCAAATTTGGCTGCTTTACCTAGTGATGAAGTCTTGTCTATCCCCGAGATCTAAGAGACATTTGTGTATATTTCTTACAGGAGTAAGAGTTCAAAATTTTAAAGTCACCTTTAAGCCTTTAGTCAACCTGGATTATATTTTTGTAGAATATGTGTAATTGAGAGGTACTCCAAGTACTTTCTATCTCAACTTGCTGGACATTTTCTAGAAACCCATAAATTACCGCCCCTTTTCACTTACAATATTAATATGTTTACTTTTTTCTGATCAGTGTTATCACAAATTAAACCCCCTCCCCCCGTATGTCTATTTGTACAGGCGGCCAGAAGAATGAAGGTATAAACTATGCTATTTCTATAAGACTATAGTTTATAGAAGATCAGCATCAAAGTCCTGGCTTGGCAGGTATCGATGCCTGCCTCCAAGCCTGACCCCCCAGGACACACATGGTAGAAGGAGAAAAAAAAGACTTTCCCATCTTGTACTCTGAGCTCCCCCCGACTCTCTCTGTAAATTTGTTATTGTTTAAATACAGAGACAGTAGCAAGTACACTGAGGTTGGAAAAAGTATTTACAAGGCATCACCAGTGGCTGTTTTAGGCAAGGTTTAGGCAATGTAAAAGGTTTACATTGTTAGGGGCAGATGGAAGGAGACCCCCAAGAAATCACCAGGACTCGAGATCGATGCAAAAGCAGGAGGTTTATTTCCAACGTGTTGGGATCCGTTCCCACAGATTCCTCAAGTGAGGCAGGTGGGGGTGACCATCAGCACACTCCAAGCATGGTTTACATATGCTTTTCAAAGGCAGAGCTCAGCAACAGAGTACCAGGCGCATTCTATTGGCTACACAGTCATGTGGGTACGGACCCTCAAACTGATTGGTGCTGGCATACAGCAAGGTCACTGGCTCCTAGAAAATGCAAGTTCAGGGTTTTAGTCAGTGCTGGTGGGGAAAACTCCTAGCAAGGCTGTCAGTCAGCGGTCCATATCTTGTTCATGTCCCAGAAACTGTCTTTTTTATCTTAGTTCCGGAAACTGTTCTGAGTCACCTTGCCCCTGACTTGGGCCTACAGAGTTTTGGTGCTCTTAGAAGCCTGACTAAAGTTTGGCTGCTTTGTTCTTGTCCTTACAACATGACTGTCTTGTTCCCTAAAACCAGCTCTTTTGCTCTGTGGTTACTGGTTACCAAGGTGTTGGGAATGAACTAGAGGTGAGGGAGGGGCTTTGTTAAGAAAAGGTGATCCGTAAATGGCAGAGAGCGTCCTGAAACGCACAGCTTCCCAGTACTCAATCCCAGGGTTTCTATTTTATAAGTCGTTCCCATGATCACACTGGAGCTGCAAACAGCAAGACTGGCTCTCTGGAGTGAAGCTTTCTATCCTTAGCTACGTGATCTGACCCAGCTCACTTGCCTAAGTCTGAGACTATGGCGTGGCTTGGGTGAGAGGACATAATATAACAAAGAAAACATTTGCACACTTGCAGAAACAAAACAGGATGCAATTCAGGAGGCAATCGAGGAAGTCTTTATTAGTAAATGGTAGGCAATGGTCTTTCGACTGAGGAGTCAATACAAAGCTTTTCGGAATGAGTTACGAGATGAGTCATGGTAACCACAGTAACATGGAAATGAAATGGTGATTAACACTGAAAAAGTATGAGTGCTTCCTTCTCCCTTCTTTCCTTCCTTTCTCTCTTTCTTTTTCGTATTGTTTGTATAAACCTTCTATAAGTTGAAAATGGAATGAGCAGTTTTTCCAAGACCTAGACTGCAAATCTAGGTCAATAATAGATGACTCTGAAGAAGAACCAGAGGAACGAGGAGGAAAACAGTAGATTAGGTCGTACTTACTGAACCAACACGTGAATCTGCTAATGAGATGATGTGGTTAGACAGTGTAAGGCTTATTTTCAGAGAAAGAGCACTGAGTTTGGAGCAGTGAGGCTATCTGGTATGACTGATAGTGCGTGGCTATTTTATGTACTAGTGCGTCTGCGGTAAGTTGATCAACAGTCGCAGGGCTCACAGCAGCTGGACCCGCAGCCTTGGGACAGGCAGCCAGGCACGCAGACACACGTGGGCTGGTAGCAAGTCCTGGTGCAGGTCACGGGCCCAGAGCAAGCTGGCTGGCAGCACAGGTTGAGGCAGAAGGGCTGGCAGCAGGGCTTGCAGCAGCTGGACTCACAGCAGCTGGGCTGGCAGCAGCTGGAGATACAGCAGCTGGGCTGGCAGCAGCTGGGCTGGCAGCAGCTGGGCTGGCAGCAGCTGGGCTGGCAGCAGCTGGGCTGGCAGCAGGGCTGGCAGCAGCTGGGCTGGCAGCAGGGCTGGCAGCAGCTGGACACACAGCAGCAGGGCTGGCAGCAGGGCGTGCTGCAGCAGCTGCTCACACAGCTTGGCTGGAAGCAGGTCTTGCAGCAGGTGGTTTGACAGCAAGGCTGGCAGCAGCTGGACCCACAGCAGCTGGGCTGGCAGCAGCTGCTCACACAGCTTGGCCTCCAGCAGGTGGTCCTGCAGCAGGTGGTCCTGCAGCAGGTAGGCTGGCAGCAAGGGGAGCAGCAGGAGTTGGTCATGGTGCTGGGTGTGGAGGGAGAGGTTCTGTTCACAAGTGAGTTTCCCCAAAATTTATTTTTTTTCTTTGCTATTTTGCCTTTTATATATAATGCTCCAAAGTTTGGGCCAATGAGCTGAGCTTGTGTGTGTGTGTCATTGTTTATGTTTATTTTTCCCCTGTGTGAAGTACTTCAAAGAAGAAGTTGCTTTTTCATCGTTTTGAATTTTCCTTTAGGAATTGATAGGTTTCCTTTCCTAACTGGTAAACAAACAATTAAAATTCTTTTCCTGAAATGAGAAACCAACTGCCGTCCATCACACCAGCTTTAACACCTTTAACATTAATCTTCATTTCGTTTCACTGTAGACAAACATTGTAACTGTGTTTTTTTGTTTACTGTGATGTTTTAAACTTCCTGTTTTCCCAACAGAAGAAAGCAGCTGCACACATTTAAGTGTTTCTTTATAAAACACCATAAAAGCAAATGATAATTAGTCTTTGCCTTTCCTAGTAATAAGTCCTGCTTCATTTTTGTATAGAATAAATAATATTCCTGTGCAGGATTGCGTGGAGACACAGTAGTTCCTAAACAATGCCAGCAAAGAACCAAAGACCACACACAGCAAAGAGCTAATGGTCTTCATAGTGAGCTTTCACCTCTCTGAAGTCAAAGATGCTGCCTCTGGATATTGTTCCACTTCAATACAAAATGCATTGTTGGGGTTTTGTTAGCAGTTTTAATACGTGACTTTTTCAAAGAAAAAAAAAGGTTTGATTTCTTCCACAGCTCACAGTTCCCAGGAGAGACCTACTTTTTGGAAATATAAAAGCCAGTGTTGTTTTGAATAACCAAATACTATTTAGAAGATGAAATCTTGTAATAAATAAATATCTATGTCCTATATTGCCAATATATACTGGAACCAATGAAAGACAGTTTTCCTCCTCCCGTAATTCACTTAATTGGTGTTTTAAAACCTCAATATTTTCATCACTTATAATTTCTGACTTAGATGGAAGTTCTCACCGCCACCGTTTAATGACTGTCTGAAGCCAGTTGAAGACAACTATCACATATTCTTCTGATTTGCTTTTCCATAATGATTTTACTAGAGGCCATGAGTTTACACAACTGTCAAATGAGGTGTATTGCTTTGCTTCCTATAAATTACTAGTGAGAACAAAGGAATCTACAAAGAGCTACCCAGACAAGGCATTAACTAACCTACCTCCACCCCATCCCCCAACCCCAGCAACTCAGAGCTGCCCTACGTACCAGCCCAGCCCAACTCATGGCCATTCCAAGGCCTCATCGAAAAGCCTGCTGGGATATCCCTCAATCTTCATTTTTTAAATTCTTTCATGATTTCATACACATATAAACTACAACGGGGGTACTCATTTCTTCTGTATCCCTTTCCACTCTTACTAAACCCCCTTTTCTTCTCAATATGTTCCCTTTCTACTTCTATATCTGTATTGTTCGATATTGCATCTAACTAAATTTGCCGGGGTGAGCAGGGGTAGGATTACCTACAAGGGCAACTTAACAGTGGCCATGCCACCGAAGAATATTTCTCCTCCTCCCAGCAACCATTAACTGTGGATAGCTCTTGGGGCTGTTTGCCTCATAGGTCCTTCCCCACCCACGATGGATCATGGACAGGTATGGTCTGAACAGGTAATCATGGCTGCTGTGGGTTCATGAGTGTGACAGCCATGTCATGTCCAGAAGACCTTGCATTTTACCATGCTTTTCTTCATCCTTCAGCACCTACATCCCTTCTACCTTCTATTCTGCAAAGTTCCCTAATCATTGGCTGGGGGCGGGGGTTATGATATAAGTATCTTTTTGGTGACTGAACTCTCAAGAGTCACATATTTCATTTCTGTGACCCATCGTGAGCCTCTGTATTAACTGTTTCCCACTGCAGAGAAAAACTTGTTGTACTACTAGTGACCTTATAAAACATATAATTAAATATATAATAAACATTAAACAAACATATAATGTACATGGGATAGTTAATATCATGTTAGGCATAGCTATGACCTGGCTATTGTTGTCATTTGGGAAATTAAACACGATGTGAGGAGAAATGATTGCATGTCAAATGGACAAAGGGTGGACTTGTGATGGTTATTCTTAGTTGTCACCTTGACTACATCTGGAATTAACTAATACTCAAAGGACGGGACACAACTGTGAGGGATTATTTTCTCCTTCTCCTCCTTCTCCTTCTCCTTCTCCTCCTCTTCCTCCTCCTCCTTCTTCTTTCCCCCTTCCACTCCCCCGCCCCCCTCCTCCTCTGGAATCACTCTGTAGATCTGGAATCACTATGTAGACCAGGCTAGCCTCAAACTCAGAGATTCACCTCCCTCTGCCTCCTGAGTGCTGGGATCAAAAGCATGTGTCACTACCATCCAGCTCAGGGACTTCTTTTTTTTTTTATTAAATTTATTTTTTTTCTCTCATACAATACATCCCAACCCTATCCTCCCCTCCATCCACTCCTCCCAGATCCTCGCTTCTCCCTTATTCCCCAGCTCCACCAGCCCCTTCCAGGGTTGCCACTTGAACAGTGCACATCAAGATAGAACAAGGCTGGGCTCAAGCTCCTAATTTCAAGGCTGGACAAGGCAGCCTGGCGGGAGGAAAAGGGTCCTGAGGGTCAGTCAAAGGGCCAGATGTAGCAGGACGTTTTGAGTAAGTTTTCTGTCCTGTGTAGCCTTCCTTATGATTTGATGCTGAGTAGACATCCAGGAACTTTGCTTAGGACATAAAGGAGGCAGCGGACAGATGGCAAGAGGCAGCTGACAGGTTGGTTTAACGGATGATAGTCCTGTTTTTTGAGCAGCTCCCGATCTTCAAGCTTCAGACAGTTAAGGACAGCCAAAAGGGCAGTGAATATTTCTTCCTTTCTCTCTTTCTCTCTTTCAAGGCTGTCTGACGATCAGTGAAGATTTATTTCTATCTTTCCCTTCTGTTTTATAGAGGGTAAAAATTCAGAAAGGGAATCTGTTACTAGTTAGGAATCAGTTAAAAGTTAGGAATCTGTTACAAGTTAGGAATCTGTTACAAGTTAGGAATCTGTTACAAGTTAGGAATCTGTTACAGTAGCAATGAGCTTCAGGGTCAGAATCCCTGGACTCTGGGACTCTGTTTTCAGTTGCAATCAGACACACACACACCTCCCACTCCAATTTTTAGGAGTTCTACAAGAACACCAAGCCAGATAACCATAAGATATATATAGGGGACCCTGCACACTCCCTGTCTGCTGATCCTGTGAGCTTCTGTGTCTGTGAACCCCTGAGAGTCCTGGTCAGTTTACTCTGGAGGGCTTTTTCTCCTGGTATTGTTGACCCCTCTGGTCCCTGAAAGCCCTCTTCTCCCTCTTCATTGGTATTCCCGGAGCCCTACTCCATGTTTGGCTCTGGGCTTCTGTATCTGTTCCCATCAGCTGCCAGAGGAAAACTCTCCGATGACGGTTGGGTTAGGCACCAATCTATGAGCGTAGTAGAATATCTTTAGGAATCATCTCTGTACTATCCAGTTTCCAGTTTCTGGCCAGCGCTGTAGTGTCAGGCATGGGCTCCCTCCATTGGTGTGAGGTTCTGCCCTTCCATTGCCCTGGCAGATATTGCAAGCAGGTTGGGTTATAGGTTGAAGGTTTTGTGGCTGGGATGGTGTCCCAGTCCCACCACTGGAAGTCTTGCCTGGTTACAGGAGATGGCTCATTGAAGCTTCATATCTCCCATTCCTAGGGGTCACTAGGGTCATCTTCGTAGGTTACAGGGAGTTTTCACTGTACTAGGTCTCCAGACCATCCCCTAAGTGTCCCATATTTCCAGTCATCTCTCTCTATATTCTCTCCCTCCATTCCTCTCTCCTCTCTTTACACCCCTGTTCCCATCCCCATCCTCCCCCAGCCTACCTGCGATGTCTGTTCTATTTTTCCTTCTCAGGGAGGTCTGTGTGTCTCCACTGGGGTCCTCCTTGTTGCACAGTCTCTCTGGGTCTGTAAATTGTAGTATAATTGTCCTTTACTTAGCTAATATCCACTTACAAGTTAATACATACCATGATAATCTTTCTGGGTCTGGGTTACTTTCCTCAGGATAATTTTTTTCTAGTTCCTCATTTGTCTAAACATTTCATGATGTCATTTTTTTAAAGATAACTGAGTAATAGTCCTTTGTGTATATGTACCGTATTTTCTTTATCCATTCTTCAGTTGAGGGGCATCTAGATTGTTTCCAACTTCTTGCTATTATGAATAAAACTGCTGTGAACATGTTGAGCAAGTGTACTTGTGGTAGGATGAGCATGCTTTGTGTATATGCCCAGGAGTGGTACAGCTGGGTCTTGAGGTAGGTCAATTTCCAATTTCCTGAGGAATCACCATATTGATTTCCACAGTGGCTGTATAAGTTTGTGCTCCCACCAGTAGGGATTTTATTTTCTTAATTAAGTCATTTGAAGTGGAAAAACCCACTTGTAATCCAGATCCTTGAGGAGGAAAGATAAACCTTTAATCTAGTTATTTGTGGTAGGAAGATGCACCTTTCATCTGGGCCACACCTTCTGCTACAGCCTATATAAAGGACATGAAGGAAGGAAGCTCTCTCTTTGCCTGCTCGCTCATGTTAGCAAGTCCATTCCTTCGCTGGCATTAGAGCTTACTTCTTCAGGATTCCAGCATCTATTGAAGACCAGCTGAGACAGCCAGCCCCATGGATTAATAACTACTATATTCTTGGACCTTCCATTCGTAGGCAGCCATTGTTGGATTATCTGGACCAAAGCCTATAAAGCATTCTAATAAATTCCACTTCTCTCTCTCTCTCTCTCTCTCTCTCTATATATATATATATATATATATATATATACACATATATATATATATATATGTGTGTGTGTGTGTTCATGAATACATACATATACACACATAAATACATACATATATATATATGTATGTGTATATATATGTGTACATATGTTTACATATATATGTATGTATACATATATACATATGTGTACACATATACATATATGTATATGTGATATATGTATACATGCATATATGTATATATAAACATATGTACATATGTATATATACACATACATATATGTATGTATTTATGTGTGTGTATATGAATGTATACACGAACACACACACACACATAATATATATATATATAAAGAGAGAGAGAGAAATTTAAGTTCTGATCCTCTAGAGAGCCCAGACTATTACAATGAGTTATAAATATTCATATTTAGAAAACAGTTTGACAATGTATCAGTGGTAGGTTTCCCCTTAGGGTTTATGGTCTCCACAGCCACTGGCTTCTTGCCAGGTTTACAGTGTCAGACACAATTTTCTTCCAGTGAAGCAGGCCTCAAATCCAATCGGAGAGCAGCTGGGTACTCCCATGATAGTCATGCAGCCATCGTGCGCATGGACACATCCTGTCTGGCAGGTTGTTATTACATCATGTTGGATGCACCTTTGAGTAAGACCACTGGTAACTTTTCTCCACTAGCAGCCTACCCAGAACTATCAGGCTCTGGCACTATAAAAGCCAATCCTCGATTTTTAAACTTAAATATAGTTGGGTATCACAGCTCCATCTTAGCTTGCCAAACTGGTGATTCGTATGAGATATCCCCTATATTACAGGACATTTGAATACTTGATCCCCAGTTGGAGACCCTGTTGGATAAACTTAGGAGGTGTGGCCTTGCTGGAGGAAGTGACTTACTAAGGGCAAGCTTTGAGGTCATTTTGAGTTCTCTCTCTCTGCTTCCTCTTTGAGGTGTGAGCTCTAAGCTCCTGCTGCCATGCTTCCCCACTGTGATGGTGATGGACTCGTCCCTTTGAAACCATAAACCTAAAATAACCCTTCTATAAATTGCTTTGTCCGTGGTGTTTTATCACAGAGATAGAAAAGCAGCTCATACAGACGTCATCCTATTTCCCCTGTGTTCTAGTTCTTTGGGAACGACCTTTGTAGAGAGGGTAGTGTTGTGTCAGAATGAAGAGTTAAAACTGAGACTAGGAGGGCTCCAGATACCTTCTGCAACATGGAAGCAAGGGCAAGATTGATCCTCCTTCTGTAAAAACAATTACAAAACCAGTAAGTAAAAATACAGAGTACCTGTTTACAAGTTCTGTGTAGTAAAGAACTTCAGAGTATTAGCCATTGAAAGGAAAAAAAAATCTATGGGATTCCATACAATTCATCCCCGATTTCTTTCTTTACATATTTCCCCAAATTGCAATGCAAAGAATAGAGTCACCATCGAGGGCAGAGACGACTGAGATGACACACGGGTTTATTACAATTCATCCTCTTAGCGTTAAATGTAGTGTTTTTAAATCAAATTTTATTACGTTTAACTTGGTTGAAATGATCAATCTTAGAAAACAAAACAAAACATTATTTTTATCTGTTCAGTCCTCCTTTATCAACCTCAAGACCAAAAAGTTATTTACACAAATTACCCAGATTCTGTTTTTGTTCTTTTGTTAGTTTATTGAAAGACAAGACTCTTATTTAGAGACCGATCACTGGAAGTTGTTTTGAGGTAGAAGAGGTGGATTTTATTTTGTGCTTGGACAGAGAGGCGAGGAAGAACAACAAAAATCCAAGTTCTGTCTTTGTCTCTCTCATGCTAGCATGTTTTAACAGAGGGCTGAAATGCCGAGTTGCCTCTCATGCTAAACTGGAGCTACAGCAAGAGGAGATTGCCACTGAAGTGGGGGATACACGTCTTCTGTATTGAGGGAACCCTGGACAGGTGAAGGCTCCTACTCAATGATGTCACAGTTCACTCATGAAGTCAAAGAGCCAACACCAGTCTCTGAAGACAGCCTCGCAAAGCTGAACGTTTTATCTTCATTGGAAAGAACGAGGAAGTGAATGAAACATTGAATCACTTAAAATAGAATTCGAAGACTATGCCCTGGAACTGGAGAAATGTTAATAAATTTTGTTCTGTCGCAACTCCATATACATAACTCTGTATTCTGGCCACTTTCCCCCTACCGTCTCCTGGTTCCCTCCCTCGCGCTGCGCCCCTACCAATCTCTCTCTGATGGGTACTAGTTTTGGCTTTTGTTCTGTGACACAGCTATGGCAACCATGAACAGCAGCTGTGAAGCTGACCTTCTTAAGAGTCAGCTATGGAAGGGGAAGTGACTCACGGGCCCTTCCATTTATTACTGACGACCAAAGGATTCCGAGAGAGGGAGAGGCGCTGTGTCCAGTTGTATACCCACCGATGAGTCCGGCAGCTGGTTCCACACTCAGAGTCTCTGACCCGTTTAGACTGTGTGGGACACCAAACAATAAAACACGTTTATTTTCTCTGCTCCTTTTACCAGTGTTAGATCTATTTGTAGAAAAATTACTTTAAAGTGTTTGAGACCTGGATTGAAAGGATTGGGGCACCAGATCTGCTCTGTCAGTTACTGGATGCATGAGAGTGGTAGTTTTCTCTCAGCTTAACTAGTGGTGTCATTCCAAGGCTGCAGTGAACTGATAAACATAAAATCCAACCGACAAGATCTATCATGTGATCCACATCCGAGTATTAACCTGCAGGGCATCCAGCCCATTTCACAGAGGCATTTGTACATCAGTGTTCACTGCAGCCCTGTTCACAAGAGCTGAGTTATGGACCCAACCATAGGTGTCCATCCACAGAGAAATGGGAGAGGAAAATGTGGAATATGTATACATTGGAATTTTTTTTCAGCTGTAAAGAAAAATGAAGCCATGTCATTTGCCCCCCCCCCAAAAAAAAGAAGAAAGGATTCAACTGTAGATAATCTTATCAAGCAATTTAAAGGCAGTTCCAGAAAGAAAAATATTATGTGTTTTCTTTAACTTGTGGTTCTAGACTTTAGATAGTCATAAATCATGACCTGAAACTGTCTAGGAGAACAAAGGGGATAAATGGGAGGGGAGAGGGGAGAGGGAAGAAAAGGTAGGAGAATTGTGGGGCTGGGGAGATATGTGCAACTCTCTCTCTCTACACATATATACAGTTTTTAAGTTTCTATATAAATATCTATCTATCTAGATATACCTGTATCTATCTAGATAGATCTATCATCGATCTATCTATCTATCTATCTATCTATCTATCTATCTATCTATCTATCTAACTACCTATCTAGATATCTATATAGAAACTTAAAAATAATAAATTCAAAAATTAAATTTAGTCTTTACATGAACTTCTATGAATAAATAACAAAGCAAAAAGTTTACTACACAGTGCAAAATAATATGAATTTTAATAGGAAAGAACAGGTAGGAAAACAATCACAGTGATTCTGAGTTTAGAAAATTGGCTGCTGGCCACCAAGGCTGGTCTCCAGTAGTCGGTTCCGCAGCAGGGGTTTCTGCAGTAGTTAGGGAGGGGCAGTAGGAGCCTCCGCAGATGTGGGTGGCAGCATTGCTTGTGGAGGCGGGGCTTCTGAGAGAAGACATGTTTCTCATTGCCCGCAATTCTCTCTAATAGGTCTTTTAAGCACTGTTTCCCAGTGTAGGGAAAAAAAAGGGGGGATTTTAAGATTTATTAGTTTGAAAAGTTGCACTAATTGTAATTTGTAATAGGACTGATGAATTGAAAATCAGTGTGGAAAAGAAATAAAATGAATGCTTTTATTTTGAATGTTAAGTATGAAACCATGTGTCTTTGACCCGTCTCATATCTTAATTTTTTTCATGATTCATAGCTGTACCATACTGGTTTTTATATCAGCCATTTTGTTACTATATTTCAAGGTCTGACTTTTGTGTATAATGTGTCCATGTTTACATCTATTTTAAAAAATATCCAAATTGAAGCAATTATGGTGCTCTGCCTCCTTCAGGAACAGAGACTTCAATGGTTGAAGGAAGAAGAGTAACTCATCTTATGCTCAGAACAGCCATTAGACACACCAAAAAGCACAACAGACAGTAGATTGAAATGATGCTACAGTTTAAAGGACCTCAAACTTCTAGGGACGAGGCACTGATTAATAAAAACCATGCAAACATCCCTCTAAAGGCAAATAAACAGCACATCAAGACCAGAAATTCTGGAAAGGTCTTGGTCAGAAAACAATTACAAACATAGCAACGCCAGCTTAGCAGCAGCAGGGTGCAGTCATCTACACTAGAGAACCTTATGTCCCTGGAGATCCACACAGAACCTCCACCCAGGACACCATGGTCATTTCTTGCGGCTTTACCTACTTTGACCAGGACTGTATGTGGCCAAAGTCTCAGCTAGGAGTTCTATGTCACCCCTGATGTTGCCAGATACCTGTTGTCAGACTGCTTGTTGTCACCCAGTTTCTCGGTGTTGCTTCCCGTGAGTCCTGGGTAATTGCCATGAGGCAGGCGTGCCGGCCTCTCTCATGTGTTTGACCCACCACACCTGTGCTTGAGTGAGTCACCGCTGCATGTATCCGTTCAACTGGTCAGCCACCAAGAAGTTAGTTTATTTTATTCTGTTTTGGTTCTTTGAGACAGGGTCTAGTGTACCCTAGGCTTGCCTTAAACTCTCTATTTAGCTGAGGTTGGCCTCCAACTCTTGATCTTCCTGCCTCTGCTTCCTAAGTGCTAATATTGTCGGGATGTGCCACCATACCTGGTCTAAGAATTCATTTGTGCAAACAACTATCTAAACTATAAAACACGTAAGCAATAAACTCTCTGTCTATTACCGGGCCATTCTCACGGATGACCAGAGGTTTCACATGACTTTATCGACCGCGCTTGTCATAGTACCATCCCAGGCACGCCTTGGATTTTATAAAGACCCATGTGTTATAGAGTGACTGTGTCCCAATAAATACCTACTCTCTTAATATCATGAATATTTATATGTATATAAATATTGTAAATAAATATTTGTATATAAATATGGATAAATAAATAAATTGTAATTAGTATATGTCTTACTGTCGGTTTACTTGGAGAAAAGTTTATGTCTCTGTCTCATGAACAAAAGAAGTCACCTGTGTACAACATCCATATCATAGCAGGTGGGCTGAAATGTTAAGTTTCGTGTTTCGTGTGTTTACACTCATGACTGCAGGAGCCAAGACAAGCTGAAAGGGAATTAGATGACAGCTGAATATTTATATTTTAATGCAAGGAATTATTACGTGAAAAGTAGAAGAGATATATCTCTGTGTCGTTTCTTCTTCCTTGGGACAGAGAAGGCTGCTTGTCTCCAAAGAAATAAATGACCAAGGCATTTGGTCCACTAAGATCAAATCAGCATGCTCAGGACAAACACACGCACCTGCCTTTACCATGAGAGTGATTTCCTTGCAATGAATTTTTCACGTCTCCAAAGAGTGAACTCTCCCGTGTGTATAAGCATCTGGCCATGTTCAAACTAAGTGGAAAAAAGTACTATCATAAATACCTGGGGAAATGGTAAAGACAACAAACCTCAGCTTAGAAGTTCATAAGGTATTTTAAAAAAATGATCTCAAGAGGAAGACTAAAGATACAGAAAATTTGAATGGGATCCCTATCTAACCATCGGATTTGAATGGGATCCCTATCTAACCATCGGGTGCCTGACAAACTGCACTCCCATAGCTTTCACGTAGACTATTTACATTCGTTTAGATTATTTACAAGCAAAGTCAGGCTACAGTGGAGATCTCAATGGTAGGAATAATGTTCAATTAGTATTCAGTTTGTCTTCTACTCCAACACAATGAAATGAGAGAGCTCTATGGGGAAAGCAATGTGAACATGTGCACACACACCGACTTCCCTTCCTCTCCCTTCCTCAAGTTGGCCCAGAAGGAAAGCTGGTCTCTCTCTGCATGGCCAAAGCAAATGTGTATTTGCCTTTTTTTTTTAAGTTAAAACTTAAGTGTCTATAATATTATAATCACAGTTTAAAGAGTTGATTTTCTTACGATAGCTAGTGTTTCTGAAAACCAGTGAGTGTTTCCTGCATCAAGGACAGTGTCACATATAACCATCATAAAATTCAAAGTCAAGCATTGGGAACACGCGTGCTTCTGGGTTAGTTCTTTCTAGACGTGAAGCTGTACAATGTGAAGGAGTGACTATTCCGGTCAGGTACAGACACGGCCAGTTTAAGGCATCATTAGGTTTAAAGGTCTGCTCGTTGCCGTCTAAAGAAGTTACTGCCCTAGCTCACATCCCTGGCATCCATGTAGGAAAGTCTGCTTTCTAATAAATCCACTAATTTATTGACGTTCAAGAGGCATTTAAGTTTTTTCCTCTAGTAAAATAGTTGCTAATGCTCTTGAACTCATTTTTTTTTTTAATTTGGCTGTTGACCTTTTTTCCTCTTGAGTTGTGACAGATATTTATGAGTTCAGAAAATAAAACCGAAAATTACAATACATTGGTTAAGGTATTTGTTACTTGTTTTCAGTTTAACATTTGCTTTTTTTTTTTTTTTTTTTTTTTTTTTTTTTTTAGTTTTGTTTCTGTTTCTGTTTGTTTGTTTGTTGAGATCTGGCCTCATACAGGCGGACCTCAAACTAGCTATGAAGCCAGGGATAACCTTGAACTCCTGATCTATTCGACTCTACTTCCCAAGTACAGGAATTACCGGTTATTTACTTTTCTTTTTTGAGCCAAGGTTGAACTTCTCTCAGAGGCTGGACTTGAAAGCACAATTCTCTTCTCTCAGTCTCCTAAGTCCTGGGATTGTAAGTATGTGCCATCACGCCTGGCTTGCTTTAGTTCCTAGAAAACAACCAGATATTTAAACTCTTTGTGTTATAAAGATTTTCAGTCCTTTTCCCTTGTGATCTTTCTGTCTTAGGAAAGCTATTCTTTAAATACTTCAAGAAAACAAAAGTCCAAGTGCGAAAGGTTGGTCAAGTTGTTTCTCCCGATGAATGTGGTAAGAACTGAATGGAGAAACTGAGAACTCAAGGCAGCAGGCACAAAAAGGCTCCTTTATTATTACCACAGCTCCTTTGATAACAGAGTTACGAGTTGACAGTTCAGCAGAGAAGCCTGCTTTCACGGGCACTGTATTCAAAGTTATATAAAGCGCAACAATGTTATTTGTCTTCAGAAAAATGCCTGAGGTATGGGAAGATTGTTTACCCTAACCATTCTTTAGAAATTGAAGAAAGTTGCAGGCATTCCTGAGTCCCTTCTCCAAATTCCCTTCTTGAGAAACACCAGCATGGGATGTACTCATGTCTGTGTCACCAATTCATTCTAATCCCTATGTAACCTTCATCCAAACTCCAATATCCAAGCTTTCTTTTAGTATCTTCATATTTACTTTTCAAAAGAGTCTTTAGGATATAAGAGACACAGACCTGGTATGAGGCTTCATGATGACACATGGGATGTTGGATTTAAATGCAATGTCAATTTCTTGACAATCAACCAGATGAGTTAGGTTAGGAATCTTTGAAATTTGTTGATACACATAAAGAAACAGAGAAGGAGTGACTCAGGAGGAAAGACTGGATTTGATAAACTCTGACTCTGAGAAAGAAAATAATGCATTCCATCTAACTTTTACATAGAGTCTTCCATAATTAACTAATTTAGTAACTGTTTATCTATTAAAAGAAACAATAACAAGGAAATGACCCTTAACTTGGTAACAGCAGCAGGGTATAAAAGAGGACAAGGAGTAAGGAGACTCACATATTTGAGAAACTTACTCTTTTGGAAACCCACCCAGAACCTCCACCTCTGACACCATGGTCAACTCCTGTTGTGGCTCTGTCTGCTCTGAGCAGGGCTGTGATCAAAGTCCTTGCCAGGAGAGCTGCTGCCAGCCCAGCTGCTGCCAGACCACCTGCTGCAGAACTACCTGCTGCCGCCCCAGCTGCTGTGTGTCCAGCTGCTGCAGGCCCAGCTGCCAGACCACCTGCTGCCGCCCAGTGTGTTGTCAAACCACCTGCCGCCCCAGCTGCGGAGTGTCCAGCTGCTGCCGCCCAGTGTGCTGCCAGACCACCTGCCGCCCCAGCTGCGGAGTGTCCAGCTGCTGCCGCCCAGTGTGCTGCCAGACCACCTGCCGCCCCAGCTGCGGAGTGTCCAGCTGCTGCCGCCCAGTGTGCTGCCAGACCACCTGCCGCCCCAGCTGCGGAGTGTCCAGCTGCTGCCGCCCAGTGTGCTGCCAGACCACCTGCCGCCCCAGCTGCGGAGTGTCCAGCTGCTGCCGCCCAGTGTGCTGCCAGACCACCTGCCGCCCCAGCTGCGGAGTGTCCAGCTGCTGCCGCCCAGTGTGCTGCCAGACCACCTGCCGCCCCAGCTGCGGAGTGTCCAGCTGCTGCCGCCCAGTCTGCTGCCAGACCACCTGCTGCCGTACAACTTGCTGTAGCCCCAGCTGCTGTGGTCCCACTTGTTGAATTTCCTATCTGACTACCAACCCCGAGGCAGCCATATTCACAATGATCTGAACTTCTCAACCATGTTAGCCTTTCCGTGTAGTAAACGATTCCTACCTTTGTTTTCCTGACACTAGTAAGAAACTGGCAGAAGAATTTCCTACATCAAGTACTATTCATGTCTCCCCAAGTCTACCCATTACACCCATGCCTCGGAGACATGGTGCAGCTAAACCTATCTCTCAAGTCTCCATCTGTCATCCTTCCCTTGCCCTTCACCATTCTGTGTTAACTATTCTTCAATAAATATTGCCTTGTATCAGAAATATATGCATCATTCTTCATTTATGTTAAGAAAGTGTTGTCAGTTTATTTTCTAGTATTATTCCTTCCAAGGTGAAAAGATGTTTGTGTTACTGTGACCAGGAAGAAAACTAGTTTTGCTAGCATGTTAGAGGTATGCGTAGTCCCTGCGTTTATTGCAGGATTATTCACTTTGGCTGGGAAGCAGAATTAGCCTGTGTCTATCACCTGATGAGTGGTGAATAAAATGCCTTATACCTAATGGAATGCTGTTTACCCACAAAACTGGTAGAGTCATGTCATTTGTGACAGCATGCTTAGAATGGAAGATGTTAAGTGAAATCAGTTACAGAAAGAAGACATGCACGGAGCCACTCAAATGTGGAATCTGCAACAATGATCTGAGAGAAGCTGAGAGGAGAAAAGTGGCCCTGAGATCCTGGTGAGAACAGAGGGACAGAGATGAAGAATGCCTGTGTAACACTGTAAAAGAGTTGGATGAGAGAGATGGTTCTAGGGCTGGAGAGGTGGCTCAGTGCTTAAGAGCACTGGCTCCTCTTCCAGAGGACCTAGGTTTGATTCCCAGCACCCACATGGCTGCTCACAACTGGGTATGCAGCACTCTCCTGTGGCCTCCCCAGGTACCAGGTATGCACATGGTACACAGACAAACATTCAGGCAAAACACCACACACATAAAATAAATAGACAAATACAACTTTTAAAATGAAATAGTTCTAGTGTTCAATTGCACAAGAAAATTGCTACAGATGATAAATATTTTGTATTTCAGAAACAGATAGAACAAAGGATATGGAATGCTTTCACTAGAAAAAAAAGATATGTATTTGAGTATGTAAATACATTAACTCAGATTTAAACATTATGTAGTGCATACACAAGTGAAAACATCATATAGTACTTATAAATATATACACTTTTATATGTCAAAAACAGAAAAGAAAATTGATTTTGCACATGTAATCTACTGTCTGTATTGTAAAAAGAATGACATTTCAAAATAACATTACCTGCCTTATGTAACTTACAATAATTTTCCTTTTTGATTCATAAGATGATTGGCAGGGCTCACAGGGCGACTGAACTCTGAGAATAATAAGACATGTGAAGCCCAGTAGTTTCCTACAAGGAACTCACAGTCTAGTCTTCAAAATAAGGGCTTAGAAATAAAAGGAAGGACCCAAGGAGACAGATAAACTGCGGGAAACTTTGTTCTAGAGAAGGGTAATATGGAAGGATTTAAAATTGTTTTTATAAATAAAATGAGTTAAAGGCTAGCAAATGCTAGAAAAATAAGTAAGCTTCAAACTCATAGGATGAAAAGAGGAGAAAGAGAAAAGGCAGGAAGAGGAGGAGGAGACCAGAGATTGTTTGCATTCTTATAATGAAGGAGTGAAATAAGCCAAGAGTCATTTGTGGGGTAAATATGGCAGAAAGTGGACTGTTATGTCCACTCCCCAATCACCTCCACATTAATGACACTGTGCTGAAATAAATCATATGCTAAATGCAAATCAGCATTTGAATTGAGAACATATTCTTATTGGCAGAATTATGGGCATGGAAGAGGTCATTATCTTGAGCTTGCCTAAGAATTTCCCCAGAACAATCTGGGCATTAAAATATATATACATATATGTGTGTGTGTGTGTGTGTGTGTATATGTATGTATGTATATATATATATATATATATATATATATATATGTGTGTGTGTGTGTGTGTGTGTGTGTGTGTGTGTATATGTGGGTGCCTACATATATATGTGTATATATGTATGTACATATATATATACACACATAGGCATATATATACAAACATATATATGAATCCATATAATTATATATATATATATACACACACACACACATATACATACATACACAGGCTGCCAGGTTGTACTACTGAATGTTCTGTATCATGCTGTTATTTCAGAAAGAGGAGCTTTGATTCATGCAGCTTTGACTCATAGGGCAGTACTACCCATCCAACAAGCTAATGTTGGAAGGAAACATGCCAACACACATTTCATGGAATTCTTTGCCCAGCTCCCTAAACACCAGGTGAATCTAGAGCTATGCTCTTCCACATTGCTCAGGAGCCACTCACAACAGAGGTCCATGTGGTCCTCTTTGAAAGCTGGTATTCCACCATTCTGCGATGAGAATTATTTCATTTCCATTCATTTCTGCCATTGCCTTCCCATTTGCATGTGTCCTGTAGCAGTATGTACCTAGGTTGAGCCATAGTTGGGGGGAGAATTATAGCAACTCCCAGTCACAAATTGTTGATTCCATACCACCAATTGGGAGAGAAAGCTGTAGATTTAAAATTATATGATGCACACAAGGAAGGGATAGGAGTTGATTTGGAAACATCAAATTTGAAAGGAACTGTCTATAATTACATAATTTTATAACTTCTTATCTGTAAACATAACCCTTAATAATAAAGATGTGTCTTGACAGGAGATGAAAGGTATAAAACAGATTCCCAAATTCAGAAAACTCACTTTCTTGGACACCCAGGCCAAAGCCAGCCTCTGATATCATGATCAGTTCCTGTTGTGATTCTGTCTGTTCTGAGCAGGGCTGTGGCCAAGGAGAGCAGCTGCCAGAACAGCTGCCACAGGACCACCTTCTGCCCCAGCTGTTGGGTGTCCAGCTGCTGCAAGCCCAGCTGTTATGTGTCTATCTTTTACCACCCCAGCTGTTGTGTGTCCAGCTGTTACCACCCCAGCTGCTGCATATCTAGTCTCTGCTGTCCTGTCTGTTTCCAGACTGCCTGCTGTTGCCCATTCTCCTGCAGATCATCTTGTTGTTGAATTTCATTCCTAAACACCACCTTCCGGCCATCTAATAGGTTGCCTGAGTTTCAGAACTGCTTACTTCCTTTGTCTACCGCATTTGGCTTTGTCCCGGCCTGTTCCTGTTCCTGTATCTATTCACCCTATTGGTTGTGCCATTAAGCAACTACTTAAAAACAGTTGCTTAAATTAATGCCAGGTAGAACTCTCATGCCCATGCCCATGACGTTCTGTCAGATGACCTGATGTGTCACACTAGTTCACCGGCACGAGTTTCTCATTCTACCATCATACGTGGCTGTCTTTTCCACGGAATTCTTTATGATAGACTGCGTCCCTGTAAATGCTTTATGGTATCAGAAACATTTGTAGTCTTTATTTTCAGCATTGACTTTCTTCTAATTTGGGGAAAATTTGCATTTCAGTGATCTAAAGAAACAGAATTTCAATGTGTCAATCAAATCTTACAGTAAAGAAATTTGACAAATCATGAGTTCCCCACAAGTCAGATTTCCCACTTTAATTTCAAGCATATTAAAAAAAAATTCTCTCTCACTGCTTTTTTACTATGGACAGACCAGCAATCTTGGGCTGTGGCCAATGCATTCATCGCCCGAGACCCAGTTCTCATCCTTGAGATAATCTCTGTGCCACCTGGGATTTAGATTTGATAGGAAGATGGATGTCAGGTAGACTGTTAGTCATACTGATGAGAAAGCAGTGCATTCTGTGAGAGAAGTCTAACATCTAAGAAATAAAATGGCTTGAGTCTAAAATGTTATAGCTTACAAACACCCGAGCCACAAAAAGTAGAAGAAAGCTGAACGAAAGCTAAATGTTCATATACTGATGAGAGGGATTAGTAACCGAGAAAACATTATGCTCCTTTCAAAGAGAAGGGCTAGGAAATCCCAGCATCTGTGACAGCGCGAAGGAAGCTGGGGGACTAAGGAGTGAAATATGCTAGAAATGGAAATACAAAATAGTATGTGACCTCATTTATACTTCATCGAAAATAATCAACGATTCTTCCAGAGTATTATCATTATAGAGTAAAATGGTGGTCGCCTCGAGATGGGGAGCTGCTGAGCAAAGCATATAAAGTTTTAGTTATGTGTAATGAGTAAGTTCTAGAAAAACAATGACTATAGCTACCTTCAGAAGATTGAAATCTGCTAAAACAGTAGACCTCAGTTGTTCTCAGAACAAAATGGTAGTAATTCATGTGACGTGATAAATATGTTCATTCGTGCATTGTGGCAATAATTTCACCATGTATTCGTGTATCAAAATATCATGTATGCCTTTGATATATACAATTTTGTTTGTTAATCATCCCTTGGAAAGACTCCCACTGATATGAAACACACGAGCATGCTGCCACGGTGTGAGGGTGGCTTGAGGGAGGGCTGGCGTGGGCAGTGTCCGGAGGCTTTGCTGGGGGAGAGACTACCACCCAAGTCAAAAGGAACAAGAAGCATAGCGCTCTTTCAGTGTCCGCATAGAGTGGAGGACTTCTGGGCACCGTTCCTTTTGTTGACCATAGCAGTTCTGCAGGGTTCCAGTTTGTGAGTCTTATCAGACCCAACAGAGGCATTCTAAGGATATTTCTGATCAATACAAAATGCATCCACCTTTCATGAACTCGACTGTGAGTTGCCAGCTCTGTTAGGCCCACACCCATCCCTGCCAGGACCTGTGAAGGCCTTGAATGTTAAAGACTGTGGTTAGCGACCCATTTTCACTCTCACATAAGTAACTGAATTCTAAGAATATCATAAATTCCTGGAGAATGTTGTGTGTTGGGACATTACTCCATGATCTGCTTAATAGGTTAACTGATGATCAGAAAAGAATCTTCTCTCTCTCCACCTCTTTCTCTCTCTCTCTCTCTCTCTCTCTCTCTCTCTCTGTTAATATACAAATCATATGTGCCTTAAAGAACAACTGAGTGAGAGTGATTTTTCTCAAGACAGGATAACATAGACAGTTATAAATAGCTAATAGATATAGGACAGGGTGTTAAATGAACTTGCTATTAAGAAAATGTAACTCAGCCCTGTGAGTGTAGGACTGAGGACAGTGTGTAGAATCTGGATGGTGTGTGTGTGTGTGAAGATAGTGTAAGCTGAAGGCATCTTGGGAGGACCACTTGACAACCGTCACAAAACCAAAAAGGCAGGTCTGTAATCCAACAGCTAGGTGCGCACACCTGCCATCTCAGCACTCAGAGGCTGCAGCAGAAGGACCTGAGTTTAAGGACAGACTAGACCACAGGAATACTCTGTCTAAAAGACAAACAAACAAACAAGCAACAGGTCCCTAGCCCCAAAATCCAACTTTAAGGTCCTAAACTTTTCTTTGGATTTGTTTCCTAGTTTTCCTCTTACGATTTCTCAGTATCCCATTAGTTTGGGTACATCATTTCAGTTTCTTCAATCAATCAAAAGGTGTTCTTTAAAAAATGAGAATCTAAACAACATGTCCAAACTTTGTTTTCGGTTTGGTCCTTGGCCAGGCGTTGGGTCACTTCCATACATCTGAGAACTTTCCTTTTCCTTGCCATTTTTGATTTCCGATTCGCTGAGGCTAGAAAAAAGGTTTGATATGATTTTGCTGTTCTTAAATCTTTCTCTTTCTCTCTGGCTTTCTCTGTTGCAGTTTGTGTTCCTTTTTGCTTTTGTTCTGTGTCATTTTCTTTGCAGAGTTTGATAGGTGTCCATTCATCTCTATTTCTCTCGTGCATATCTTCATACACAATGTCTCTACAGGTCTTTGTTATGGTATTATAAACCCTCTCATGGTTATGACTGTTTCTAAGCTGGTAACAATTTTCTTTGCATACATTAACACTCTGCCTCTATGTCCTCCTCCTACATTACGTGCTTTTTGTCTTAGTTTGCTCTCTGTTCCTGTAGTAAACAGCATGACCAAAGACAATTTGGGGAGGAAAGGGTTTATTTTATTTTATTGCTTGTAGTCCCTCACCGAGGGGAGACATGGCAGGACCCTGAAGGCAGGAGCTGATGCAGAGGCTATGGAGGAACCGCGCTTACTGGCTTGCTCTTCTTGGCTTGCTCAGCCTGCTTTCTTTTACCACTCAGAACCACCTGCTCAGGGGTGGCAACACCCACAGTGAGCTGGGCCCTCCCACATCTATTATCAATCAACATGCTGATCCGATGGAGGCATTTCTTAACTGAGGTTTTTCTTCCCGGATAGCTCTCACTTTTGTCAAGTTGACCGAAACAAATAAACAAACCACAACCGTAAAACCCAACCTAACCAATGATACCTTCCATCTCTCCATCTACATTATACACTTCTCGGCGTAATTTAGTTAGAGCTCTTTGAAACACTTAGGTCTTGCAGCGTTCATAATCGTCTAGATATTTATCTTACTATTTTTTTCAGAACATATTTCCTCACTTCTGCATTTCAATAAACTCTTCCTGTTGGTTTCTGCATATGAAGTAAACCCCCCACCCCCGTCCAGTCTTTCCAGATTGGCTTCCTTGGAGCAGAGACTCTGGGAACCTCTCAACCTTTGATCTTGTTCAACGCACTGTCTCATTCCCAGAAGCTCGTGTGCCAAGTACAGTAGTGTCCCAAGGTGTGAGGCAGGGGGCCTTGCCACTCAAGAAGCTGGCAAAGTTGGCTTACTCCTTGTGTGGTCTACTTCCTGGATTCCTCAGAGACTCCTCGGCTGGGAGCTGGCTTTTATCCTGGACTCAGCCAGCACTCAGCTGGGTATAGATCTGTGACACTTTCACTGTTCTTCAGGCCTGCCTCCTGCAATGGTATGATTTACTCCTTTACACAACTACTGAATACACTCCCACCTGCCATCAGAGGCAGGCAGCTTAGCTGGGGGATGGGATCTGCTGCTGGACAAAGCCTGGGCAAGGGGCTGTGGGAAATGTCTCTCCACCGCTATTTAGGCTGGCACAGCTCTGGTATTGTCAGCCTCATCAGTTCCAAGACTAAAAGGTTAATTAAAATCCGGACATTTGGAGAACAGCTGGGGAATTCGGGACTTCAGATCTAATAGGAAGCCAAGAGCTTCCCCGTGAGCAATGGGAGCTGAGAGTTTTTTGTCTGCTAGATGTACACTGAACTAGAGAAATAGACACTGCTCCTGCGCCTCCTTGAAATTGCCTCTTTGATCCATGTGAACCCTGAGGACTCTTGTATTTAGGAGCTAGTCCCTTTGATGGGAGCTATAAAAGCCAGAGTGCTTGATGTGTGGTCAAACTCCTTTCAGGGAGAGGCTGGAGACTTGGTTTCATGGGGTAGGGACAGGCATATAAGTACCAATTAGATATACTGCTGGTTCCCAGATGGAAGCTAGTTAAAGGCTTGACGCTGAGCATCAGCTTTGAGAATAAACAGTCAAACCCCTCCATGGAGAAGCAGAGTTGAGGGTGGGGTGTTGACAAATTGCAGCAACAAGTGCTTACCTGTATGTTTAAAGCCATCTCACGGTCATAGTGGACCAATAAATACCAACCGCAACCTTCCTCGGAGCCAAATGACTTAGGATCCCGTCCCTCTGTGAGAGCTATAAATAGATATTGAAGAATTCAACTGGTAGACCAGCTTCTTCCAGGGCAGAGGTAGATGATTTTTGTTCCTCATGTGGGACAAGAAAAGAATGCTGAGAGAAGTATCCTCGCAGGCAGTTGAGTTTCCTGAAGTTGAACCTCTGCACTCATGAACTCGTAGCAGCTGTGGTTGCTTGCACAAGACCTACACAAGATCAGGGCAGTCAACATTCCAGCATGGAGTAGGGAGGGGCTCATGAACCTCTCACTCCTAGATAGGGAGCTATGGTAGTGGAGGGAGAGTCAGGTTTCTTGAAGTGTGGGGCTCCTGATAGGTCAACCATGTTCCAGTGGATGGCCTCGCAGCCGTGGCTATATGAACAAATCGAGCTCAGTGTGTAACAGTACAAATTGAACTCGGCGTGTTAAAGAAAAAGAAGGCACAAAGTTGGGATGGTAGAGGTAGATCTGGGAGCAGTTACGGGGAGGAGTGGGAAATGAAATATGATCAAAACACATTGTATACACGAGCACATTCTCAAAGCGTCAAGAGGAATATTATATTACAAATATGTCCCTTTCTAAGTTTCTGCCCTTTTGACCCCCTGATCAAGCCGTTCCACTTTGTGTTAATTTGCTTGTGCTTCCATCTTTAAGCTGTCTAGCTGTATACTTACATGTTCTACTCTTATTCTGCGGTGTAGAAACTCGAGCTGTGTACTGAGATATCACAGGGGGAAAAAAAAACAGCAGAGACAGTTCCTAGACTCTTCCCCAGACTTTCCGAGTCAGCCTTCCTGATTGAGACGCTACAGTGTAGTCTTCTGGTTTGCAGCAAGCCCCTTCCCTTAGACAAGGCATTGGTTTCCTGTCCACCAGCAGGCTCAGGACATGTGACTCTGCAGAATGCTCTCTCGTGAGATGCATCAGTGGGGACCGGCATTTTATGGCACGAGCAAGATTTGAAATATTTGCAAAATTAATTTAAGGTCCCTAGTTAATCAGCACAGAAATCAGACTTAGCTATAGAATTCATTTGACCTTGAAGCCTGGGGAGAGAAAACCTCAGCTGAGGAACTGCCTCCTTTGGATTGGACTGTGGACATGTGTGTGTGTGTGTGTCTTGTTCTTAATTGCTGATGGATGTGGGAAGCCACTCCGGGCTGCACCGCCCCTCCATAGTTGGCCTCGGGAGACAGAAGAACGGGACCTGGATGTGTGTAAAACATCTGAGGATTTGTTATGATAAACCACAGCAATCTCCTAGAAATGTATAGCGGTTGCTTCTATACCAATACGTCTCAAACACGTTTTTCTTTTCTTTTCTGAGATAGGGTTCTCGCTACATAGCTCAGGCTAGCCACAAACTTACAATGTAGTCTAGACTCACCTCAAACACAGAGAAATCCTTCAGTTTCCCAAGTGGTGAGGTTAGCGGTGTACACCGCTCTGACCAGTTTCAACCTATTTCCACTGAAGTACAAGAGTAACATGCTGATTCGATCAAATTATTATGCCTGTTTAAAAGCTAATGAGGTTGGGCACAACCTCAGGGATTGTAAGGTTTTGTTTTTTTTTTTTTTAAATGTTCCTTCCAAGAAATTTAGATGCATTCACTCTTCCAAATCTGTTCACCTTCATGAATAGCAATCTGGTTAGTTAGTTTTGTCCTGGTGAATTAACTTGTTTAGGGTTTTGACATTGCCTCTGAAGTTTCCCCTTGTTAGAGTTTTCTCTCGTGCAAGCATGACTAAAGCCCTTGGGAGTGTCGTTCTGCGTTCAGCACAGTTACTCATTCCTAATTTCATGGTCACCAGACATTTAGAAGGCCAGATTTAGGGGAAGACTATCAACAGAATGGAGATGTACATAGGTGTTCTCAGAGAGACAGTACTCTAATACAGGCGTTGTTGTCTAGGGCACCTTAAAGTGGAATGATTTGAGGTCCTGGAGGATCGTGACACAAAGCCGGGGTCTCCTTCCTCAAGTCCCCGTGGCTACAGAGACGGAGGACATCAGGGACTGTCCAGCAGTCCTTATTTCCTGTGGTAACAAACTATAAAAATGACCCCTGGAAGGATAGTCTTGTCCTGGTTTTCTGAAGAGTCATCAGCTAGAAGTTGATTTAGACATATAACACATCGGCAGACGTCCTCTGAGTTAGAAACCTGTATCCTGTCATCTCCTCTTGGTGGAGAATGAAAACTAGAGAGTAAACACTGACCAACAACCCAGACAGCAGAGCAGGAAAGTGTTGGAGCTCTAAAGGCCCAGCAACCCAACATGGCAGAGTCCAAGTTAGAGCAACAGACAAGCACACCAGGTGAATTATCATGGGTAGGAGGCCAGTGTGTCTTGGAAACAGGAACTGGGTCAATGTGGCCCATTGAAGCCAGAAAGACAGCAAGTCAGCTATGAAAATCAGCTCCACAGGAGTGAGTCAAAGGACCTACATCTCATGGTGTTGCTGAACTTGGCAGCCAGCTTCCCTTAAGAATGAGCTTGGAATGTTTGTGTTCAGCAGAAAGATAACACCAGAAGGTCATGTCTGACTATTGTGTCTGAAAATGGTGCTGCATTCCCTGTGAGAAAGTCTAGGCACTGGACATTGAATCACAGATGGCAGGGCACACACAAGCAGTTTTGACAATCTGACCTGTAACAAATGGGCAACCAGACTGTGAATTTACTCCTCTGGGTGATCAGAAACAATTACATGCCAGAAGACTCTTTGTCACACCAGGATGGACAACATGCTACACCATGTGAACTGAGACTGCAGTGTATAATATCAAGAGGCAAAATGTCATGTGACAGTGTCCTTTGATGATGTTAAGTTACAGAGGTGATTGGGGAAGTGCTGATAGATGAACGCTAACACATCAGGAAATCATGTTTCCTACCCAACCTCAAAATGTAACCAGGAAAACAATCTTGCCTAATTTGATAATCACCTATTTATCAACACAAACAATAACAAGGGAAGAATGCTGCCTGTGAGGACAGTAGCCCTCGGCAGGGTATAAAAGGGGATGTGGGCGGGGAGACTCCACTTCCAAACCTTCCAGCCCACCTCCTTGGAAACCCACCCAGAACCTCCACCTCCAACACCATGGTCAGCTCCTGTTGTGGCTCTGTCTGCTCTGAGCAGGGCTGTGGCCAAGGCTGCTGCCAGCCCAGCTGCTGCCAGACCACCTGCTGCAGGACCACCTGCTGCCGCCCCAGCTGCTGTGTGTCCAGCTGCTGCAGGCCCAGCTGCTGTGTGTCCAGCTGCTGCAGGCCCCAGTGCTGCCAGTCTGTGTGCTGCCAGCCTACCTGCTGCCGCCCCAGCTGCTGTCGTCCTAGCTGCTGCATCTCCAGCTGCTGCCGCCCCAGCTGTTGCATTTCTAGCTGCTGCAGGCCTTCCTGCTGCCGCCCCAGCTGCTGTGTGTCCAGCTGCTGCCACCCCAGCTGCTGTGTGTCCAGCTGCTGCAGGCCCAGCTGCTGTGTGTCCAGCTGCTGCAGGCCCCAGTGCTGCATCTCCAGCTGCTGCCGCCCCACCTGTTGCCAAACCACCTGCTGCCGCCCAGCATGCTCTAGTGGCTCTTGCTGCTGAGCGCTCTCACCCACAGTCTCTTGTTCTGCATCACCCAACATTCCCGATGTAGACCACCTATGAGCTAAATCCTTCAACTCTGGCTGTAAACCCTTAATTCCAGTTGATTCCTATGCTATTTTTGACTACAAATACCCCCTTTCCCACTAATGTGCTGTCTCTTTCCCAAATGAACACAACTTTGAATTTCCTTCAGAGTCTTTCAAAGTATAATATGACCCCACAGAAATATTTGTTCTCTGCCCTGTTTCCTAAAATGGAGATATTCCTACAACTTAAATAAATATGAATTTTGCAGTCATGCAAACATAAATTTATCTTGTCTTCTTGTTTTGCCTTTCTGTTGTTGTGTGCCAGTTTTCTGTAATCCATCTCTAAAAACTAAAAGACCACACGAGGTGGGGACATGTAAGCCAGGTCCCTGCCCTCCGAAATCTTCATTTTAAGCATGAATATGGTTGTTGAGAGCAAGTACCTGGATCCCACTTGTGGTCTCTCCCAAAGACTAAGCGTTAGGCAG
This sequence comes from Cricetomys ansorgei, assembly GCA_026225945.1. Lineage (NCBI taxonomy): Eukaryota > Metazoa > Chordata > Mammalia > Rodentia > Nesomyidae > Cricetomys > Cricetomys ansorgei. The sequence goes on from JAMJFZ010001881.1 coordinate 14,446,145, forward strand.
GAGAGTTCCAGCTTCTGTGCTCTGCATGTGTTTAAGAGGATATCAGCAGGCAGCATGTTGAAGCAGGCTGTGTTGAAGGGGCTGCCACATGACGCCTGTGCTTTGGCGGTTTGGTAAAAGTGTTGCCTTAAACAGGGACTTTTGCAGGAAACGTTAACAGAGAAAAGTCTTCAGAGGAACCTGGAAGGCACTTCCGGGAAGCAGATTACAGCAGCAGAAACATAATGTAGTTTCCATGAATGCTAGCCCATTTGACATCATGTGACAGGGAGGCTCTTGAATGGGGCCACAGTCCTTCCTTTCTTAGAGGCGAAGTGTCTGGACCTTTGCACTGCCCTTCGCTTGTGGCCACTCTGTGTGGGAGGAGAGGGGCAGGCAGGGCACACATGTGTGAAGACAGTAAGTATCCTATGTGTGAAGACAGTAAGTATCCTATGTGTGAAACAGTTACCCTGAGAACACAGCAGATGAGCAGTGTGAAACCCCAGGCACTGTGTGCTCAGACTAGCTTAAGGATGGGGCACCACTACGTAACGGTCACCTGGGTAGACATCCTATTATCCAGCCCACACCTCCTACTTCTATCCACTCCAGCTCATTAGTCAGAATTACTAGAGAAAGTTACAGTAGGCATATGCCTGCTTTGAAGAGCCACTTCAGTCGCATCCTGAGAGTTCTGGGCCAGTGGTCACCATAGTCCTATTTAGTTGTCATTCTTGGCCATCTACACTTAGCACTCAAACTAAAATTGCCAGGACTAAAATTGTGCATTGACACATCAGTGCTGAATATGCTCCTCTCCACTGTGAAGCAGGGTCCCTACTGCACCATGGCAGTGCAGTCTGTCACTGTGGAATGGCATTCTTCTTTGCCTGCTTGCCCAAAGGCATGAGGTGCTCTGAGGTGAGGAAGCATGAAAACGTTGATTCCAAAGGGGGAACCCTAGGGGGCTATGCACTATTGGATCAAGCACTTTTTGTCTATAGTACACACACTTATGAGGAGGAAGTACAAATCCCCACCCCCCGAATGAGACAGGAGGTGAGGCGAACAAAACCACTTCTTTTGATGCCTTTAGTTTAGTATTAACGTATTCTAACCATTAGAACATAGGCCCACACAGTAATAGCCTTAAAACGTGTAGAACTGAGTCCTGAAAACCGCGCTTCATACTTGCGGCATGTCATTTTCAAGCTGGTGCTTGAGCCATGGTGGTGGAGTCACGGTACCTCCTCACTCGTGTCTGGATGGCACAGCCTAACATAGGAACAGTGGCTCTCATGGTCATGCATTCATCATTGCACATTCTGTTCTGCACAGGGCATCGGTTGATCGTAGGTACCCTTGTGTAGAATCCCACGGTGCTCGCTGAGAGGCCTGGGAGTCACCGTAGGTGGTGTTGGCTGCTGCACTGCGGTGGGATACAGCAGACCCAGATGGAACGTCAACTCCCGTCAGGCAAGCAACGGAGCGATGTCCTCAAGAGACGACACCTCACTAGGGCCTCCGAGATGGGCTCTCGCTTGAGGTTAGGTACTCAGGGGGGAATGTTCTGTTTTCTAGGCTAGGCTTTTGAACACGATGCCAATGTTGCATGCAGCCCCAGGGAGGTTTGCCAGATCTGTCTGCCCTCTTCGTGAGCACATGAGTCTTAGCCATCATAGACAGTTTATAGTTGGCTGTATCTTATCCAATGGCATCAGTCTGTGAGGCACTATCAGGTATTCAGAAGGTCTGTATCCTTTTTGACCAGACTGTGACAAAGGGCAGGAGACTCAAGACAATCTGAGGTTAAGACAGCGGATGCATATTTCTGTGGGTTCCGTATGACCCAGGATTGTCTCCTATTACCTTGATATCCTTAGGGTTTTGTTTGTACCCCATGCCAGGTACTGTTAGCTTTCTTCCCCCAAGATTTTATATACCTCAAGAAAGCCGCCATTGGCTCTGTTATTTCATCGGTCTTATGGCCCTCTACTGCCATTTGTCATGATACAATTGCTTTGCGGAGACTGCCCTCATGAATTCTACAGAAATATTTGATGGCTTTCCCCTCCCGTGTCTATCTTTGAAGAGGCATTAATCTATGATTTTTATCTATGAACTCCCATCGGAGTTCAGCGCGAGTGTTAAGCCATCCCAGGGCTTCAGCGGCCTTCTCTGTTCCAACAGTTCTCATCCCATAACTCAAGGAAAGAATGTGCTGTAGCTTACGCTTGTGAATTGGAAAAATGGCCATCTGGGGCACACGTGGATCCAGGGGTCAGATTGTGAGATCCAGATGGGTCAAAACTCCATTTATTTTCTGATTATAACCACCGGATCCTAACGGGTGCTCTGTGTGCGTTTGGGATGCTGTTGTCAGAGTCGTCTCTGTTCTAACGACTAATATCTTCCCCAAATGTGGGCGTGTCACTTGCCTCTCAGCTGCTGCACGAGTTTTGAGAAATCGACAGAGCGCCACTAATATATGTACTTGTTTTGACCCTACCTCTCAGAGGATCGTCCTCGTTTTCCATTGATGAGCTATGGGCCTGAGAAGTGTCTCCAGATTGGAACTCGGAGGATGAATCGTGGCTTTCCACTGGGGCAACTTACCTAAACGGCTCCCTCAAAAGTTTTTCCCGGGTGCATATATACATGTTAGAGAGCACTCCACAGAGCTCTCCCATATGCACTGACAATTGTGTACCCACTTCATAAAACAAACACTGCTGATATAAACAGATGGGTTGATCCAGAAACTATAATAGTGGAAGATTTCAGTGTACTACTTCATCAGTCTATTGGTCATCTAGGCTCCCCTCCAAAACTCACCTCAAAGCTTTAGGGATAACCTACGCCATTAGGTCACACAGATGGAACAGGAATCTAAGCGTGTTCCATTATACACTGAGATGTTCTCACAACCCTGTGAAACTTTTCCCAAATCCTATTTCAGACCACAAATCAATTATTAACAAATATAAAAATTGAAGAATATTCTTGTATTATATCAGATCATCAAAAACAATGAAAACCAGAAATCACGAGTAAAAGGGATTATAGAAACTAAACAGACATAGAGAGATGAAGGAAGTTATGAAACTCCCCAAATCAAATAGAAATGAAAACAAAGCAGGCCAAAACCTGCGGTCCACAGCAAAGGCAGAAAGTATAGGTGCTTATAACCACAAGTGCCTGTAGTAAAAAACCAGAGAGATCTTTTAAAAACTTTCCACAAGATAGCCAGCCCCACAAAGACAATCATCATAGTTCTTTCTACATGTAGAGGAACTATGGACATGGAAGTGGCAGAAGGACTTCAGGAGAGAGTGGAAGGATGGTGAGAGAGGTTGAGAGACAGATATGTCAAAGTACGTCACCCGGAATGTCATGATGAAATCCATCATTTTTCCCCTTAGCATACTCTAATAAAACTAATATATGCATATAAATATGGACTGATACAGGTATCTGTAGCACCTACAGTAACAGATCCGCCAATTATGAGTGTCCATGTCTTATAATTAAGGAAACCATGTTTTCCTTCAAAATCCACAGATTACTATGGGTTGCACTCCAGTCTCGTCACAGCTACCGTTTCTAACTGGTTACCCATCATATAATTATACCCATATTCATTCTCAGAGCTAATTGGTTCTACCTGGATTCTTTTGTGCTCTTATCATTCCGATTGCCCTTATAGAGTTACATCCTGCAGCAATGTTTCCTATCAAAATGGGAGTCCTAGTGAGTTGTTGCTACTCGGAATTTCTCCACAATGCTGGTGACTCCTTTAATTCCTCCACCTTAATCACCTTAGTAAACAGAGCATATCTGGGGCCACCCAGAAGCAAAATGAGTTTGTTGGGTTTGTTGCCCTTAAGAGTAAGTATATTTCAGCAAATCTACTTCTCTGCAAACTTTGATCATTTCTTCTTTTCCTTGGTGCTCTCTGCAGCTTGAGAAAATCTGGACTAGTCACCTGTCATGACGTGACTTCAAAACTTAGCAGTGCAAACGTTGCACACTACTAACTCACAGCTTCTGTGGGTCAGGAGTCAGACAGTGCTGCTGGATTGTTGGCTTCCCCACCACTGTAAGCTACAGAAAAGATGTTGGCTGGCACTGGGGTCTCCTCTGTGGGATCGGTCTGGAAGAATCCAATTTTAAGCTCACTCCTGTGATCTCTGAGAATGCTTGCTTCCTTGACACCACTGGGATGAGAGCCTCGGTGTCTTTGTGGGTATAGCATCAAGGTTGTCTCTGACTTTTTGCCTCATAAGTCCCTCCCCATTGCATCTGAATTCGTCAAAGCCAGTGACAGAAGAAGAGCCTGCAAAAGAGAGTTTTGTAGCAAGTAGTAACCTTAAACCCTGAGAAGCATTTTCTTGATCAATTATTAAGGTGGGCACGCTCAGCCCACCGGGTACTACTACTCCTAGTTCTTCGGTCCTGGATGGTATAAGAAAACAGGCTGAGCAAGGGGCAAGTCAGTAAGTGACACTCCCCTGTAGCTTCCTGCATCAGTTCCTGTCTCTAAGTTCCTGTCCTGTTTGATTTCCTGCCCTTACTTCCCTCAATGATGGGCTTAATACTGAAGTGTCATCTAAAATAAACCCTTTTCTTCCCCAATAGCTGTTGGTCATGGTGTTTATCAAGGCAATAGAAACCCTAACTAAGACAAGTTCCAGTGGAGCCCATGCCCCAGTGAGCTGTGAATCTCTCCTGAGGTCCTTCCACTTGAGGTTCACACCAGCTCCTAACATTGGCCCTCTGTGTACTCAGACCGTAACACACAGCACTTGGTGGATACTCTGCATAATCAAAACACAGCAATCACACAAACCGTGGAGTGAGCATAACCGAGTTCCTCTTTGAGCTTGCCTGCCCAAGAGAGTATAGAACACTGAACAGAAGAATTGAAATTCAAAACTCATAAAGAATTTTTAAAAAATGGTAAACCTAAACTTTATTGTTTAAAAGTACAACCCTAGGTGGCTGGATTTTGAATAAAAGAAATAAAAACGACTAATTAAAAATTAGGATGGTGACTCTGTCATGCAGGGAGGGAGATAGAGCCAAGAAAGACATGCAGGAACTGTACTCGATGAAGCAAAGGCTTTCCACTGGGCTTTGTGTGGCTAGGTTTTGTATTACATTTTAATGAATGACTAATTTAATAATGATAATTATTATTTTCTGTGTTACACATAAGTATTTCATATATCTTACAGTATACATGGTTTTTTAATAATAGTAGAGGTGGGGCTCTCTGTGACCACAGTGCACCGTGAAGACATCAGGAAAAGGAAATTATGTTTCCCATTCACCTTGAACATGTAACCAGGAAAAGACACTTGCCTAATTTGATAATCACCTATTTATCAACACAAACAATAACAAGGGAAGAATGCTGCCTGTGAGGACAGCAGCCCTCCGCAGGGTATAAAAGGGGATGTGGGCGGGGAGAGTCCACTTCCAAACCTTCCACACCACCTCCTTGTAAACCCACCCAGAACCTCCACCTCCAACACCATGGTCAGCTCCTGTTGTGGCTCTGTCTGCTCTGAGCAGGGCTGTGGCCAAGGCTGCTGCCAGCCCAGCTGCTGCCAGCCCAGCTGCTGCCAGCCCAGCTGCTGCAGGACCACCTGCTGCCGCCCCAGCTGCTGTGTGTCCAGCTGCTGCAGGCCCAGCTGCTGTGTGTCCAGCTGCTGCAAGCCCCAGTGCTGCCAGTCTGTGTGCTGCCAGCCCACCTGCTGCCGTCCTAGCTGCTGTGTGTCCAGCTGCTGCCGCCCCTGCTGTGGTAGCTCCAGCTGTTGTGGATCTAGCTGCTGCCGTCCCACCTGCTGCATCTCCAGCTGCTGCAGGCCGAGCTGCTGTGTGTCCAGCTGCTGCCGCCCCAGCTGCTGTGTGTCCAGCTGCTGCAGGCCCCACTGCTGCCAGTCTGTGTGCTGCCAGCCCACCTGCTACCGCCCCAGCTGCTGTGTGTCCAGCTGCTGCAGGCCCAGCTGCTGTGTGTCCAGCTGCTGCCGCCCCAGCTGCTGTGTGTCCAGCTGCTGCAGGCCCCAGTGCTGCCAGTCTGTGTGCTGCCAGCCCACCTGCTGCCGTCCTACCTGCTGCATCTCCAGCTGCTGCCACCCAGCATGCTCTAGTGGTTCTTGCTGCTGAGCGCTCTCACTCACAGTCTCCCGTGCATCACCCACCATTCCTGATGTAGACCATTTGTGAGCTGAATTCCAAGTGGCCATCATGAAGCCTCTTGATACAATTGAGATTGATTGGAACAACAAACATGTCGCCTTACTTCTGCCCACTTGGTGTCTGTCTAAAATAAATGCATGCTTGAACTTTCTTTGAGCTTGCAAACTCTTGTAATAATTTGTTCTGTGCTATATTTTTTAAATATCAAGCTTCCTACATATTAAATAAATTGAACATTTGAAGGTACACAATTAAAATGCCATTGTGTCTTTTTTATTTTTCTTGCTGGGATTGTCCTCAATCACCCTCTAATGCCTTGGTTGACTGAGAGTTTACTAGATCACACAGGGACCAGTCATTCCACTGGGTTTTCAAACCTCATGACTAAAATATTCTAGTGTATTTACTTTTCTGGACATTTTGATTCTTTCTTTCCCCTTTATGAGTGATAATAGAGCAAATGAGTCTAGAGTAATAATCAGTAGTGATGCTATACCCCCTGAACACGTGCAGCTGAAGCACCACACATTTATTATCTGTTTCTGAGGGTCAGGAATCAGGCACAGACAGGCTGAATTGTCTATGTCCCTGTGTGTCACACAGCTTCAGGGAAGGGGTCAGTTGGCACTGGGGTCTCATGTGAGGGCCAACCTGGAAGCATCCACTTCCGTGTTCACTTCCATGGTTGCTGAGAACATGTGCTTCCTTGAGAGCATGGGAATGAGAGCCTCGGGTCTCCCACACAGTGCCTGGGTTCAGCAAAGCCAGTGACAGAGGGAGAGTCTCACAGGAGAGTTGGCCAGCAAGAGGAAAGTCACAGTCTTTGCTTCGTCTCGCTCATGACCATGTGCTGCAAGTTAGAAGTAAACAGCGCACAAAAGGGGAATCGCACATCCTGAGAACCAGCAGGTCGAGAGAACTGGGGGCCACATTTGGGCATCCCTGTTCCCAGGTAGAATATAATATCAAGCAAAAGATAAAAAAATATGAAGTACAAATAAAGATATTGAATGAAATAATCACAAGATTTGTGCAAAACTAAAACACACTGTTCACAGCTATCTATGAGAGAGCTAAGGTTGCCAAGAAAAGCAAAATGAAGAACATTTGGAATCCCAAGATAGTGTTTCTTTGGGGTTGTGTGGATAAAGATGTGGCCAAGACCAGCCATCCCTGGAATTAAATGTCTCTTTGGACTTGGCCTTAGGCTACATTTGCTGAAGAGCTATTATGGTATAATTGTGCTCTTATGTATTTCTAGTGTATGCATGTTTTCATAATAATAAGGATTTATTTTCAAACAGATGAACTGAAGTGCTTAGCTAGATTTAAATAGCCAGATTAGATTAAGCAGTGAAGATATTTTAAGAGCAAGGAGGATCCGTCATAGATGAGGGGACATTTTCATTATTTCTAATACAAATATCACTTACTCAAGGCTGATAATACTGTTTGATATATTCATTCATTTAATATATTCACTTAATATATGTTCATTTATCCATTATCTATTCATCCATTCAAGATACAGTCATAAGTACTTAATGGAGTTTCATTTTTAATTGTAAGGCAGTTAATTGCATTAGAAATATGTGACTTTCCACTAGACACACGCATTGCATTCTCTATTCAGATCATAAGGTTATAACTAAGACACTTAAGTTACTCACTTAATTGTGCATTTTACTACAGACAAGATACATTCCAGGGATTTGTGTAAAATGGTTGTACTTGCTAACATGGTACTTGACGAGATATTATCTCAGCCTGTGCCAGGTTTCTGAGGCTATCACCTAGCTCTGGACGCCTCTTGCAAATACAGTCGTGCCTGTTCTAACTGCACTGATAGTATTTAACTGGCTTCTTTCACTATGATATTCGACAAAGATAAAAAGAAGAGCTTAAAAGGAGAGAAATGACTTGAGAGATATTAAACTCCACCTACCATTCTACATAATGCAAGAAGTACAGCCTAGGTAGATAACACATGGCTCTGGTGCACTGCAGTGACATTAATTACACCTTCTATTTGTTAGACTACCAGTAAATTTAGCAAAGGGTGTGTAGGGTGATGTCTCTAGTGTGTGGTTTCCTCTTTAATAACCCGGTGTGCCGTCTATAGCAGTTTCAGTCCACTGGACTTCAGTCCCATTCTCAGTACTATTAGTCTGTTAGTCTACAGTACCTGAAGCTTGATGCTTCCAATTCTGGGTAATGTTCTCTGTGATTTAGATGCTACTGAATGAAATGTAACTGATTTTGCAAGGGTTTTTTTTTTTAGAACAAGAATAGCCATGTGATGTGGAAGATTTAAGGAGGGGGATTTCAAATGCTTTGGCCACTGAAATAAAATAAAAGTTTCAGAAACTTTTGGTACTATGATTAGGCAAAGGCAATTTTTGACACTTCCCAAATGATTCAACCATGCTTCCCACTAGTTTAGTGGCTGTGATTGTTGATAAGTTGTTCTAGAAGGCAAATATATTCTGCTGTTTTAGTTGTGGGAGAGAGAGTGACTTTGTTATAATCTGCTGTTTTCAGCGCTGGGCTTGACCACAGGGCCAGACAGCTTCCTTAACGTCTTTAAATCTACAGAAAAATCTCCTCTCTAATATCAATTGTGTCCTTATTTTTTGCTTCGTTTCTATTATGCAGCAAATCTAACAAGGATTTTACTATTAACACATCGATGTTTAAACTTTTCACATTCTTCAGCACTACAAAGAAAAGCCTAAAGTAAATGAGTGGAAGTTAGTCTTGAAGCGGGATTAAGACTTTACATGATCCTAATGACGATATCATCACCAGCTAGGCTCCATTTCTTCAGCCTAAGGGAAAAGAGAAGGCAGCATAAGGAGATATCCTTATCAGAAACTCCAATCACTGGGATGGGGATTTTGCACCCTAGAAATCTCTTCTCTGTTGGCGAAGTTTTATGTTTATGTAACTTTAAAATAATTGTTTTGTAATTGTTGGGGGAAAGGCTGCCTAAGCCTTGGCAGTTTGTACTATCTGCAAGTTTTGGCTTTATGTTAACCTGTGATTAAGATGTTTGCTTCCTCGTGAGTTGCACCTGCTCACTGCTCTCTGGCAGAGCCATTGTGGTTCACTGAGATCTCCGTGTGAAAAGCAAACTTGCTGTGGAGGAATTCTTGTAGTCCCTCTCCCACAGTCTCAGGAAGCAAGGAGAGAATATTCCCCTTGGGCCTTGAGTTCCCTCACCTTAAAGGTGACATAGCTCAGCTACTAAAGGACTGTGGGATGAGACTAATCTATAGGTTTTCTTCATTATACAAATAGGCCTTTGGATGAAAGGGGTGTGAGTTTTTGTAACACCTGAGGAGCTTCTGTATCAATAAAAACATAGGGTTCCACTCTTCAGGATGGCACTTGCCATGACAGATGATTCCCTCTGCTGAGATCTGCCAGGGTTTGCATCTATGAAAGTGTCTCTTTGTCTTCTTTAAGGACAGTAGCTATCAGCTACATTTTTCTGACCACACTATAAATGGATGCAAGACTGAAATCCTCTCATCTAAATACCTGCTTCCTAATGTTTTCTTGTTTTATCATTTTTAAAGGAAAACCTGAATGGAGAAGTTCAGTCCACCATTAGAATTATGAAACAGGAGAGTTCTGTGCTTCTATAGGGTTCAGAGCCTCCACAGACCCCAGAAGGATGGGGACAAGTTAGAGCAAGAGGCAATACGATGCATGATGTCTGGCAGGAGTTCTGTTATAAGTCTTGAAACAGAGAAGATATGGTTGGCAAGAACAGTTAAAGCCAGAAGACGGGGGTGCAAAGAAATAAGACTAAAAGGCACAACTGTGGGATTTGCATTTTATTGTATAGCTCAGCTCTGCAGCCCAAACTCTCCAAAGTGACATTAAAATTAATTTTTATTTTTTTGGCAGAAAAAAAATGAATAAAGCACAACATTCTACCATTCAGCTTACCGCTTGGAGACCATTCCATTTTCATCATTAAAAAATATCTAGAAACTGGATCACGGTCTACATGGGAGGTGTCTGGGGTCTAACCTCATCTCACCTGAGTCATCACGGTGAGCCATCAAGCTGGTGCAGCTTCATCCTTCTCAGTCACGAGAAAAGACTTGCAAGAAGACTAATTGCCTAAGAGTAGACAGCTTCCCTATCTAGCATGAGACTGAAGCACAAAGTGACAAGATACATAGTGTCTCGTGAAAACTTTTAGAAGACACTAAAGTCCTTAAGGAACTTGGCAGATGTTTCAGCAAGAGCCGGCAATGACCTAACACATGAGGAAACGGAAACTGTTTCCCATTCACCTTGAACATGTAACCAGGAAAAGACACTTGCCTAATTTGATAATCACCTATTTATCAACACAAACAATAGCAAGAGAAGAATGCTGCCTGTGAGGACAGCAGCCCTCGGCAGTGTATAAAAGGGGATGTGGGCAGGGAGACTCCACTTCCAAACCTTCCAGCCCACCTCCTTGGAAACCCACCCAGAACCTCCACCTCCAACACCATGGTCAGCTCCTGCTGTGGCTCTGTCTGCTCTGAGCAGGGCTGTGGCCAAGGCTGCTGCCAGCCCAGCTGCTGCCAGACCACCTGCTGCAGGACCACCTGCTGCCGCCCCAGCTGCTGTGTGTCCAGCTGCTGCAGGCCCAGCTGCTGTGTGTCCAGCTGCTGCAGGCCCCAGTGCTGCCAGTCTGTGTGCTGCCAGCCCACCTGCTGCCGCCCCAGCTGCTGTCGTCCTAGCTGCTGCATCTCCAGCTGCTGCCGCCCTAGCTGTTGCATTTCTAGCTGCTGCAGGCCTTCCTGCTGCCGCCCTACCTGCTGCATCTCTAGCTGCTGCCGCCCATGCTGTGGCAGTTCCAGCTGTTGTGGAGCCAGCTGTTGTCGGCCCAGCTGTTGCATTTCTAGCTGCTGCAGGCCTTCCTGTTGCCGCCCCAGCTGCTGTGTGTCCAGCTGCTGCCGCCCCAGCTGCTGTGTGTCCAGTTGCTGCAGGCCCCAGTGCTGCATCTCCAGCTGCTGCCGCCCCACCTGTTGCCAGACCACCTGCTGCCGCCCAGCATGCTCTAGTGGCTCTTGCTGCTGAGTGCTCTCACCCACAGTTTCCTGTTCTTCGTCACCCAACATTCCTGATGTAGACCACCTGGAAAATGAATTCCAAGAAGAGCATCATAAAGCCTCTGTCTTAACATACTGATTTTTTACCTCCCAAAAACACTGTCCAGATTTCCCTGTCAAATGAAGACAAAATTGATTTTTCTATGAAATTTGTAAACCTCTCCCATTTCAGTCTCTTCTCCATTTTCAAAACTGGAGATTCTTTTCTTGTATCTTAAATAAATCTTAGCTTTGCAAGCATACAAGTGTTCATGTCTCATCTCTCCTTGGATTGTTATCCCTATTTGTCTATTTTTAGCCAAGATCACAGCAGATGATTCAGGTGTGTCTGCTCTGTTCCCTCTGTATTTATCTTCCTACAAAGGAAGATCTCGTAGGGCAAGCACACACATCTTCCTGACCTGCTATCGCTAAAGAGTAGCTGTAGAAAGGAGAGTGAAGCCCCTGAGCACAGACCACAATAGAGTTATGATCACATGCTCTCTGTCATTTCATTCCAAGAGTATGGCACTGTGGTGTTTTTGAGGCCCTTGGGTATCATGGGAGCTAGTTGTCTCCAGTGGCATTCTGCTCATTCTGTTCTCCATTGGCTTCCTCCTTGCCCAGTACCATTTCCCAAGTTCAAATGCTTCCCTGGATCATTGCCTAAGTAATGACTCCATGTCTACCGCCACTCTCTACCATATCTGAGACAGCCTTACCACTGCAGAAGCTGAAGAATCCCATATCCCTACACATATGTGACCTCGTGTAGGAGGCATGTAGGTCCTTGTGCTCACAGATAAGCACTAAGGAAACCAGCAGTGTTAAACACACAGGGTCGTCTCTTTAGAGGGAGGGATGTATTACCTGTTTTCTGTCCAGAAGGCTACGAATGGATATGGATATTCGTCTGGTGATCTCTGAAATATCTGTATGGCCAGGTCACACTGGCTCCCCCAGACTCCTATCACGAGCTTGTTTACCTTGAGTCAAATTTCTCCTTTCTCAATCAGTCTATAGAACCCATCTTTATGGAAGATGTCACTTGTTCGTCATAAGAGTTTTGACGTAGTCATGTCTTAAACTGTGTTATACATTGGGATTAAGTTAATTATCACCAGGTTAAATATGCCTAAAATAAACTATGCGGAGTCAGGCTCTCAAAATGTGTACACCACTGGCTATTGAGTCATGCTGAACCGGACTTTCTTCTTGCCTCTCACAGATCGACACTCTGCTGACTGTGGTGTTTGCAGAGACCTCTCTCCCACCTGGCAACCTGGCTCCCACACAGAAACAACGTGGATGGCTATACAGTGCCAAGGATCTAATCACTGCTTAGTGTATTGATTAATCTCATGAACCAGCAGCTATATCTTTAGTCCAATATTTGTACAACCATACTAGCCTATCTTCAGTCTTTTTGCTGATTTCTAAAATGTCAGAACATTTTCATTTAGCATGCAATGGTTGAGCAATACAATGGGTCACATTATGACATTTCATATGTATATAAGGTAATTCTATCTCAGGTCCGTTGGCTGAGTCTCCCTGATACTCACCTCTTCTCTGCCTTCCTGCTGACCTCAATCTTTTTTCACCCTGGTTCTCCTACTGTTTTAAGTTCTTTTTTGAGGGGGGGTTAGATTTCACACATGGAGACATTACTTAATGCTTCTCTTTCTGAGGCTTGCCTACTTTACTTAACATGATGTTCTATGCATTTTCCTCCAGAGGCGGGTGAATAATACTCCTCTGTGTGATTACGCCATATTTTCCTCACCCGTTGATCTGTAGATATGCACTGAGCTGGTTTTAGAATCTGACTATTGTAAATAGCAACCCCATAAACGTGGTGTTTTGTGTGATGTGATGACATGTCTATTGTATGGTTCCTTCGGTGCCTCTCTGTGCGCATCCAGGACTAGCATGGCTAGACCATTTGGGAGTTCTACTTCCACTTTTTGAGATAACTCTGCACTGATATCCGCAGTTGGTTTCCCTTGTACAAGTTTACACTCGTACCAACTGTGTAAAAGGTTCCCATGCTCTTACATCCATTTTACCATTTTTTCTTTTTTAAATGTATTCTTTTCTCATACAACACATCCCAACGGCCCTTCCTCTCCTCCTTCTACCCCTCCCAGCTCTCCCCATCTCCTCTCTCCCTCAGATCTACTCCTGGTCTTATTCAATCTTGCTAAGACATTTCTTTTTGTTTTCATAATAGTAGACATTCTGATTAGGGTGAGGTGAAATTTCAGTGTATTATGACTTACATTCCCCCAATAGTTAAACATATCCAATGATCGTCTATGTATTTAGTGGATATTTATAGTTTTTATCTTTGAAAGCATCTGTTCACATCATGTACCCATTTACTGAGCAGATCTTTTGCCGTTTAAATTTTTAGGTCTTTATATATTCTTCTGGGAAATGAATAGCTGAAAATAAAATTTTTTCTAACTCAGTGGAATGTCTCTTCTTCCTACCAGTTGTTTCACTACGTATACAGAAACATCGAAGGAATTGTGCCCTGATATCATAATTCCCATTTGTCAATGTTTGCTATTATTTCTTGAGCTATGACCATCCTACTCAGAAAGTCATTGTCTGTGCTATGGTTTGAAGCGTTCTTCCTGTATTTTCATCTCACACTTTCACAGTTTCAGACCACACGTTGAGGTCTCAGATCCATTTGAGGTAATGTTTTATTTAAACATTTTTTTGAGAATTTCATGTGTGAATACTATGTTTGAATAATTTCTACGCCCTCCTTCCACCAACTCCTCCTATGATACCCAACTCCTTTTCATGTTTGTGACCTTTTCTGTAATTATTTCTGTCACACACACATATACATACATACACACACACACACACACACACACACACACACACACACTTACACCTGAACCCATTCAATGTTGCTCTTATGTAGATGTGTTAAGGAATTTTTTTTTCGGGAAGACAGGAAGGCATCACATTTCAGTTCTCTACATGGTTTCCTGCACTTTATGTTGGTGGCTCTATGTGTCTCATGCTGTGCCGTGATCATACTAGCTTTGCCTTGGCTCTACACACCCAGAATTATGATCCCACCAACAAATTTAATGATAATAAAACCATTAAATAAATAACGAACATACTAGCTTTGCCTTGGCTCTACACACCCAGAATTATGATCCCACCAACAAATTTAATGATAATAAAATCAGGAAAACAATTCAATTCACAATAGCCCCCCCATCACACAAAGTAAAATACCTAGAAATAAATCTAGTCAAAGATGGCATAGACCTATATGGTGAAAATTATAAAATACTGAAGAAAAACAAAAACAAAAACTAAAGTATAAACATTGAAGGTGAAAAGGCATACCACATTCATGGATTGGCAGAATTCTCTGAAAATAGCCACATTGTCCAAGTCCAGCTACACTGTCAATGAAATTCCTACCACAGGTCCAATGACATCCTTCATGGAACTGAAAAAAAAAGAAGAAAAAAAATTACCTTGAATTCATGTGACAACACAAAACGCTCAGAACAGTCAGTGCAATCTTGAGCAGGAGGAGGAACATTGTTTATTTTCTGAAATAAGAATACCTGTGGTAAAGAACTTTCATGTCAAAAGGTGCTGTGTCGAGGGTCATGGCCTGGAGCTTTCAGTATATGTGTGGAGAGGCAGATGCCTCCAGATGAATGGGATCTATAGCTAAGCACAGCCACCTGAGGAGCAAGACAGGTGAGCAATGTGAGTCCCTGAAATATGCACTGATGCTAGCTCAAGGGCGTGTGACCTGAGTTGAGCACCGTATTACCACCTACACCACACAGCTATTACTCTTACTCTGTGCTCACCAACTCATTAGTCGAAATGACTGCAGAGAGCTATTTTAGGAGTGCTAATTAATGCAGCAGGTGCTGCATGATAGAGCTACCCAGGTTAAAACCTGAGCGTTCTGAGGGCTTGCTTACTATGTCTTTCTGAAATTGTAACTAAAAACACCAAGACTACCCTCGATAGTTGTAACATTTAGTGTGTTCCTCCCCACCCAACAGGTGTGCCTGGGGGCTTGCATCTTCATTGATTCTAGATCCAGTCAAACACACAACCAAGATTAACCATTATCACACTTTTTTTAAACTGGGAATGGTTATAACAATTTGGGGGTGGTACAAAGAATTTTACAACCTTTTTATGTTTTAATAGCTTTTATTTCATAACTCATAGCTTAAGGAAAGAATGCGTTGGGTTTCACGTCAGGTATGCCTGGGACCCAGTGAATTGATTGCAAGGGTGACCTGAAGCAAGACACATATATTTTCCTACTATTACTACTAGATTCTCATGCAGGCCATGTAGGCATTTTCATAGCCAGCTGTCGGTGTCAATTCTCATTTGCTATCCAATACCACCCAAATATGTGGACATCCCAAATTCCTCTGCACAGACAACCATAGGTACCTTTAGGGAAAGACTGAAGAAATTAATGAGTATACATATTTGCTGTGGTCTTTTAGTCTACAAGATCATCCTTTTTCAATCGACAGCCAGATAGTTGAGAAATACATCAGTAGATGTTGTATATGGAAGAATATATGGTAGAATATAAAAGAAAGGTCATAGTCTTCCAATAGAATGGTGCATTTTAATATATCCCTTTACTCATTTATTATTAAACTCTCTTAAAAGACAAATATTCATACAGTTTTATATGTACATGTTGAACCCCAGAGACTGTATTTATGGCTATATCAATATTGGCTGCTTGTTTGGAATTATGAATAACTCCAAGGTCTCTTATAGGTTCCCCACACAGTCCTATGAGCTCCATGTACTCCAAGATGCTCTGTATTGACTCTGATAGTTACATGGTTCACCTAGGATGTCTGTGATCTTGCCCTTTTACCCCTGGAGAGCTAAATTCTATTGCTATCAAAGCTCCAACTTTAGTGACTTGACTATACTGAGTTTCTCTGTGACACTGTTCACCCCATTGCCTGTCTTTTCCATATTACTTTAGCAAATAGAGTCTCCATGACACCCAGGAAGCAGTCTGTTGGATCTTGGGGCCTTATGAATATACTTATTCCAACATACCTGTTTATCTGTAGAGTCTGATCTCTTCCTTCACTTCGTATGAGTTGCATGGGACTAGAGATACATGGACTGGTAATCTATATCTCTGTTACGGTTCCTCAAAATGGAGTAACAAAACCCACCACACATTCATTATCCTACAGTTTCTGTCCATCATGAATCAGGAGCAGCCAGGTTTCCTAGGGTGTTACAAGGTTTTACCAAAGGTGAGGGTTGGCTCTGGGGTCTCATGGGAAGAGTCAACCTGGAAGAACCTGATTATGTGATCACTTCTGTGGTGGCTGAGAGTATTTGGTCTCTCAAAGCAACTGAACTGAGAGACTGCGTGCTTGCTAGGTGTTGAACTCAGGCTGTTCTTGTTTTTTGTTTTTTTGTTTGTTTGTTTGTTTTCTTTCTTACTTTTTAAATTTTCTTTTGGTATGGGTTTATCAAAAAGCCAGTGATGGAGAGAGAATATGGACGACAGAGCTGGCTGCTAGAGGATAGCCAAAATCTCCTGTGACTTTGTCACTTAATGTTGCCATGTGCTGTTGGTTAGAAGCAAGTGGCTTGAAGACAGGGAATTACATACATCTTGAATACCAGGAAAAAATGATAACAATTAGAGGTTAATTTCAAGGTCGCCCACTCCAGCTAGTATAGGACGTTTAGAAAAGGAATAAAAAATATGTGTGTATAGTAAAACTATCTGTCTGTAACATCCAGAAACTTACTATGTAATTAAACTGCATTTGTCAGAGACACACACGGCGGTAGCATCACAGCTGAGAGAAGTAATATGAAGGTAACTGAGAATTCATAATAGAGATTCTTCCCCCTGTGAGGCCAAAGGATACATGTGGTCAAGAAAAGAGACAGGGGAGACAGTGTTCCAGACACAGTAATTTCATACCAAGCTTGCTTCTCCATTGTTGATGTGGTTCCGCTCTTATTGATGTGGTTCAGGTCTGTGAGTATTAGAGTGACCCAGAATAGGAAAGATGGATGGTGGTGTTTCAGCCTGCAGTGCTCCAAGACCACTGGAGCTAATTCATCGACACTTTTTCCTATTGGTTAAATAACCACTATTGAAATGCATTTTTTTTTTTTTGCCTTTTGTTCACAAATTTGAAATGAGCACAAATACATATAGTGTCGGCAATTTAGCAAGGTGAGTTGCCCCTTGGGACAACCTGAGGAGCTTCATAAAATATGGACACCAAGTCCAAGCCCACAGCAATGAAATGAAAAGCCTTCTGCAGAGGAGCCAGCCACTGTTACTTGTGTCTCCCCCCTGGGAGCAGCCACTAAGGACTTGTGCTGGTCTAAGGTTTGTGATTGTGGGTACATTGATCTACAGTGAGAATTCAGTCTTTTTAGCTGCGGGGAAAGGGATTTCTTAATCTTCTTAAATGGAAATAGAAACTTCTTACTGTTAACCACAGTCTGTATCCTATACCTTTATTTCCTCCTTGGTCCCTCTTATAACAGTGAACCAAACAACAAACCTGGGAGTATCATTGTTTAAACTATACAATTGTCTATTTTACAACTACAAGCCAATGAAAACACACGTAAATTAAATCGCTGCTAAAGCAAATACGTATGATAAAAATTTTGCAATGTGCTTGGTCATTAAATGGTCCTAATTAAGATATTTAATGATGTCATCACGTAGATACCAGCAAGTCTCTGCCTATTTCTATACCAGCAGACCATGAATATACTGGCAGCATTCCTCATATTTAGAAATCCTAATCGCTAAACCACTTGGCTGGGATTTTTGCACCCCTTAACTCATTAATGTGTCCCCGCTATAAATAAATATAAGCTGATATCCTTTCATGTAGATATCTGCTTTTTTAAAAAATTAATTATTCTTTTTACACTTTTTCAAAGTGTAAAAGGGTGAAGGGTACAGAACTTTAGAAGGGTGAAGTCTCATGTACTTAGGTGAATAGAGATACAGGTGAAGCATCTTCAAGGGTCAAGACGTTCACAGACACAGAATGTCCAGGGCCAAATAGAGCAAGAGGCAGCAAGTTGCTCATGTAACTCAAGTTCTGAAGCACAGCTTAGAAAAGAAGGAGCCTGGATCAGGAGTTCCTATAAAAGCAAGAACAGGCTGCCAGAGACAGAAGGAAAAGAAACACACACAGCAGAACTAAGGTGCCTGGCCTTTGAGGAATACCTGAGTGACAGCCCTTTTCCCCTAAGAGATACTGAAACTGAGTGTTAAGAGTTTTATTTCTGAAAAAAATCAACATTTCATTATTCAGTTTTCTACCTAAAATTTTCCCCATGTTTCTCCTTGAAAATAACCTAGAAAGTGATCCATGGGCTACATGTGGTAGGAGATATGGCCTAATAGGCTTCCTATTCTCAGACCATTGGTTTTTTCATTGTTCTTTTGTTTTTGTTTTGTTTTTTTTTTGCAGTTAAACTCTCTGTGTTAGCCTGACTTACTGTCTATGAGTCATTAGTATAATCAAGTTTTATCCTGTTGGTCACCAGGAACAATTATGGGTCTATAATAATCATGATTTCTAAGGGTAGCCAGTAGAGCCATTGACCCTATGAGACAACCATACAGTGGCTAGACACACGATGCCATGTGACAATTGTTTGGAAGAAACTAAAGCAAGAAAGACATTTAGGAGATGGCTCAGCAAGAGCTGACGATGAATCTTAACATCAGGAACAGAAACCATGTTTTCAGTCTACCTTGGTAATTTTACCAGGAAAAGACACTTGCCTAATTTGATAATCACCTATTTATCAACACAAACAATAGCAAGGGAAGAATGCTGCCTGTGAGGACAGCAGCCCTCAGCAGGGTATAAAAGGGGATGTGGGTGGGGAGACTCCACTTCCAAACCTTCCAGCCCACCTCCTTGGAAACCCACCCAGAACCTCCACCTCCAACACCATGGTCAGCTCCTGTTGTGGCTCTGTCTGCTCTGAGCAGGGCTGTGGCCAAGGCTGCTGCCAGCCCAGCTGCTGCCAGACCACCTGCTGCCGCCCCAGCTGCTGTGTGTCCAGCTGCTGCAGGCCCCAGTGCTGCCAGTCTGTGTGCTGCCAGCCCACCTGCTGCCGCCCCAGCTGCTGTCGTCCTAGCTGCTGCATCTCCAGCTGCTGCCGCCCCAGCTGTTGCATTTCTAGCTGCTGCAGGCCTTCCTGCTGCCGCCCTACCTGCTGCATCTCTAGCTGCTGCCGCCCATGCTGTGGCAGTTCCAGCTGCTGCAGGCCTTCCTGTTGCCGCCCCAGCTGCTGCAGGCCTTCCTGTTGCCGCCCCAGCTGCTGCATTTCTAGCTGCTGCCGCCCATGCTGTGGCAGTTCCAGCTGTTGTGGATCCAGCTGCTGCCGCCCCAGCTGTTGCATTTCTACCTGCTGCAGGCCCAGCTGCTGTGTGTCCAGCTGCTGCAGGCCCCAGTGCTGCATCTCCAGCTGCTGCCGCCCCACCTGTTGCCAGACCACCTGCTGCCGTCCAGCATGCTCTAGTGGCTCTTGCTGCTGAGCGCTCTCACCCACAGTCTCCTGTTCTTCATCACCCAACTCCCTGATGAAGACCATCTGGGAGCTGAATCCCAAGAGGCCCATCGTAAAACCTCTCTGAGATTGATTTTGGCCTCCAAATATACTATTCCCACTCCTGCCTGTTTATTATCTTTCTTTAAAATGACCCTATGTTTAAATTTTCCCTGCAATCTGTGAAGTTTGACTTTATCTCCATGGAAAAAGTTGTTCTTTACTATATTCTTAAAAATGGAAATCCTCTTATTATCTTAAATAAATACGAATTTTGCAGACCTACAAATATATATCGTGTCTCTTTATTCCTCCTATCAAATTGTTTTCCTCATCTGTGAAGTTCATCAGAGAGATGTTCTTGTAGAGCAAATGCATAGACTACTGTGCTGAGAACGTCCTCTGGTTGAAGAGGCACCTGCAGGTAGGAGAGTCAAAGCCCCTAGTACAGAGTTCAAGCAGAGAGAGGGTTGGGTGAGCACAAGCCCTTGCTCACTCAGTCAGTTGAACGTGAGTCACATAGCTTTCCCTGGGTCTTCGGTGGCACGGAGGCCAGCTGCTCCTGGACATGTTCTGTTGACATTATTTGTGCTGACTTATGCCATTTCCCAGGCTTACTTCAACGCTTTGTCTCAACTCCCTGTATGAAGACCTGTCTCAGAGGACAAGCAGTCCAATACCCCTGCTCCTCACACCCTAGAGACGCTTCCTTCCCACAGAAGTCTAATGTAATACAGAGAGTTTCATGGTGTCATGATCAAGTCTTGATTTATGGTTCTCTGAACATATTGCCTATTTATTGATTATAATATTTTTCATTTTTTAGTATTTTGAGTTTTTAAATATATTCTGGATATTGATTTTCTGATCAATAAATATCTGATAAAGTTTTTTTTCTTTTTCCAGTCTTTCTCTTCACTTGGTTGGTTTTTTTTGATGAGATACAATTATCAATTATAAATTCTTACTATCATCTTCTTGAAGTGTTCTTATATTTTTCCTCTTGTGATGCAACTTTTCAAAACCTGAGTTAAAGCACTTGATTCATTTTGAGTGAGCATCTGTCTAGGGAGAAGGACAAGAATTAAGTTTCAGTTTTCTGCATGTGGATATCCTATCTTCCTAACAAAAGTTACTAAAGGGACCCTCTCCCAAGGTATGTTCATATTAACTTTATTAAAACTCAGAAGGCTGTAGTGGGTGAGCTTATTTCTGCATCTGCTGTGATATTCCATGGGTCCATACTCATTTATTCTTATGCCAGTACTGTCCTGTTACTGTTACCACACCTCTACAGGGTAACTGAGGCTAGGTGTGATATCTGCCACAAGCAATTCAGTGAGAAAGAAACTAGTAAATCAATTCTATTGGCAAAAATCCTGCACTCTTTCCCTCCAAATAAATACCAAATCCCATGTAAGGTACTATGCATTTCCTTAAAATCCAATAAAATGTTCTTTGGATGTTTGTAAAACAACCCTAAAATTTGTTAAAAGAAAAAAAAAGAGCAAAGAAAAAGAGGAGGAGGAGGAGAAGAAAGAAAGAAAGAAAGAAAGAAAGAAAGAAAGAAAGAAAGAAAGAAAGAAAGAAAGAAAGAAAAAGAAAGAAAGGACAAGAATAAACAAAGCAGTCTTGAGTGGAAAGACAATCTTTTGTTTGATTTTCTATTTTGCTATGAGCATTTCCTTATCTATATCCAGCTGTTGGGGAGAACGGCTACAGATACTGCGTTTGAGGAATTTGGCATCTGAGCTTTCAGGGGAGGTAGGACACTGATTGGAAGTAAGCAAGTCAGTGGCTCGGGTCACAGGAATCTGTATGTAAGCATTTACAACTTTAAACTGTGTGCTATAAGAAAATCAGATTTTGTTTTAATCGAAAATAGAGTTTTTTCACACAGTATGTTCTGATTATGGTTTCCCCTTCTCCAGTTCCTCCCAGATTCTCTCCAACTCCCCACCCACCCAAATCTACACGCTTTCTTTTTCTCTCTCTTGTTAGAATACAAACAGGCATCTAAAAAGATAATACAAATAAAGTAAGATAAAAAAATACCAGAACAGGATGGTGGAAACAAACAAACAGAAGAAAAACAGCCACAGAAAAAGTACAAGAAACATATATAGATGGACACACACACACACACACACACATACAGAGACACACACACAGAGACACACACACACAGACAGACACACTGAATTCCCAAAAAAACACAACACCAGAAACCATAATATATATGCAAAAGACTGTGAGGGAAAAGAAAGGAAGGAAGGAAGGAATTAGAGAAAGAAAGAAGGAAAAAGAAAGAAAAAGAAAGAAAGAAAGAAAGAAAGAAAGAAAGAAAGAAAGAAAGAGAGAAAGAGAAAGAAAAGAAAGAAAGAAAGAAAAGAAAGGCAAATAATGCTCAGACAAAACATTACGAGACAAGAAACCTCTAAAACTGCTGCTGAGGTTGTTTTGTGTTGGCTTTCTACTGCTGGGCACGGGGCCTGCCCTTAGGAGTGGTTGGTATACCAAGTGGACCCCATATTCAGTTAAGTGACCTCGCATGTCAAAACTTAGAGTTTAGGAAACTGAGCTGTGTATAATAGAAGAGGAATAGCCTGAATAACTGTCACATAGTCTGTGTATCTAACCTTGACGTTCATTATCCAGTTCATTTTATAGCAGTTAAATATTAGCAACAAGTATACAGTAATGTCTCTCCTCTTTGGTTGTTTCTTTTAAAAAAATAAACCAGACAATGGACTCCACTCGCTGTTGATTTATTTCTCATCAATGTGGCTCTGTTGGGGTTGGTATGGGACTGGTCTAAGATAATGGAGAGACTTAACATTATTTCATTCTACAATGCTCAAAGCTATTGTTGAATAGCTTTTCAATTTTATTCATATATTCTTCTACTCTTGCATAATACATCTCCATACCCCTCACACCCTCTCTCTGCTCCTCCCAGCTCCTCCATCTTCCCTCTCCTCCTAATCTATCCTCCCTACTTCCACCCACTCATCCCTACCCTGCTTCTCCCCATAGAAGAGAGCAGTCCTCCCAGGGTTACTGCTCAAACAAGCACAACAAGATGGAACAAGACCAGGCACTAGTTCCTATATCAAGGGTGAACTAGGCAACCCAACAGGAGGAAATGGGTCCCAAGGGCAGGCAAAGCACCAGAGAGCCCTCATACACTAGCCTGTAAGATCTCTGTAAGTGATCAAGATGCCAAGTCAGACAACCATATGACATATCTAGGAGACCCTGCAAGATCTTTGTCTGGCACTTCAGGCTCTATGGGTCTCCAAGAATGCTGGTCTGTGACTCCTTGAGGCTTGTTCTCCTGATGTCCTGGACCCCTCTGGTCCCCCAAATCCCTCCTCCCCTTCTGCTGGTTTACCAGAGCTCTGCATGATACTTGGGTCTGGACCTCAGCATCTGTTCCCATCAGCTGCTGGTGGAAAGCCTCTGTGACTAAGATTGAGCTAAGTACTGATCTATGAGCAGAGCAGAATATAATTAGAAATTGTCTCCTGGCTATCAGTCTCTAGTTCCTGGCCTACCCTTCAGAATCAGGCATGAATTCTCTCCTTTGGTATGGAGTTCTGGCCTTCTATTGTCCCTGTGGGTCCTGTAGGGTAGGTGGGTTATAGGTCAAAGGGTTTGCAGCTGGGGTAATGTCCCAGTCCCTCCACTGGGAGCCTTGCCCAGTTACAAGAGATGGCCTGCTCAGACTTCCTATCCTCCATTGCTGGTGGTCCTCTCCAGGGTCTGCATCATGACCTGCAGTGACTTTTCACTGCCCTCTGTCTCCAGATCCCCCTTAAATGTTCTTCAACATATATTCTCCCCTCCATCCCTCTCCCCACTCTTGGTCTCTTCTCTTCCCATTCCTATCCTCCCCAGCCCACCTGCACCATCTGTTTCATTTCCCTTTTACCAGGGAGATCCCTTTGTCCTCACCGAGGCCGTCCTTGTTGCATAGGCCATTTACAGCAAGCCCACTGCCAATATAAAATTAAATGAAGAGAAACTCAAAGCAATTCCACTAAAAGCAGGAACAAGACAAGATTATCTTCTCTCTATATACCTATTTAATATAGCACATAAAGTTTTAGCCAGAGCAATAATACAACAGAGGGAGATCAAGGGGATAAAAATAGGAAAGGAAGAAGTTAAAGTACCCTTATTCTCAGATGATATGATAGTGTCTATAAGCGACCAAAAAAATTCAAAATCTACCAGAGAACTCCTACGGCTGATAAACAACTTCAGTGGAAGTGGTTGGCTATAAGATAAACTAAAAAACAAAAAAAAAAATCAGTAGCCCTCTTATATTCGAAAGACAAATGGACTGAGAAAGAAATCAGGGAAACAACACCTTCACAATAGACACAAATAACATAAAATATCTTAGAGTGACTCTAACCAATCAGGTGAAGAACTTGTATGACAAAAACTTTAAGTCTTTAAAGAGGGAAATTGGAAGAATATCTCAGAAGATGGAAAGATGCCCCGTGCTCCAGGGTTGGTAGGATTAACATAGTAAAGATGGCCATCTTACCAAAGGCAACCTACAGACTCAACACAATCCCTATAAAAATCCCAACACAATTCTTTATAAGCCTTGAAAGGGCAGTGCTGCTGAATAGTACAAGCGACACACACTCAGGTGATGAGGGTCGTTTAGTGAGGGACTTTCAAGTCTGGGTGTTCACTGGGCTACTCTGTGGACTTCTACAAATTGCTGATACTCAGACCGGTTTAAAAGAAAATTGCCTTGGGCAGGAACCAGGAGGTGACAGTTTGTAATTCTCTGTGGATGATTCTTCCATGCAGCCAACCATGAGAACCACTGGTTTATAGACTGTTGTTGTCTGTATATTGGCCCACGGTGTGAATGTCCTGTGCCTATTTAAGTGAGGAAAGGGTGCTAGGTAAGTCTGGTACCAATGAACTATATGCTCAGCCCAAAAGACCTTTCTTTTTAATTAAAAAATTTTTTTTGAGATTATAATACAAGTACATCATTTTCGTCTTCATGTACGTATGTGTGCACAATGTATATAAAAATTCCTACCTACATAAATACAACCTGCTCAGTGTAATGTTCTTCGTATGTAGAGCTATCAACTCGGTATTGTATATCCAATTGCTGTGTTCTTCCCTGGGGAAGACTATTTCTCCCAGTCTTGAGCATTCCTTAGTTCCCTGTAGTTCTTTGTGTAGGACTGAGGCCTCATGAGCTCTTCTATACACATTAGCTTGTTTATTGGTGTCCTCCCTGTTCAACTCATGTGTGGGCAGCCATGTCAGTGAGGCTTTGTGGGGGGAGTTTCTGACATTCCTAGGAGACACAATCTCACAGCAAACTCCCCGATTCTCTAACCTCAACAATCTTTCCACTCCCTCTTTGGCAGTGATACCTGAGCCTTAGGTACTAGCGTTATTAGATGCAGAAGTTATGACTGGGGTCCACAACTCCTCTGGTAAGCCTACATGCATTCACATAGAGGCAGGGGCATCGTTACTGCTGGGATTCAGGGGAAAATCTCACTCAGGACATATAATAATTCAAATCCTTCACCTTTTCAAGCTTTACAAATATGGGCCTGTGGGGGAAAAACTTGTAGAGTAAGTGTGCAGAGCAAATTAATGTCATAAAAATATTGCAAAGGGCTTGGCCATTAAATGGTCCTAATTAAGAAATGTAATGATGTTATCCTACAGTAACTCCCTTGTCTATTTCTTGTCCAATTGAGGCCAGCAGAGGGATTGAAGCATTCCTCATGTTTTAAACATGAATCACCTAGCTAAATGGATGGTTGCTTTGTGCCCTTTAAGCATTCACTGTGTCCCACGATAGATACATGTCAATCTCCTTTTATTTACATATGTGATACATATGTATATGTGTATATGTATATCATATATGCAAGTATGTGTGATATATAACCACAACACATACATACACGTGCATATGTATACACATATATAAAATGAACATTAAGAGGGAAGTCTAACCCACCACTTGGAATATGAAACAAGAGAGTCTCCTGCACAGAAACCTAGCTGAAAGCAGGACATTAGGTTTTAAATTAGAATAAGTGGCAATACCACTTGTTTGTCAAATGCAGTTGCAAAATAAATCCTAGAGAAAGGCAGGCATGGCTGCACATGTACTGTTAAGCCACAAAGACAGATTGGCAAAGGCAGAGGGACATAATCCCACAGGCAAGGGCTGAGAAACCTGGATTTTCTGAGCCAGTTGAGGTCTGTAATTTATTGTAAACAGAGGCCTTACAAATGATTATTCAACCTTTTAGGTTTACCCTTTAAGGCTTGTTTTTTAGGAAAACATTCAGTTTTTCCACTTTGAAATTGGTATAAAAAATGTGTGAGTCACAAAAGGAAGAACTTTCTTTGTTCAAGCCAAAGGCCGTGGTACCCGCTCCCCACCC